>ONZH01015031.1:0-206348 GCA_900303285.1 Rhinella marina | reverse complement strand
GGGCCTCCACAAAATAGTCTCAAACCACTGGGCCTCCAAATTAACAGCGTCTCCTTTGGGCCTCCACAAAATGTTTAAAGGGTGTCACCTCTTGGGCCTCTCACAAAATTTTTTAAGAAGGTCATCACACCTCTTGGGCCTCCACAAAATGTTTAAGAGGTCTCAACCTCTTGGGCCTCCACAAAATGTTTTAAACAGGTCTCACCTCTTGGGGCCTCCACAAAGATGTTTAACAGGTCTCACCTCTTGGGGCCTTCCACATAATTTTAACAGGTCTCACCTCTTGGGCCTCACATAATTTTTAACAGGTCTCACCTCTTGGGCCCTCCACATTTAATTTTTTAACACGTCTCACCTCTTGGGCCTCCACATAATTTTAACGACGTCCTCACCCTCTTGGGCTCTCACAGATAATTTTTAACACGTCTCCATCCTCTTGGGCCTCCACAAAAATGTTACAGGTCTCACCTCTTTGGGCCTCCACAAAATGGTTTAAGCAGGTCTCACCTCTTGGGCCTCCACATAATTTTTAACACGTCTCACCTCTTGGGCCTTCACATAATTTTTAAACACGTCTCACCTCTTGGGCCTCCACATAATTTTTAATACGTCTCACCTCTTGGGCCTCCACAAAATGTTTAAGAGGTCTCACCTCTTGGGCCTCCACAAAATGTTTAAGAGATGTCACCTCTTGGGCCTCCACATAATTTTAAGAGGTCTCACCTCTTGGGCCTCCACAAAATGTTTAAGAGGTCTCACCTCTTGGGCCTCCACAAAATGTTTAAGAGGTCTCACCTCTTGGGCCTCCACAAAATGTTTAAGAGGTCTCACCTCTTGGGCCTCCACAAAATTTTATCAAGGTCTCACCTCTTGGGCCTCCACAAATTTTTATCAAGGTCTCACCTCTTGGGCCTCCACAAAATTTTTAACAGGTCTCACCTCTTGGGCCTCCACATAATTTATCAAGGTCTCACCTCTTGGGCCTCCACAAAATTTATCAAGGTCTCACCTCTTGGGCCTCCACAAAATGTTTAAGAAGATGTCACCTCTTGGGCCTCCACATAATTTTTAAGAGTCTCACCTCTTGGGCCTCCACAAAATGTTTAAGAGGTCTCACCTCTTGGGCCTCCACAAAATGTTTAAGAGGTCTCACCTCTTGGGCCTCCACAAAATGTTTAAGAGGTCTCACCTCTTGGGCCTCCACAAAATTTTATCAAGGGTCTCACCTCTTGGGCCTCCACAAATTTTTATCAAGGTCTCACCTCTTGGGCCTCCACAAAATTTTTAACAGGTCTCACCTCTTGGGCCTCCACATAATTTTATCAAGGTCTCACCTCTTGCGCCTCCACAAAATTTTATCAAGGTCTCACCTCTTGGGCCTCCACATAATTTTTAATACGTCTCACCTCTTGGGCCTCCACAAAATGTTTAAGAGGTCTCACCTCTTGGCCTCCACATAATTTTAAGAGGTCTCACCTCTTGGGCCTCCACATAATTTTTAAGAGGTCTCACCTCTTGGGCCTCCACAAAATGTTTAACAGGTCTCACCTCTTGGGCCTCCACAAAATGTTTAACAGGTCTCACCTCTTGGGCCTCCACATAATTTTTAACAGGTCTCACCTCTTGGGCCTCCACATAATTTTTAACACGTCTCACCTCTTGGGCCTCCACATAATTTTTAACACGTCTCACCTCTTGGGCCTCCACATAATTTTTAACACGTCTCACCTCTTGGGCCTCCACATAATTTTTAACACGTCTCACCTCTTGGGCCTCCACATAATTTTTAACACGTCTCACCTCTTGGGCCTCCACAAAATGTTTAACAGGTCTCACCTCTTGGGCCTCCACAAAATGTTTAACAGGTCTCACCTCTTGGGCCTTCCACAAAATGTTTAACAGGTCTCACCTCTTGGGCCTCCACATAATTTTTAACACGTCTCACCTCTTGGGCCTCCACATAATTTTTAATACGTCTCACCTCTTGGGCCTCCACAAATGTTTAAGAGGTCTCACCTCTTGGGCCTCCACAAAATGGTTTAAGAGATGTCACCTCTTGGGCCTCCACATAATTTTTAAGAGGTCTCACCTCTTGGGCCTCCACAAAATGTTTAAGAGGTCTCACCTCTTGGGCCTCCACAAAATGTTTAAGAGGTCTCACCTCTTGGGCCTCCACAAAATGTTTAAGAGGTCTCACCTCTTGGGCATCCACAAAATTTTTATCAAGGTCTCACCTCTTGGGCCTCCACAAAATTTTATCAAGGTCTCACCTCTTGGGCCTCCACAAAATTTTTAACAGGTCTAGCCTCTTGGGCCTCCACATAATTTTATCAAGGTCTCACCTCTTGGGCCTCCACAAAATTTTATCAAGGTCTCACCTCTTGGGCCTCCACAAAATTTTTAAGAGGTCTCACCTCTTGGGCCTCCACAAAATGTTTAAGAGGTCTCACCTCTTGGGCCTCCACAAAATGTTTAAGAGGTCTCACCTCTTGGACCTCCACAAAATTTTATCAAGGTCTCACCTCTTGGGCCTCCACAAAATTTTATCAAGGTCTCACCTCTTGGGCCTCCACAAAATTTTTAACAGGTCTCACCTCTTGGGCCTCCACAAAATTTTTAACAGGTCTCACCTCTTGGGCCTCCACATAATTTTATCAAGGTCTCACCTCTTGGGCCTCCACAAAATTTTTAACAGGTCTCACCTCTTGGGCCTCCACAAAATTTTATCAAGGTCTCACCTCTTGGGCCTCCACAAAATTTTTAACAGGTCTCACCTCTTGGGCCTCCACAAAATTTTATCAAGGTCTCACCTCTGGGCCTCCACAAAATTTTTAACAGGTCTCACCTCTTGGGCCTCCACAAAATGTTATCAAGGTCTCACCTCTTGGGCCTCCACAAAATTTTATCAAGGTCTCACCTCTTGGGCCTAAACAAAATTTTTAATAGGTCTCACCTCTTGGGCCTCCACAAAATTTTCCATGAGCCTCTGGCCAGCCCACGGCCTCTTCCTGCCTTTTGCGGTCCTACGCATCCCTCAACATCCCCACTGCTTTACCTGCTAGACATGACACTGGGCCAGGTCGGGTCACTGACATCTCAAGCGCCAACAATTTGGGCATTTTAAGGCTTCTGCATGTGTTTGAGTTGTTTTTACATTTTAAAGAAGACATGTCTGACCACATCTCACACACACACACACAATGACAATTAGGGGTGGGGTCTATTTGCTTTCCCCTTTGCCTATGCCATCTGTGGTTGTCATAGGCAACGTGATTTTAAGGGGTGCAGAATTTCATCTTCTTTTTTGTCTAGTTTGGCTTGGGGTCCCTGGCAATGTAGAGGAAAGAAGGTTTCCTTGTATGGTCTCACTTTACAGAGAGGTTATATTGTCTTTGGAGTGTATTGTTGAGAGGCTGTGATAGTGGCGTAATAGTGCGACTTGGGCGCGTTATATGCACCCAGACATGCTTCCCCTGCTGTCCCAGTTGCATTCCAGCAGTGTTGGCATCCTTTTCTGAGGATTCAGGGTGGACTTGGTGACCTCCAAGTGGTCGAATTGAGATTTCCAAGTGGCGAGCATTTTTTTCCCATAGACTATAATGGGATTCGATAGTCGGTCGAATAGTCGAATTTCGCGGTCTATTCGAATCGAATTTCGAACTTTCGAATATTTCACTACTCGCTCATCTCTAGTCATCAGTTTCAGATCTGCAGGGGTGCAACACCTGGCACCCTGCTGATCAGCTGTTAGAAGAGGCCTTGAGCCCTGCAGCTGCTTCCTAGGCCAGTGACATCACCGTACATTGGTCATATGGCCTAGTTGCAGCTCAGCCCCATTCAAGTCAATGCGGCTGAGCTGCAATACCAAGCACTGCCACTACACCATATACGGCGCTGTCTTTGGAAAGCTTTCAGAAGCCTACAGGGCTCACCAGAGCTCCGTTTAGCGCAGTGGCTACCTGAAACAGCTGATTAGCGGAGGTGACGGCTGCCGCTGGGATAGTGATGACCTGATGACCTATCATGAGGATAAGTCATTATTGTCTTTTCTAGGATAACCCCTTTAGAGGTATATTCCCATCACAGACAATGGGGGCATATCGCTAGGATGTGCCCCATTGTCTGATAAGTGCGGGTCCCAGAGGTACACCAAGAACAGAGCGGGCAAAGTTGGTGGTGGGCGCACTGTGCATGCGCACCTGCCTTACATTCATTTCTATGGGGCTGCCCAAAATAGCCCAGCAGTGGCTCGGCTTTTTCTGTTGGCCCCATAGAAATGAATGGGAGTGGTGGCTGCGCAAGTATGGTGCACTCCCATTCACTTACATGGGGAGTGCGCTTGGTGGTGGCCGTTCTCCTGGAAACCCGGGGTCCTCCAGCCACCACTCTCCCAGCTCTGTTCTCGGTGTAGGTCCCAGAGGTGGGACCCACACCTATCTAAAAATGGGGGCATATCCTAGCAATATGCCCCTATTGTCTGTGATGGGAATACCACCTTTAAAGGGTTACTCCAGTTACCATGAATATAACTTATGCTTTAGACTTATTCATGAATCATTACCTAATATAATGTCAAATTTACATATTTACCATAAAAGTAGTTTTCTTCCTCTGCTACCCACTGTGTTTCCTCATGGCATCGACCTGTAGCCTGTTAGGTCGAGCATGCTCAGTGTGCAGTGTGTTGCTAGCAATTCTCTAGCTAAATGTTAGTGTGCTGCTGATTGGTGAGTAGAGGGGGCGTGACCGGACTGTATATCAGGCAGCCAATCAGTAATCATCAACACTCACTAAAGGAAAGCTAGGGGATTGTGGGGATTGTAGTTTTGTGAGGGAAGATCAGGAGCCATTATACTCTCAGTGTGTTACAGGATCACACAGGAGCTAGACAAATAGATTGCAAGGTAAACTGAAGCTCTGGTTATATGTACAGGTATGAGTTCTGGTTATATGTATAGGTATGGGTTCTGGCTGGGTCACAGCTTGCAGCCTTAATGCAAAAAAATAAAAAATAAAAATAAGCTACTCTACCAGAATACCCCTTTAAGTGTGAACTGTGACGCCCCTCCAACAGGGGCTACAGTGGATAAACAGACCATCAGCTCTTCCTATTGAATAGTGGAGGGATGCTTTAAGACACCAGTCGCTCAGAATTTCCTGCAGACCTGGCATGAGGTCAAAAGAAGACTTTATCTAAATTCTCTCTCCCCAGAAGGTGCGTCTCCCGGCTGTCCTTATTCTCAAACGGACTGATTAATAGCAGCATCGCTGGAAACAGATAGAGCTCAGAACACAGAGATTGTCCTAAATCCCCCAAAATACACGGAGGGGGACATCTGCCTCCATCCTCTGATGAGTTCAGACAAGTGATCAATCCCAATGCATTTCATTCCAGCTTTATTGAATCATCAGAACATTTGGGCTGTCACGTTGGCAGATACAAGGGATGTTATATGAATGTTCCTGGCAACTGAGATCTCTTACTTTTCAACACATCCCACAGGTTAACATCGACGGCTGCAAATTTCCATCACAAAAACCCCCTCTCGTGCGGAGGGTGGCGGCTGATTGGCGTTATCTCCCCTATACCCGGTTTCAGTTTATTCATCACAAGCATTTTTCTAGCGGCGGTGGAGTCTTTCTTCTCTTTGTGTGACATGGTGACGGTGGCAGTCCTTGGCACTGATAGACAGTTAAATGGGAAGACAATATGCGCCTCTTTATCTCATGGCTCGTGGTCCGGACGCCTCTCTATTCTGATGCTAATATCCAGATACCGTAGAAGAGACTGAATATTGCTCTTGTGTTTTTTAGTTGGAGCTTGGGATGAATGGCTGACAGGTATTGCCAACCTTAGGTTGGATGGTGAGTTGTGCAGAACCTTCTTCTGACTGCTTCCTTATGGTCTACCTAAGAACGACCTAAGGAATAAACTTGAGAAAATGCATACTGTTCAGCTGCTCTTCCATAGGACTGGGCAACAAGTGCAAGCTACGTGTCTACAGCCTTTCTAACCCATTCATAAGCACATGGGTGGCATATAGGGGTGCACCTAGCCTTTCTGCTGCCTGAGGCGAAAAATGAAACGCCCGACTCAGGCAGCACGATAATAATAGTAACATAGTAACATAGTTTATAAGGCCGAAAA
This sequence comes from Rhinella marina, assembly GCA_900303285.1. Taxonomy (NCBI): domain Eukaryota; kingdom Metazoa; phylum Chordata; class Amphibia; order Anura; family Bufonidae; genus Rhinella; species Rhinella marina. The sequence goes on along the minus strand of ONZH01015031.1, from coordinate 200,200 downwards.
AAGACATCTGTCCATCCAGTTCGGCCTGTTATCCTACAAGTTGATCCAGAGGAAGGCAAAAAAACCCTGTGAGGTAGAAGCCAATTTTCCCCACTTTAGGGAAAAAAATTCCTTCCCGACTCCAATCAGGCATCAGAATAACTCCCTGGATCAACGACCCCTCTCTAGTAACTATAACCTGTAATATTATTACCCTCCAGAAATGCATTCAGGCCCCTCTTGAACTCTTTTAGTGAACTTACCATCACCACCTCCTCAGGGAGAGAGTTCCATAGTCTCACTGCTCTTACCGTAAAGAATCCTCTTCTATGTTTGTGTACAAACCTTCTTTCCTCCAGACGCAGAGGATGTCCCCTCGTCACAGTCACAGTCCTGGGGATAAATAGATGATGGGAGAGATCTCTGTACTGACCTCTGATATATTTATACATAGTTATTAGATCTCCCCTCAGTCGTCTTTTTTCTAAAGTGAATAAGCCTAATTTTGATAATCTTTCTGGGTCCTGTAGTCCACCCATTCCAGTTATGACTTTAGTTGCCCTCCTCTGAATCCTCTCCAGATCTGCTATGTCTGCCTTGTTCACAGGAGCCCAGAACTGTACACAGTCCTCCATGTGTGGTCTGACTAGTGATTTGTAAAGTGGCAGGACTATGTTCTCATCACGGGCATCTATGCCTCTTTTGATGCAACCCATTATCTTATTGGCCTTGGCAGCAGCTGTCTGACACTGGTTTCTACAGCTTAGTTTGCTGTTTACTATAATTCCTAGGTCCTTTTCCATGTCGGTGTTACCCAGTGTTTTACCATTTAGTATGTACGGTGACTTGCATTATTCCTTCCCATATGCATAACTTTACATTTGTCAGTGTTAAACCTCATCTGCCACTTCTCTGCCCAAGCCTCCAGTCTATCCAGATCCATCTGTAGCAGTCTACTGTCCTCTTCTGTGTTAATTACTTTACACAGTTTAGTGTCATCTGCAAAAATTGATATTTTACTGTGCAAGCCTTCTACAAGATCATTAATAAATATATTGAAGAGAATAGGGCCCAATACTGACCCCTGTGGTACCCCACTAGTGACAGTGGCCCAATCTGAATATGTGCCGTTAATAACCACCCTCTGTTTTCTATCACTGAGCCAGTTACTTACCCACATACAGACATTTTCTCCCAGGCCAAGCATTCTCATTTTATATACTAACCTTTTATGTGGTACAGTGTCAAATGCTTTGGAGAAGTCCAGATATACAACATCCATTGATTCGCTGCGGTCCAGTCTAGAACTTACCTCCTCATAGAAACTGATTAAATTGGTTTGACATGACCGATCCCTCATGAAGCCATGCTGATATGGAGTTATTTGCTTATTTTCATTGAGGTACTCTAAGATAGCATCTCTTAGAAAACCCTCAAACAGTTTACCCACGACAGATGTTAAACTTATAGTTCCCGGGCTCTGTGTTTGGACCCTTTTTGAATATTGGCACCACATTTGCTATGCGCCAATCTTGTGGAACACTCCCTGTCAGAATAGATGATAGATAATGATGATACCATCTACAGGAACTAGGACTAAAGCCTATTAGAGGAAACGGTGGGCCAGGGAGATATGAGTGCCATAGCAGCATTCAACTGTATTTCTGTCCTGAGTACACCAATGCAGTTGAATATGTAGAGATGAGTGTTTCCACAATGAAAGTGCTCATTGCCCATGCCCCTTCTGCTGCCCCCCTCTTGCCCCTACCTGGTGCTGCCTAAGGTGATTGCCTCACCTGGCCTCATTGATGGTGCACCCCTCGTGGTATATACTATGCTACCACAGCTGTCGGGCTGATGGTAATCTGATTAAAGAGGTTTTCTGGGATTTTCATGTTGAAGGCTTATCCTCAGAATCGGCCATCACTATGAGATTGGTGGGGTTGTTGGGATTCGGACTTCCGCCGATCTCATAGTGATGACCTATTCTGAGGATATAATGGGAAATAAGTATATATGGAATAAGTCCAGAGAGTCAGGGTTTGCAGTAAACCAGTGTGCTTCTTTACTGTAGGAACTCAAGTGCAAAACAATACAGGCAGTGCACTGAGCTGGCTTCTCCAGTCTCCTCCCTGGCAGAAGAAGGTTCCAACAAACTCACGGAAAAAAAGTGGTCTCAAATGGCAGAACATGCTCAAAAACCCCAATGCTGTAGAGCATATATAACCGGGGGAGCAAATCCCGCACATGTGGCCCACTGCCGAACGTAATCCCCAGCAAAAAATGCATATAATGGAGGATGCCTGCAGCGGACCACATGTACCACAAAGACATCCTACACAGGGTGGACAAATGTGCGGATGTGACAATCTACATGGAAAAACAATTCACGGAAAATGGTGCACTACAGCGGAAAATGCAGTTGACAATATATGGCTAAACCCTCACTCTGATGTTAAAATGAGACTTTCGCCAGTATATCCTTATATCAAAGACATACCGGAGCCCGAGCACCGCGTCAAGGTATCTCAGTTGGCACGGGACCTAACGCTATCCCTACTATGGTATAGGTTAATGACAGATAGGTGCATGAGGTCCGAACACAGCGACCAGCTCCCAGTTACCTCCGGCGTGAAATCACACATACAATGGGAGGGGGGGCGGAGGCTGTATTTCCCACATTGCCCTGACGTCATGTGACCCAGGCTGCACAGGTGCACCTGAATGTTACCCATTAATATAATCAAGGCACATTCAACCTGGAGTTGCCACGCCTCCAGGAATAAACGTACAAACAAACTCACGGAAAAAAAGTGGTCTCAAATCGCAGAACATGCTCAAAAACCCCGATGCTGTAGCGCATATATAACCGGGGGAGCAAATCCCGCACAACTGAGATACCTTGACGCGGTGCTCGGGCTCCGGTATGTCTTTGATATAAGGATATACTGGCGAAAGTCTCATTTTAACATCAGAGTGAGGGTTTAGCCATATATTGTCAACTGCATTTTCCGCTGTAGTGCACCATTTTCCGTGAATTGTTTTTCCATCTAGATTGTCACATCCGCACATTTGTCTACCCTGTGTAGGATGTCTTTGTGGTACATGTGGTCCGCTGCAGGCATCCTCCATTATATGCATTTTTTGCTGGGGATTACGTTCGGCAGCGGGCCACATGTGCGGGATTTGCTCCCCCGGTTATATATGCGCTACAGCATCGGGGTTTTTGATCATGTTCTGCCATTTGAGACCACTTTTTTTCCGTGAGTTTGTTTGTACGTTTATTCCTGGAGGCGTGGCAACTCCAGGTTGAATGTGCCTTGATTATATTAATGGGTAACATTCAGGTGCACCTGTGCAGCCTGGGTCACATGACGTCAGGGCAATGTGGGAAATACAGCCTCCGCCCCCCCTCCCATTGTATGTGTGATTTCACGCCGGAGGTAACTGGGAGCTGGTCGCTGTGTCTCGGACCTCATGCACCTATCTGTCATTACCTATACCATAGTAGGGATAGCGTTAGGTCCCGTGCCAACTGAGATACCTTGACGCGGTGCTCGGGCTCCGGTATGTCTTTGATATAAGTCTTATTTTAACATCAGAGTGAGGGTTTAGCCATATATTGTCAACTGCATTTTCCGCTGTAGTGCACCATTTTCCGTGAATTGTTTTCCCAGAAGAAGGTTCCAACCTAAGCTAGATGTCCCTCTCAGAAATGATACTCTGGCCAAAGGTCTGGAGGCCGAGGGTCTGTGGCTTAGTCATTGGGCAGAGTATCACAGTCTCAACGTCTTCTTGTGGTCACTCAGTCTGGCAGAGTCTTTGCTGCTAAACACTAGTGCCTTTCTGAAAACACTTAGGGGCTCTAACTTATCTACTTTTATACAGTTTCTAACTAATCCAGAACCCTGTAGTTGGAGGGGTGGAGTGTAGAACCACAGACTTACAGAAACAATGTTGCCATTTAAGTCTGCCATAGACTTTCATTGTGCATCAATACAAGTCAATGGGAATGACTAAGCGGAACTTAACCAGATGGTCAAAAGTGCAATGTGTATGTTTTTTCCCTCCAAAACTGAGCTCTTCATAGTCTCTTATAGTAACTGTGAAAAATGACTAGCTTTTCAGTACATAGGTAGAAAGTCCCAAAGTCTCTCAGTGTATCAGTCAGCCAGTATCTCTCTCAGCTGGTTATGCATTAACCCTTCTCACCGTGCAGTGCGGATATAGTGCAATAACAGTGCAAATGAACCAGATATATTACAATAAACAATATGAAACAGTATGAGTGTCTTCATGTCAACAGTTCCAAGCCACAAATGGGCAGAGCTAAAGTGCCACCCATAAGTGGGTGTTCCTGGCAATCTTGGATCATTCCTAGAGGTGGCGTTTAGATGTCACAAATTTACTAACTAAACTGTTCGTATGTGCATTGGAGACCCGTTCCATCTATGCCACAGTACAGCAGAATTATGAATGCAGCTCTGGTTGTAAATATTCTCAATATTAGTTTAATATGTATGAAGGAAAGCATTTGCAATGTCAATTTAATTGGAGCTTCTGAACCCAATGTAAAATCTGCAATAGGGTGTGTTAACTTTGTCTTCATATGTGCCAGAGGGGCCTTTGAGCCCCCTCAGGGACCAAGGCCTGGATTCAACTTCTATGTCAGCACCCCTTGTAGCTGCCCCTCAGTATAGTAAAGAAGTAAACAGCTTAGCAGCACTCGGATGGAAAATGGCAATATAAAAGAAAAACATCTAATAAACCATCACTTATGAAGAAATAACCGGGCCAGTTGGATGTCGTGAATGGTGCACCGGAGATCCTCTCCACTTCCGAATGATACATTTGTACTATCACTTATGTGTTTTCTGAGCAGTATTGCTTCTCATCTTCATCTCTATCATTTGCTGTATTCCCTCCTGTGCCCTTCATTCCTCCATCCTATAACCAGCTTCTTATTTCTATTACTTCTCCTCCTTCTTAAAAAAATAAGGCGGTTTGGATAACTAGGATGCGATTTGCCCCGAAGACGTATGTTCCCGGCTCTGCTGTAGTAATTAGCAGTCTTTATTCGTTGCTTGTTAATAGTCATATCGGCTAATTGCAATCCTCCGTGATAGGAACGGGTGGGCAAACAAATTCCAGCCTGTGAAAAATATACCCCATGGACACATAGCAGAAAAAATATCTGTTCTGTTCCAATATTACTTTGTAATATGGAGTCTTCTTAATGCGCTGGGTAATAACACTAAAGTGCTTTTCCACAGAAATAATCTTTTGTAATCACGTATGCCGGGAAAATATGAGAACCTACACAGGAATTATTCCTCCAGTCTCTGTGGATTGGATGTTACTGTATTGCTGCTGGACTATGGGATACCAGCCCCTCGAATGATTACTTATCAGTTACGATTTATCATTGGAGTAGGATAATTGGAAATGAGATGTCCATTATTTGGCCGGGTTCACATCACCGCTATGGATTCCGTTTTTGTTTTCTGTTATAACATGGTTATAACGGAAAATAAGGGAATCCGTAAGCTAGAAGTCAAAGCCGAAGCCTTTAAGAGACGTTCTGTTTTGATCTGTCATAATAGAAGTCTATGGGAATCATAAAGGATCCGTCTGGTTCCCACTATGCAAGGCAGAAAATAAAGTCCTGTCGACAGGAAACCAGATGGCTCCGTTATCATTCCCATAGACTTCTATTATGACGGAAAGGAAAACGGAACGCCTTTTAAAGGTTTCCGTTTTGCATTCTGTCAGGATACAAGCTTATGGGCAACATAACGGATCCATCCTGGTTTCTGTTATGTTTCTGTTATCTAGGACTGGACTCCTGCATAATGGAAATAAGGACGGATCCGTTATGCTGTCCATATAGTTGTATTATGAAGGATCAAAACGGAATGCCTCTTAAAGGATTCCTCCATCTTATGGATTCCATAACGGTGATGTGAAAAAGCCCTTAGAGATGAGCGAATTGTTTCTGAACTAGTCAAATTCGTGATAAATTTCTTTAAAAATTCTGCTTCTAAAAAAAGTTTTTGAGATTTGGGTGAACTGCGCAAAATGGTGTATGTAGGTTTTATCATTAGGGACAGGATAAGGTGAGTTACTTTATCGTGTGTTACAGGACTGGAACTGTGTGTGTATATATATATATATATATATATATATATATATATATACAGTACAGACCAAAGGTTTGGACACACCTTCTCATTCAAAGAGTTTTCTGTATTTTCATGACTATGAAAATTGTAGATTCACACTGAAGGCATCAAAACTATGAATTAACACATGTGCAATTATATACTTGTTGGCCCTTTTGCCTTCACTCTGCGGTCCAGCTCACCCCAAACCATCTCGATTGGGTTCAGGTCTGGTGACTGTGGAGGCCAGGTCATCTGGCGTAGCACCCCATCACTCTCCTTCTTGGTCAAATAGCCCTTACACAGCCTGGAGGTGTGTTTGGGGTCATTGTCCTGTTGAGAAATAAATGATGGTCCAACTAAACGCAAACCGGATGGAATAGCATGCCGCTGCAAGATGCTGTGGTAGCCATGCTGGTTCAGTATGCCTTCAATTTTGAATAAATCCCCAACAGTATCACAAGCATATATATATATATATACTCTGATACACTGCACATTAGTATTTAAAGAGACAACAGTACTCTTTTGATATGCAGGACAATTCAGGCTACTTTCACACTAGTGTTTTTGCTGGATCCAGCAGGGCTCAGCAAAAACGCTTCCGTTACTGATAACACAACCGTCTGCATTCGTTATGAAAGGATCCGGTTGTATTATCTTTAACATAGCCAAGACAGATCCGTCATGAACTCCACTGAAAGTGAATGGGGGACGGATCCGTTTTCTATTGTGTCAGATTATGTCAGAGAAAATGGATCAGTCCCCATTGACTTGCATTGTGGGTCATGACGGATCCGTCTTGCTGCGCATCCCATGACGGAAAGAAAACCGCAGCATGCTCTGAGAACGCAACCAAACAGAACGGAATGTATTTTGGAACATTCTGTTCTGTTCAGTTACGTTTTGTCCCCATTGACAATGAATAGGGACAAAACAGAAGCGTTTTTTCTCCGGTATTGAGACCCTATGACGGATCTCAATACTGGAAAATAGAAACACTAGTGTGAAAATAGCCTAATTAAAAAAACTAAATCTACTGGCTGATGATGTTGTAAGCATCATAGTTGCACTGAACATTGTAAGATTCAGCCTTTTTTTAACCAAAAACCAGTTGCAAAGTTTCAACCGTATAATTAATAAGTGTACAATAACTGTATTTTCACCGGCAGCATATATTTTTGCCACAGGGTAGCTGTAGTAGTACAAGAACCAGCAGCAGCCAATACAGTATGCTGAACGTGATGGAATAGTTTTTTTCAGGTGCTGCACCAACCTGACACACATCAGTAAACGGATAAGCACAGCCTGAACAATCAGGTTTAGTTATACCAGGACTACGCCCCTTCTACATCACATCCCCTATTCCCTGACCCTTTGGAATTCTAGGTCAGCAAACTGGAACAGTGTCTGGAACTGGCCCAGTTTTCTATTGCTGTACTGTCTCGTCCAGCCTCCAGTGTAATGTCAGAAGGGGTATTCAGTGTTGTAGGTCATCACATTGAAGCAGACAAAATTGTACTTTGAAAATGTGCAAAAAATTACATATGTTACTCTCCCGATTGCTGCTCTCCCTACTGCCACTACTACTACCCTTACACATCTCCACATCTACCGCCATGTCTGTCAGGCTCCATACTGTACTGCTTCTGCCGCAGCTACTACTGCCACTACCACCATTACCCCTACATAGCCACACATCTCCTGCCTTATATGTCAGGTTCCATACTGTGCTGCTACTGCTGCCACTACTATTGCCGCTACTACTACCCCTGAACAGCAGTACATCTCTTGTCTGTCAGGTTCCATACTGGACTGCTGTTACTACTACACCTACACAGCCACATATCTCCTGCCTTGTCTGTCCAGTTCAGTATTGTCCTGCTGCTTCTCCTGAAAAAGGGAGATTTTTTTGGACTGTGTGTTCAGAACAAGCTAATGCTATTTCCAATACTACCATACATTTTGGAATGTTTTTTTTAATTTTAAAAACCATAACATCCAAAAATGTAGTGCGTTTACCCCAGCTACCATCCGTTTACCCATCACATGGCCTAGGCTAACCTGCAAGAAGGCCACAGTGCTACTGCGAGCGCCGCTGCCTTCTCAAACAGCTAATCAACGGGGTTCCCAGGTGTCAGACCCCCACTGATCAGATATAATGACTTATCCAGAGGATAGGTCATCAGTATTTAAGTCTCCGAAAACCCCTTTAACGGTCAGTGGTAGGGTTTTAAAAGATGCCGGCCTCTCCCAAAACCAAATGTCTGTGATCGGCAATAACATAGATCGCAGACATTTAACCCCTCATATGCTGTGGTCAAATGTGACCATGGCACCTGAGGGCTGAAAACCAGGAAACACTGTGCTTCCGGGTCTGGGTTAGTTCCCCCACGTGGCGATCGGGATAGCCATGTTTTTCTGTGAAAGGCTTGGGGAGGCTCCAGTGCCTTTCACAGATATATTGCAATGTAGGCCTGTAGTAGGCAGCACTGCATTGGAATATACCGAATTTTCAATTTAGCAATTAATCAAATTCCATTGCTAATTAAAAATAGCACTCTAATGATTGCTTGCAGTTAGGCTCTTGGGAGCTGGAAAAAAAAAGGTAAGGTAAAAAAGAAAGCTTTTAATGAATTAAAAAAAAAAATAAAGAAAATATAAAAATTCAAATCACCTCCAAAATTAAAATAAAAACAAATAAACCATAAGAAAATAAATATAATTGGATATCTTTGGCATCGCCACATTTAAAAACGCTTGTACTATTTAAATTTCAAATTATTTATCTCATAACGGCAAACGGTGTAACGGAAAAAAATTTAAATGGCCAATTTACCATTTTTCCGTTGCTTCACTGCTTTTCAAAAAAATTAAACAAAAATAATTGTTATATTTAAATAGTTCAAGCATTTTTAGATGTGGTGATGCCAATGATGTTTGCTTTCTTATGGTTTATTTGTTTTTATTTTAGTTTTGGGGGTGATTTGAATTTTTATATTTTCTTTATATTTTTTATTTAATTAAAAGCTTTTTTTTACTTTTTTTTTTTTTTTACTTTTTTTTCCTATTCGGAATTTTTTTCCAACAATAAATTATATGCAATATTAAATGGTGTCATTAAAAAGTACAACTTATCCTGCAAAGAACAAGCCTCCATGCAGCTTTTTAAAAAAGAAAAACATAAAATATACGGCTCAGGAGAAGCAGGAAATTAAAAATAGAAAATCGGTAATGAAGCAGTTAAGTGATGGGGAAATGTTGACTTATTTCTCTGGACCTCTTTGCCACTACTGTAGAATTTGTCAGAGCCTGTCTCATACAGGTCAATGTAATTATTCACTCATATTGACTTTTACCAAGACCAGCCCAACTTGTTGAAAAGCTCGTAATGGACTTCTGCTGCCCAGTGTCAATTAATTTGACTAGAAACATAGATGAGGGTGTTCATCACATCTCAGAAGTTCTCACCTCTTACCGCTCTCCTCCTTGACCTTGTCCATTTCTCAAATCATCTTTTCACTGTAGCCGCGTTAACAAGAATGGTGCTATAAAAATTGAATGGAGGAAACCTCACCGGCACTTCATTTACACTGGCTGAACATAGCCAGAGGAACGACAGGTGACAACACTGGAGACAGCACAGGAGACATCTTAGGAGGCTTATTATTGCAGTTCTGAGCTATTTTATCTCCTTGTCACCACCAAATCTAACAATATTTTAACTAGATTTTCCTTCATTCAGTTTTCTACCCTAGCCCTTCGTCTAATTACCCTGTCCGAGGCAGTGTGGCTTGTTGGTGTCCCTCAGCATAGGAGCCACACGACCCTCTAGCTGCCCCTTTATGATATACGCTCCTCAACATTGAAGGAGGACCAAGAAGGACAAGCTGTAGGGTTGTGCAAATCAAGGAAGTTGCAGGTGTTGCTAAGACCTACAGATGATCAAATTTTCATGCACCTAGCTCCAATCTGTGGCATGTGGGATGTCGGATTACATCGTGTTCGTCGACATGACAGTTATCATCACTTGGGAGGCGCAGAATCCCTGAACTGAGAGACCTTGGTTTATCACTTCTCCACATAGCTACGCGCCTAGGCCAAGATGTTAGCACTGCTCAACGATAAACTGCAATGACAGCATGAGGTGCACAGAAGAAAACCTCTGCATGAATGGATCATCTGATTAGAAGAATGGCGCTTAGTGATCCATTCTGTATTTCAAGTGAAATTGGACGTCACATCCCAAGCCTAGGGCGGCAAACAATGTCTACACAACCATGAGAAGTCCAGCTACAGGTGCACCATTGACCTCACGCCACTTCTGTCAAAGTCTATCATGGTGCTCAGTAGGACCACAGCATCTGGGGGTGGCTTTCCCTGGGGGCGCTGAGTCTTTTTGAAGAAACCAAGGCTATTACAGTCAACAGAACCGGCAGACCATTATAGAAATTCCTATTCTTGTCCACAAAACGAACAAGAGTAGGACATGATCTATAATTTTTGTGTGGCCCGGAACGGGGCAACGGATGCGGACAGCAGACTGAGTGCTGTCTGCATCTTTTGCGGCTTGGATGAGGAACCAAATCACGTTCGTGTGAATGCACCCTTATGCTGATAACAAGGCAAGTGTTCTTTGTACCTGCGGTTTTTGGAGCACTTTTTGTTGCAAAAAAACACTATCTCCAGTTGTTAGCTCAAAGTCTGTTGGAAATATGAAACACAGGACACACATGCATTTTTTTTTTCCTTTTTTTTCCCAGTTTGATGGGGATTTATTTGTTTGTTTTTTAATGCAGAGCATGTTGAAGCAATTTTTTTTTTTTTTTTTTAAACTGGCATCCACACATTTGTTCTTTCTTATGTTGTGCCATTCTTCTGCTATTCCTACTAGAAGTTTATGATTCATTTGTCAGCAGTCTGCAATAAAAGTCCATCTGGGTGTTACCAGTTGGAGAGTGTCCTGCACAGTCTGACAGTGGCAGCACTGATTGGATAGTGTCAGATTGTGCAGGGACACGCCCCCAACTGGTAACAACCAGATGGACCTTTATTGCCGACTGATGGCAGTTCATTCATAAACTTCTCGTTGGAATAGTAGAGGAATTGCACAACAGTAGACAATAGAGTCATAGGAATAGATGCTCCAGAATTGTTATTACATGAGGAATGCAAGTAGTTACTAAAACAGACATGTCAGGAGAGGAGACAGGTCCTCTTTAATGTACTATTAGGTCAAGATACAAGAAGAGGTTAGAAGAGACCAGTAATTTTTCCTACACTCCTAAGGAACATAACAGTTACCAACCCAGCTCTTGCATTTGTAGAAAGTGGTTAACAATGGAACATGACTGTACCGTTAACTCCTTCAGTGCTGGTGTACAAAATGCAAACTCGACGGTCTTAAATATATAAATTCATCTGCAACAAAAGGATAAATAATTGACGAGAACGTTTCACCGAGTCCCGAGCAATGAACCTAGCGAGAGCTTTGTATTTTTATTAGTTCTGGTTCTGAAGAAAAACATTCGACGCCAAGGAAAAAAAAAGATGAGGATCACAGCGCAGAGCGCGGAGCCCGGCAGACGCTAATACCGGATGACGTATTCTCGTAGAAGTTGTAGAATGAAAAGACTTCATAGAATTACTTAAGAGCAGGAGAAGTGGCGGGCGGGGGAGGCGGGGGCGGTTCGAGAAATGACAACGTGTGATGAGTATTGGATGAAAAGGAAACCAGACAAATACAAGGAGCTGAAATTATAAGTTTATTGAAAAAAAAAAGATCCTGGAAAGACGCTGCTGATATCAGTCATATGTTGTCACAGACATACCCGGGTCAATATCTGCAGACCCATAGACTGGATTATTGAATGCTATGGTGTGGATTTTTTTTTACTTTTTGTTTTTTTTCTGCTCGGCTGAAGGTGTCGAGATGTTTTTTTCTCTCTCAGAGGTGTAAGGTTAAATATTGTATTGATGAAAATATAGATTTAAGGGAATTAGAAACCATGCTGAAGTTAAAAATACCAGCCGGTGCTGGGAAGAGCACTCCCCAGCCTGAGATGTTTATTCCTCGGTTCCTGGAACCTAAGACGGCGTTGCGATGACCAGTCTCTGCCCCGCGGCTCTGCTCCTCCAGAACGGTCGTAAGTTCCAGGCATGATGGAGAGGTTAATGATGGTGGTGAGCAAATTGCTTCCAATGGGCCTGCATCCAAACGATGACGTGCGTTCCTTCTCATAGCAAATCTTTAACTAGATAAAATATGGTAGGGGATGCAGAAAGGCCAGATTTTGGCCATGGTCAGTCAGAATTAAAGGGCGTTGCCTCATAAAATGAATAAAGAAAAAGTAATAATCCATACATATACGTATCTTAATTGATGGTTTGTACTTTTATCCCTCTTTGCTGTTTTTGTGTTGTTTTTGGATTCTATAAGTTTTAAAAAATGCTGGGTGACAACTGATAATGGTAGCCATTACTACGCATTTAAAGGGGTTGTCTCATGATGGACAATGGGGGCATATCGCTAGGATATGCTCCCATTGTCTTATAGGTGCGGGCCCCACCGCTGGGACCCACACCTATATCCAGAACGGAGCCCCGAAAGTGAAGAAGGGCGCACTGCGCATGCGCAGCCGCCCTCCATTCATTTCTATGGGGCCAGCGAAAATAGCCTGGCTCGGCTATTTCGTCAGCTTCATAGAAATGAATGCGAGCGGAGGCCGCGCATGCGCAGTACGCTCCCATTTATTTCTATGGGGAGCCGGCTTGGTGGTGGCTGGACCGGAGTCCTCCAGCCACCACCTTGCAGGGCTCCGTTCTGGATATAGGTTCGGGTCCCAGAGCTGGGTGGGACCCACACCTATAAGACAATGGGGCCATAGCCTAGCAATATGCCCCCATTGTCCATCATGAGACAACCCCTTTAAGGGTCCATTCACACGACCGCAGGTGGTCCGCAATATACGGGCACCAGCCGTGTGAATCACGGATGCGGACCCATTGACTTGAATAAATCCACAATCCTCAAGATACAGTTTGGATTGGAGGCACGGATCAGAAGCACTTCCATGGACTGTTTGGTCCATGCCTCCGCACCGCAAAAGATAGAACATGTCCTATCTTTTGCCTTATATGGCGGATCGTGGACCCATTCAAGTGAAAGAGTCCACCCCACAATGTGGGATTAATACGGCCGATGCCCATGCTTTGCAGGCCGCAATTTGCACGGGCATGAACGGCTTTCATTCATGTAAATGCACCCTAAAGGGGTTGTCCCATGAAAAATATTCTACATTTTCAAACCAGCACCTGGACCCACCTGAATACTTTTGTAATTGCATACAGTTAAAAATATAGTACAGCCTCTGAGCTATTCATTAAAATGTATCAGTATAGCGCCATCTGCTGTTTGTTCTTTTCCTTATAGCTCCGTCCACCTCACTCAGGTGGTCGCACACGCTCAGTTTAAGTCTTCAACTGTCATCAGTCATAACTTCTGTTAGAAGCTGTGGCAGTTACAGGGAGAGAGATGCATCAGAAAGGACATGCCTGGGCTCAGACTGGCCCACAGGGGAACAGGTGAATCTCCCAATGGGCCCTAAATCTCTCACTACCTACACAAGTGGCATGTGACACAGTAGACTGACTGCATTACAAATCTCAACTAGCTTATTTGTCCATATAAAAACTAGGTAAGCTTTTTAAAGGGGGTTTCCAGGATTTTACTACTGATGACATATCCCCAGGATAGGTCATTAGTATCTGATCGGTGGGGTCCCGACACCCGGGACCACCACCGATCAGCTGTTTGGGAAGGTACCAGCGCTACCGTGAGCGCCGTTACCTTCTCTCAGCTCACGAAGCACATCGCCGTACATTGTATAGTGGCTGTGCTTGGTATCGTGCTCAGCCCCATTCACTTGAATGGGGCTGAGCAGCTCCTAGGCCACGTGACCGATGAACGTGATGTCACTGGCCTAGGAAAAGCTAATAGAAGGCAGCAGCACTCATGGGAGCCCCGATGCCTTCTCAAACAGCTGATCAAACAGCTGGTCCAAACAGCTGTGTTGGACCCCCACCGATCAGATACTGATGACCTATCCTGAGGATAGCTCATCAGTAGTAAAATCCCGGAAAACCCCTTTAACAAACTACCCATTGTGTTATTATAGATGCATCATATGGCAGAGATGACTTGTAGGCTCAGAGGCAGGCCAGCCAGTATCATCGTCGTCAGTGACCAACCATTCTCGGCAGGGACCAGCAGGGGCACTCATAATCAATCTTCTTGGTCGTCTTGCTGCCTCCTGGCACTGTATGAGCAGACAAGCAGACAATGTAACCGCACAGTGGCCCCCAGAACAAATTTTACTGGTGGGCCCTAGGAACTCAGTCCAACACTAGACACAGCCCCTGAGCTGTTATAGGAAGAGAGCTGCAGCCGAAAGGATATGCCCCCCCAAAAAAACACGCCCCCTGAGCTGACAGCCTGAGCATTTGGAATAATGAATGGTGAGACTAATGGAGGAGCCCCCCTCTCTGGCATGCATATTCCCCCGATAGGTCATATGGACAAGGAGTATCTTCATTAAACAATCCCTTTAAGCTGGTCATAGACCTTGAATGGACTGTTTGTTCCTAGTTGTCAATAGTTCTAAATTTGCCAGGACTGTCCCCTCTTTTTAACATTAATCTCAGAAAATATTTGTCCCGAACACCGAATTCTGGGGTCCGCAGTCAGAATTGCGGGGTCTGATCAGGGGCGTAGCTAAAGGCTCAGGGGCCCTGGTGCAAGAGTTCAATTTGGGCCCCCCTTCCCTCAGTGCTTTGTGGCACGGGACAGGGGAGCACATAGCCTTCCTGCTACCTGGGGCAAAAACGCACCCCCTATAGCTATATAATTTTGAGGTTTTGTTACTGATGAAAAGGTGATCTGTAACCAATTGTGTCTGAGATCACTGTTGGGGGCAATATGTTCTTTCTAAACTGTATAATAGATATTTAGGAAAAATCCTGCCATGGTACGTCATGTTCCAAGAAACCCCGCTCCATAGTCAAATCCCAAATCAAGTCCTGTCAAAGCTGAAATGTTCCTATAAAAATATTCAAACATTGGTATCTGGATTGTTCAGGAACATAGTGGTTACATCGGTGGCCTGCACCTGCTGCTACTTTGCTATCCCTGGCACCACTCTACTTAGCCCGCTGATGCTGTTCTCTAGATGGCCAGGACCCACTGGTTCCCCGCAGCTTCTTTGTGGCGGGTCCGTCCATCAGAGTTTTCTGGTCTGTCTTTCCAGGCAAGCTTTGGTCCCTCCATGCCAGCTAGGCCTCTCCTTAAACCATGCACTTCCTCCGGCTCCTATAGGCAAGCACATGTGTCCCGATGCCAGTGACTGGTAACTTGAGGGTATTTCAGGCACCAAACCAGTGGGAGTATGCCTGAGCAATAGGTAGTCTTGTTTAATGTAAAGATGTGCTACTCTGTCTTCCCATGTACAGACTTTTGCTTGTTTACCGATTCTGACCCTCAGCTGCCTAATCTGACCTGTTCCTGTTTACCGTTTTGACCCTTTGCTGCCTGACTTGACTGGTGCCTAATGATCTTGAGCTGCCTGCCCTGATCTCTGACTTGTTTCTCATTTTTCGCACGAACTCTATCTGCCCTGACCTTTGCCTTTTACTGACTACAAGTATAGCCTGACCACTTTGTGCTTTGCTTTGCTTTCAACCACACCGGGACTACTCCAAGAGGTAGCGGCCTGGTGGTTTCCCTGCAGCAAAGTCCAGATCCTTGTATAGGAGTTAAAGGGCGAATACCAGGGCACTGCCAGGACAACACTTTGACACAGTGGTCCTCCCTAGGGAGAATTTATACCACATTTGGGGCCTGTGGAAGGCCGGATGACAACCAAAAGGCATCATAATTTCTGTAGAGTCATCATTAAAGGGGTTTTCCGGGATTTTACTACCTGATCGGTGGGGGTCCGACACCCAGCACCCCCGCTGATCAGCTGTTTGAGAAAGCACCAGCGTTCCCGTGAGTGCCGCGGCCTTCTCTTAGCTTTACCTAGGCCAGTGACGTCACATTCATCAGTCACATGGCCTAGGAGCAGCTCAGCCCCATTCATAGAGCCTGGTAGGGCTGATGACGCTGACAAAAGCCATACCTTTCATTGTGATGTCAGACGTCCGGTTTTGGAGAAAAATAAACTTTTAAAAATATTTAAATGAGGCATCGGAGCACTCGGAGGCAGGCTTATGCCGTCCGAACACTGCTTCAGCTACGCCCCTGTTCCATCCTAATGCTGGCCTTCTCCACTAAATCACGTCCCCTTGCCTCTTGATTGACACAGGGTCTTTTCTTTCCCACCTTTGTTAATATGTCTACTGCGCACGCACTGCCAGTTCTGGGTTTAAAGTGAAGTGACAGCGCATGCGCAATAGACATTCACAAGCCGGGAAAGAAAAGAAAAGATCCTGTGCTCACGCGCTGTCAAGGAGGCGAGTGCGCAGGAGCTGGATCTCAGCGCTAGACCAGTGTGTCTAGCGCTGTCAATCAAGAAGCATGGGGGCGTGATTTAGTGGAGAAGGCCAGCATTAGGATGGAAGAGGGGCATAGCTGAAGCAGTGCTTGGATGGCATAAACCTGCCTCCAAGTGCTCCGATGCCTCATTTGAAAATTTTTAAAAGTTTATTTTTCTCCAAAACCAGACCAGAATGAAAGGTATGGTTTTTGTCATCAGCCCTACTCGGCTATATGCCTGGTAGGGTAGGCTTGATCTGGGTGACAGAGCCTCTTTAAGTCCGTAAACACCAACCCAGGCAGTGGGAAGTCAGTGAGAGAGTATGGGTTGGTTATAGCTTCATTTTGTATGCACAGATCCAGCCGGCAAATCTAATCTGACCCCTAGAGATGCAATGGTGCAGACAGGACACTCTACACATCAACAACTACAAGAAACCTTCATCTAAATGGGTTCAGTGGTGCCTCCTGGAGATGTCTACAGCCAGTCCTTCCCTGGGAAGCCAGTGCTCATTTTTTCTCTATCCACCCACCTATAAACCTTTAGAAAGGAACACATACATGTGAATCATATCCATTTAGAAGGTGCAACCTGAGATTTTCTGTTTGTTGCCTGCCTATGACATAGGAAGAAGAAGTCACCGGTGGTGTTCATTACCCACAGTGTATCACAAAGTTTTGCAAAGTAGATGAACAGAAGCACGGCGATAAAGTGAATAGAAGTGTGCGAGAGGGACGTTGTCTTGCCCAATACAGCGTGAAATAAGCTGGTGATGATGCGTAGCAGTTGCATTTGATAGAGGATAAAATAAGTCGGAGATTGTTATATCCTGAATGACAGAAGGTAAAGGAGAACAGAACAGTGTGAATGACTGATGTGGAGGTGACGGGAATGTTGAGTTGGGGAAGTATTGGCTTAATTGTGTTGTATTTGCTGGAATTTATGGGGGCTGTACATGAATATATTCTATATGAGATGTCTTCATACGTTCATTTAAGTATAGCCCTAAGGATGAGTGAATGTCTTAAAATTAGTTTCATTGTCTGATTCATATGAATCGGCAAAGTAATTTGATTCAAGTATGACTTGATTGATTCTACCTGAACGAGAGAAAGAGGAGTTTTCTGTAGACTGTGAAGCTTTCTTTTCATTTTTGAAGGAAAACTAATATATATTTTTTCAGAAACCAAGAGGAGCCTACACTTTCTAGGTAAAAGTGCCCCAGCATAGAAATAGGAGAAATAGCACCCTGGGATCCTGATCAAGGCCTCTCACCTAGCTAAGGCTACTTTCACACTAGCGTTTTTGCTGGATCCGGCAGGGTTCAGCAAAGACGCTTCCGTTACTGATAATACAACCGTCTGCATCTGTTATGAACGGATCCGGTTGTATTATCTGTAACATAGCCAAGACGGATCCGTCATGAACTCCATTGAAAGTCAATGGGGGATGGATCCGTTTTCTATTGTGTCAGAGAAAATGGATTCATTCCCATTGACTTGCATTGACAGATCCGTTTTGCTCCGCATCCCATGACAGAAAGAAAACCACAGCTTGCTCTCCGGTATGAGAATGCAGCCAAATGAAATGGAATACATTTTGGAGCACTTCGTACTGTTCAGTTACGTTTTGTCCCCATTGACGATGAATAGGGAAAAAACGGAAGCGTTTTTCTCCGGTATTGAGACCCTGTGACGGATCTCAGTACTGGGAAACGTAAACGCTAGTGTGAAAGTAGCCTAAGGCAATCACCCTGAGGTATTGAGGGGCAATCTCTCTCTCTTTCTCTCTCTCTTTCTCTCTCTCTCTCTTTCTCCTACCCAAACAAATCTTAAGAATTTTTTTCTCAAAAGTTTAGGTTGAATTTTGATTTTAACAAATCGATTGGCTTATCTCTCTATATATAGTCCAAAGACTGTCAAAGGCAATTAAGAGCATTTTCTTTTCAAATAAAAAATAGATCTTAAAACATCACTGGTTACCAATGTGGCCACTATCAGGGTATGACCACATACTACGGTTGCGATATGGCTGCACTGCAGTCGAATACCGCATGACCGTACAAGACGCAGAAGGCTCAGATGAAACTAATTAGGACTATACTGTTAAAAGGGGATGTCGGCCATTTTTGTATTGATGACCTATCCTCAGGATAGTGCTGCTTTCTATTCAAATGGATGATCAGATTTAGTACCGTTGGGGCCTGGATGTATTTCTGAAGTGCAATCATATTACAGGTTATAGTTACTAGAGATGGGTCGTTGATCCAGGGAGTTATTCTGATGCCTGATTGGAGTCGGGAAGGAATGAGGAAAATTGGCTTCTACCTCACTGGGTTTTTTTTTTTGCCTTCCTCTGGATCACCACATTCCTTTTTTTGACACTTTAGAAAATTGTCGAGAAGGAGGAAAAATTGCAAGTTATGCTGCAAAAATGGCGCACAACATAAATTCTCCTAAAACCTCCTCAAAAAATTAAGTAACCTGCAATTATACAACATCCCAACCCACCCACTCACTCAGAATAAGCAGGGCAAGAACTGACATCATCACAACAAAGCACAGCTTATAAAAGACATATAGTGACATCATCAAAATAAAACACAATCACCAGTGAAAAATCATCATCACAACAGAGCAATACCTAAAGAATAAATAAAAACTATATTGTGACATCACTACAAAAGAACACAGCCTAACACTAAAGAGAAACTCTGCTATGACATCATTAGTCTCTATGTGTAAGTAGTAAGATACAGGAGGTAGGTAGCTCCTACACCAAGGTACTATCTCTACTATCTCTCCTTGGGGAGAGCGCCTTAATCGGCGTGAGGAGACCTATAGGCCATACATGCTCCTCTGGATTTCTGGAAGAAAGGGATGCAAATGAGCTTTTAGCAAGCTCCTCCTCTAATGCCATCAGATGTAAGGCAGCTATCTTATAAGTCAATGTTCGACACTTTAAACAGGCCTTGAGACATAACTTGGATATTAAATAAGCCAGCACCTCATCTGCAGGCAGCTGTTTCAGGGTGATTGCCCCTCATCAGTGCAGAGCAGAGAGTACTGGCTTAACTGGGTGAGAGGGCTAGGTTAGTATTTGGGGGATAATATCTCTCCTTGGTGAGCTGTGCACGCACCACAACCTACAGCTAACAATTTACTGTAACAGTCAGGATTAGAGATACTGTAACTTTAAGTTCTTTACTTAACCCTTTAGTATTGTAGTGTATTATCTGAGAAACTAAAATCCTACCAATGAAAGCTACAACTTGGCTCAAAAAAAAGAGAAAAAAAAAGCAATCATACATCCACATTGAAGGGAAAATAAAAGCAGTATGGCTTTTGGAATGCAGCAACATATATTCAATTATTTAAAAGAAACTACTGTGCAAAAGCCGTAAAACATTTAAAAAATGTAAAAATGTGGTATTTTTGCAATTGTAATAATCTGCATAATTGTTGCTTGTCTTCCATTTTTCGCCTAAAAATGGATGAATAAAAGTTACTTTATACATTATTTGTATATTTGTATTCTATAATGATGCCATTAAAATTACAACTAATTCCAGCAAAAAAAAAATAGCCTTATGTCTCCATCTACCTTAAAATAAAAGCTTTATGGATTTTAGAGTGTTGAAAGAAAACACTGCATCCCTCCTTAAAGGAGCTGTGCAAGAAGGACCTGTAAAGGGAAGATTACTTACCTGCTTCTCGGCACTGGCTCCCCGCTCTTTCTACTGCAGTTCTGCCATACTCAGCTGGGCTCTCACTGTGAACATTCTGTTTGACATTGCGTCAGCCAATCACTGGCCACAACGGTGACTGGATCCTCCTAGGTCATGACAAATGGTCACATGACCCAAGGGTATCTGGCCTCCTCCAAAGCCAATCACAAGCCAAACCGGATGTCTGAACAGAGCATCACAGGCCTGGAGGACGAGCAGGGAGCCGGGAAGCAGCTAAGCGATCTTCCATTTACTGATCCTGCCAAGAACATACGTAGTCAAGAAATAAAGACAAAATACTACTGTAACATTATCTAAAAGAAAAACACTATAGAAAGAAAGAGAAAACAGTATTGTGACATCATCTCAATAGAGCACAGCCTATAAAGAAAAACACTGTAGTGACATCAACACTATAAAACGCAGCCTATAGCTAGATAAAACATCATCTCAATAGAGCACAGCCTATAAATAAGGAAGAAACTGCATTGTTACATCAGCATAATAGAAAACAAAGTAGCACTTTTGAGACATGATCATAATAATTTAGTTCACCCTATGGATCACAGCAGGACACATAGAAAACTAATCCTATGTGACATCACCTCAATAGAATACAGCCTATAAATAAATACAACCAATACTGTAATTTCATCATAATACAGCACAGCCTATAGACATCACCACTATAAAACACTGCCTATAGCTAGACAAACATCATCTCAATAGAGCACAGCCTATAGACATCACCACTATAAAACACAGCCTATAACTAGACAAAATATCATCTCAATAGAGCACAGCCTGTAGACATCACCACTATAAAGCACTGCCTATAGCTAGACAAAACATCATCTGAATAGAGCACAGCCTATAGATATCACCACTATAAAACACAGCCTATATCTCAATAGAGCACAGCCTATAAATGAAGAGAAACAGCCTATGGATCACAATAGGACACATAGAAAACTAACCCTATGTGACATCACCACAATAGAATACAGCCTAAAAATAAACAACCAATACTGTAATTTCATCATAATAGAGCACAGCTGAAAAATAAAGACATCATTACACCAGAACGTAAAAAATATTTTGTCATCATCACAGGGTTGACAGTTTTATGCTGGTGGTCTTGGGCCTAACAAAGCCCCCAAGGCTGTCCAATATTGGTGCCTGTCCATTTATATTATAGCTGAAAAGAAAGCTACAGTATATGTAAAAGTCCATAACAGGAGTAAAAGGAGATGTTAAAAATATTTTGATTACAAAAAATAACGACCCAACTTGAAAATATGCAAAATAACCTTTTAAAAAAAATGGAAGCAATTTAAAATCATACAATACATATTAAAGGAGATGTGTCATATCAAGTGTGGTGGCATATTGTTAGAATATTGCGCACAAGAGGTGTGTATAAAATGTGGGACACACCAAATCAGCCCAAAGGAATACTGAATATATCGGAAAGAAGGCTGTCCTATTATTTATAGTCTAAAACATAACATTTATTTATGATTTTCATAAAAGATAAATAGATGAAGAGGTAAGCATAATAGTTCAAAAAAGAATAAAAGGGGTAGTTTTAGTCCATATTCACTGAGGAACTGAGGTTTGTATGGGGGTCTTGAGGGTAAGATATGGCGAGTGCTCAAGGCTCAGAGGGCCTATATTTACCCTGTAACCCTAGTCTGGGAAGGGGAAAGACCACTAGCTGGCTGTTTGTTGGAGCACTCGCCCTGAAAAGGGCGACCCCCAGCCACTGCCTTTTTACTCTAAACAGCCATAAAACTCTATCTACCTGCTAGTAATCTCGCTTCCTGAAGAACCCAAAGTAAGGAGAAACGCGTCGAAGCTACTCTAGTCAGGGCTGTTTTTTCAAGTTGTCAAGGGCTAGTTATTTAGGTCCGAGGTATCCTGAGGCTGGGGGTCGCCCTTTTCAGGGCGAGTGCTCCAACATACAGCCAGCTAGTGGTCTTTCCCCTTCCCAGACTAGGGTTACAGGGTAAATATAGGCCCTCTGAGCCTTGAGCACTCGCCATATCTTACCCTCAAGACCCCCATACAAACCTCAGTTCCTCAGTGAATATGGACTAAAACTACCCCTTTTATTCTTTTTTGAACTATTATGCTTACCTCTTCATCTATTTATCTTTTATGAAAATCCTAAATAAATGTTATGTTTTAGACTATAAATAATAGGACAGCCTTCTTTCCGATATATTGTTAGAATATTCCACTAATATCTGATGTGTGGGTCCCGCAGCTATCTCTAAACAAAGCCCACAAAGTGAACCAGAAACTGCCACCAGCTGAAGCAGAAAGGGTGTGATAGAGAGAGCTGAGACACGCCTCCTGAGCTGTGACAGGGAGAGCTGAGACATGCCCCCTGAGCTGTGATAGAGAGAGCTGAGACACGCCTCCTGAGCTGTGATAGGGAGAGCTGAGACACACCCCTTAGCTGTGATAGGTAGAGCTGAGACACGCCTCCTGAAGCTGTGACAGGGAGAGCTGAGACATGCCCCCTGAGCTGTGATAGAGAGAGCTGAGACACGCCTCCTGAGCTGTGATAGGGAGAGCTGAGACACGCCTCCTGAGCTGTGATAGGGAGAGCTGAGACACTCCCCCTTAGCTGCAGCAGAAAAGACACTCCCCTTGAGCTGTCAGTTTGATATAAATCTAGCAGAGCAATGAATGAGGAGATCTCTGGATCCATGTGAGGTACAGGGCTGGCTCTAGCTTTGTTAGAAAGAGGTTGTCATGTACTATATGATGTCTGATTTTCATTTTTTGCATTAGTCATGGGGTAACTCCTTTAAGGCATTAGAAGCCTCACACAAGAATTCTACCGTTGTAATAAAAGTATAGAAGGGCATATTGATTAAATAGGTTCTGGCTATGTAGAGATATTGTCCACATTCACAGGTGTGATAGGAGACAGCAGAACATTACCATCAGAAGAAGAGTGTAAAGAATTTACCAGTAGAATAATAAGAGGCGGCATTTCCATTCTAGACAGCTTTTTTATTGATGGACACCTGGAAGGTTTAATATAACCGTCTCACTGTCTACTAATTACGTACCATAAGGATGGGAAGGTCGGCCAAGGTGAAGCTCAGATTGTTAATGAAGGCATGGAATAAGAAGAATTATTCATTGGGCACTTACGAGCCTTAGTAAGGTTAAAACTCATTCAAAAAGTGGTCCAGTCCCAAGGGGCCAGCTACTTAATGGGAGGTTGTACCCAAACCTTAGAATTGGCCATATAGTCGTCCATGATCATAAATCAAGAAATAGATCAGCAGCTGAAGTTTGGTGATCATATTTTATTTGCTTACAGAGATATGGGCATGTTTAGTTTTTATCCGGTGGTGGCCATTTTGAAAAAGTGCAGCCAAGGTATTCACTGCCACCTTTAAATAGGCTTCTCATGGTAAAAATGCAGAACCATTCATTTCAACGAGTCTGCAAAAAAAAAAGGAAGTTACTCTGTGTGCATTCTGTTTCTGTATTATGTCCGTTCCACAAAAAAATAGAACATGTCCTATTATTGTCCACATTACTGACAAGGATAGGACTGTTCTATTAGGGGCCAGCTGTTCCGTTCCGCAAAATTCGGAATGCACAAGGACATCATCCGTATTTTTTGCAGACCGAAAAATACATATGGTCATGTGCATGGGCCCTTAGATAGTGATGCAGTGGCCAATTAAAGGGGTTATACCGTAAGTAATGGACAAAATAAAATAATAATAAATAATCTAATACAAATCTAAAAAAATGTAGAACCAGCCCTGTACCTCACATGGATCCAGAGAGCTCACCATTCATTGCTCTAAATGTTCTGCTAGACTTATTTCAAGCTGGCCGCTCTGGGGGCGTGTCCTTTCTCAGGGGTGTGACCTTTCTGCTTCAGCTGGTGGCAGTTGAAGGATGGAACTGAGCATGTGCTTCCATCTCAGGGAGCAGGACAGAGAAAGTAGAAAACTGCAAACAGCAGGTGGAAGATAGATTTCAGTGAATAACTCAGTAGCTATACTACATTTTTAATTTCATGCAATCATAAGAATTCAGATCCAGGTGCTGGTTTGAAAATTGTAGAATATTCTTCATGGGACCACCCCTTTAAGTAATTATGCCAGATAATATATAATAATTATCTAATTATGGTTTGGGGGGCTTAAAGAGGTTGAGCAGGATTTTTTTAATTCCTCCTCCCTCATGAGCTGTCTTGACCGCACGTTAGGTCATGTATATAACAGAAC
Organism: Rhinella marina; assembly: GCA_900303285.1. Classification (NCBI taxonomy): domain Eukaryota; kingdom Metazoa; phylum Chordata; class Amphibia; order Anura; family Bufonidae; genus Rhinella; species Rhinella marina. The sequence goes on along the minus strand of ONZH01015031.1, from coordinate 175,533 downwards.
AAAACTGAACTGTTTTTTGTCCCCGTAGACATGTGTTAGGACGGAGCGAAACGGAATGCCTCTTAAAGGCTTCCGTTTTATATTCCGTCCTAAAATTCCATTATATTCAATTATAATGGATTTCCTAATGCTAGTGAGAACTCGCCCTTAATAATTTAAATTTAAAGGATTGTCTCTATTCAGCAAATGGCGTTGTCCGAGTTATTTTTTTGTTCTTTATATGTGTCAGTCTAACTAATCAAATGTAAAGGATTTTCAATTCACTTCCTTTATCTGTAGTGACTACTTTCTCAGATTTCACAGAGGGTCACATGACCTGTGATGTCAGCTTCTCTCCCTGCTCTGTTGATGTTTCGTGCACAAGCCTGAGAGATCAGATAAGAGTCTGTACACGAGGCGTCACTGTGCTGGCCACGCCCCCTGCACTGCTGGCTGCTGCTGTCTGCTCTCTCCCTGGATTCTTTCACGAAAAACATTAACCCCTTCTGTAGCAAATATTCAGGGCTCAAGGCTTTGCTGAGCAGCTGCAGGCAGTGAGGAGACACAGGATCTGCCCTCCTCATCCTGCAGACACAGAGCTGGCATTGGAGGAGATCTGCAGATCATTGCACAAGAACAGGTAGGGGGAAGATCCTGTGTGTATCAGCAGTGTCATTGTACAGCTGGGACTTGTAGTCCTACACATACAACATGCTGCTGAGTATCCCAGCCGGCACACATGTCACTCAGGGCAGCACTTGTAGGGTGCAGGGTGGCCGTAACCCCTGGGAATGAGCCGTGTATAATGTGATGGAATAGAAGACCTGTGGTTAGTTCTCCAAGATGTCTGGAGCAACCTCCCTGCCGAGTTCCTTCAAAAAACTGTGTACAAGTCTACCTAGAAGAATTGATGCTGAAGGTAAAGGGCGGTCACACCGAATATATTGCATTTAGAGTTCTCTTTTGTTCATTCACTTTGCTTTTTTTTTTTTTTTTAAAGCATTCTTACTTTGCAGAGTTTTTCCCAAACCTGCCTGAAACTTTTGCACAGTTACATCTGCCTCATTCTAAAAAGAGCCCCTCCCCATAAGTCCACAGACAACTCTTAATAATAATTAATATCCCTCTATAAGTAAACTGGGGTAAAATAATACTAAATCAACTCTAATAGTGGCTCACTTCATCATAATTAGTTACTTTGTCATTTTCCACCATATGACTGTGAATCATGAAGTTAATGCGCTGCCACGGTTCTGTTACAAAGTGTAGTCACAAGGACAGTGTACCGCTGAGAGACTTAAAGGGGTTTTCAGGGCTTCTGAGGATAGACCATTAATATTCGATCGTTGAGGGTCTGACACTCAGCAGCCTTACCGATCAGCAGCCCCCGGCGCTGGAATTAGCACTCTGAGCGGAACAGGAAGCACAGCGCCGTTCAAAATGTAGTGGCCATATGGGGTACTGCAGTTCAGCTCCAGCTCATTCACTTCAATGGGAGCTGAGTTGCAGTAACCCAGCACGGCCACTACACTTTGAGCGGAGCTGTGCTCCCTTCTTCATTCAAGTTCTAGTCCCTGCGTTGGAGGCTGCAAGGAACAGCTGATTGGTGGGGGTAGCAGAGTGTCAGACCCTCACCGATCAGATATTAATGACCTATCTTGAGGCAGAATATATTCATGCAGCTATCGACTATTTTTGCAATCGAGTATTCTATCGATTAATCCAACGATTAATCGAGTACTCTAATAACAAAAAACTAATTAAAAGAACGTTTTTGTTTATAAAAACTCATCAGCCCCCCCTGTGCCTTCAGCTGCCCCCTTAGTGCGATCAGCTCCCCCCTAGTGCCATCAGCTGCCCCATCAGTGCCAACAACTGCCCCCTCAGTGCCATCAGAGTGCCACCAGCTTGCCCCCAGCGCCACCAGCTTGCCCCCCGGTGCCACCAGCTGCCCCCCAGTGCCACCAGCGGCCCCCCAGTGCCATCAGGGTGCCACCAGCTTGCCCCCCAGTGCCACCAGCTGCCCCCAGCACCATCAGATGCCCTCCAGCATCACCAGCTTGCCTCCCACTGCCACCATCTCCCCTTCCTAGCCATGTCCCCCAGTGCCAGTAAAATAGAATACTTACTTCTCCTCTAGGGCTGCCGCTCCACAGCTCATCCTCTTCTTCTCTGCGCGCTTACATGCGCTATGTCCTGATGATGTGTCAGGAGGAAAGTACAGTGCTGTGCGGGCCGGCAGGTGACCACAAAGCGGTAAGTAATAGCAAGTGCTTCATTCCCGCTCCGTGGTCACATGATTCAAACGAATCCTTGATGCAAAAAATTTGCAATGAGGATTTTTTTTTGTGTCAGATTACTCGATTCAATGCCTTTCAGCCCTAATTCATACTCTCTTTTTTTTGTTTGTTTGTTTTGCATTGAGATTCTCAATGGAGAACATATTCCAAGCATCTCCTTCACAGCAAGCATGGTTGATAAGTCAGATTTGGAGCAGACAAGTAGCAGTCGGATGTATAGAATGGCCTGTATACCTATCAGCTCCTTGGGACTGGGGGTTCTTTGGTCCCACCTGAGAAGAAGATTCAGTAAATCCACATTCCACACAGCATATGCCCATATCATCGATAAGATCTTATAGGTTATTTGTGAATCATCTCATAAAGAACTGACCCTTGTGGCAAGTAATTATCTAGAAAGTCATCTCCAAATTGCTGGATGTTCAGGGCCAATTTTTGGGTAAGAAATATGGCTCAATTGTGGATCCTCTGGTATTCTTCTGGTGGGCAATCTGAATTCGTTCATCAGAAAGTTCATAAATTGAGATTTCAAACCAAGGTTAATAGGAACTAGCAAATGTGGCATCGAACCACTAAACACCAGGTTTTACAGGGGTTTCTGAGACTTTTATACTGATGACCTTTCATATTTAAGCAGATCAGATAGCCAGAAACTGAAGCCGGTGTGAAAGGCAGAAAAGCTACTGGGGACACGTGTCTGCAGAGAAGTACAGCAAAAAGCAGGAGGCACCTGGTGTACCAACAGTATAACTAAGAGATCAGAGACTGTAGTTATAATTACAGCAACTAAGTTGTGTTAAGAACTCTAGAGACTGTTAGGGAGCCATGTGTCTGAACACCCCGCTATATACCTGAAACTTCTGTTCAACACCTATTCCAGATCAGTTGTTCCACTGTTGCTCACTGTATTACTGAGTGTTCAGTGGTTAAAATCCAACCCCGAATGTCCAAGGCATAAATCCGAGCTGACTCCTGGATTTATGCCACAAATGTGCTGTTTGAACTGTTGTAGGACTGCACAAGGATTAGCCCCATTGTCGCTTACTGAGGTCTATTCTCTGCTTTTCCATGCAGAATCTGTGGAAATAGGTAGCATGCTAATTATTTTGTTATAATGTTCCTCCGGAGATGTCATCAATATCAGATCGCCGGGGAGCTGACTCCCAACACCCTCACCAATCAGCTGTTTGAAGACAATGCAGCTCTCATATGAGCGCTGTGCTCTCTTCTCTGTTTCCCTGCTTGCCAACGCAGCGATGAGCGGGTTTAATTACAACTCACTTCAACGGGGCGGCTCCTTCCTGTTCAAGTGAGTAGTACAAAGCCGTCACATTAAAGTGAATGGGGACATCGGAGTTGCATTTATACCTGCTAACTTTGGCTGATGCTACGGCGAGCAGGTAAACAGTGAAGAAAACACAGAGCTTGTACAAGCACCGCGTTCTCTTCAAACAGCTAACCAGTATGGGTGCCGGAAGTCAGCCTCCGCCGATATGATATTGTTGACCTATCCTGAGGATAGGTCATCAATATGTACATAAAGCTTGCTATTTGTATTAAGAAAAGTTTTATAGCCTAGCCCTCTCTTCTCGGCTTTTCACTATTTGAAAAATTCTGCTTGCTGTCACTGATTGGAATCATTCCGAAGTTGAATCTAGTTGAACGGGTTTAGTGGTGCAGCAGCAGGAATCGTTTTATACAGTAAGCAGTAAAATACGTACAACTATGGGGAAAATGCCCTGCAGTTCGCCAGACGGACCATGCCCTCGCTCAGTGACCAGAGGGCATAATAACTTTGAATTAAAAATTCTCACTTTGCTTGTGACTAAAGAGAATATGAGATTTAACTAGTCGAATAGCCACGGGGCCGCCTCCTATGGAACCAGTGGATGTTTTAATAAGTGATAATGAGAGCGCTAATTAATATTAACTTCAAAGACAAATAAATGCCTAGCCTAACGCAACCTACAATTTCCCAGCAGGCAAATTAGAGCACAAGGAAAAACAAAGCTTTGCAGTAAATCAGGGGAGACACATTTTTCTCCCCCCTATCCTCAGGTCAGAGAGAGTTCATGTTGCAAAGCGACTCTAGAAGATGCACCGCAGCAGCTGTGTACTGAGGCAAACTGGTATTTGTAGTCATGGGGGGACACTACGGGTTACATATCAAGGAAGCGATATTACCGGCATGTAGCATTCAATTAATTAGCATTCAACCCTTAAGCGTTTCCTTCCTAGGAAAACAAAGAGGACTTTATGGTTATTAACACCATTTATTTTTCGTGAAATTACAGATTCCAGGGAGCATTACGATTGCTGCGGAGAGAAGCGAGAGAATACAGTATGCAGATGTAATTGGAGTCACCACAATTGCAATAAACTAGGAGTATTTTATCAATTTATACTAATTCCCTTCATCCAGAATCGATGGGTGCCGTACGGAATATACTGGATTATTGGATGGTCAAAAAGGGTATAAAATTAGGGTGAAGGGTTGTACGTCAGGTTCTAATCTTATGAAATTCAGTATTATCATATAGTTTTGTACTGCAGGATTGTCAGAATTTTTGGATTATGAAATGTCCAATCAAAATAATTTTATTTTACATTGAAATGCCTGATATGAATACAACTTCTCCTCTCAAGGCCCAAAATCAAGTAAAAAGGAGTCGGTCACTGGGAAACTTACTTCAGGGAGATACCAGTCCGGTCTATATGAAAAGCAGAAAACATACTGGAGTTACATGTCTGCAGAGGAGTACAGAAAAAAGCAGGAGGCACCCGGTACACCAATGGTATGGTTAAAGGGAGTCCGTCACCAGGAAGTTCACTGGTGTGAATGCAATACAATATCTGTGAACTTAATTATATGCCAGCTTAGTTATATCCTAGCAAGCGCATAACAGAGACTTGACATTTTCCTTTGAGATATATATATATATATATATATATATATATATATATATAAATATATATATGAACACATGACCCATTCTCTATACCATGTCCATTGCATAAGAATAGATGACTTGAGGTTATGTAATGTACATGTATGGTAAAGACTCTGTTGTTATTTTCAGAATGTAAGGGGCAGAGCTTTCTAATCCAGTATAAATAAAGCATTGTGGCGTCCCCTAAGGAGGAGACTTTTACAACATTTGTTGTCTGTTCTCGTCTCTTTGCAGCCGTATTCCTCTTGACCACCCCTCAGGGGGAGAACTCTTATCTAAATTTGGCACCCACAGACAATGAGGACGCTCTAGACTGAGAGCCAGCAAACCATTGCAGGAACACTGGTAAACCAGGTACAATGCCAGTCCAGCCTGTGAAAATCAGAAAAGTTACATGTCTGCAGAGGAGTACAGAAAAAAGCAGGAGCCACCTGGTATAGCAATGGCATGATTAAAGCGATTGTCACCAGGAAATTCACAGGTAAACCAGGCACAATGCCCCAGCTTAGCTGAATGCTGAATGATATGGTTCACTTCATTCACCACAAAAAAAACAACTTTGAATCCATATTCAAATCAGTAGATAAGTGCACCAAGGGCAAGTCCAAGAAACTCTGTGCACCCTTTCTTCCCCCTTCCTCCGCTGACAGCACCTCCCTCTCCAGCTGAGATGACTATGCAGGAACCTGATACCGTCAATCAAGAAAGAGATAGAGACAGACTTGGTCAGTCAGTTATTTGTTGAAGTTTACAAAGCAGTATACACAACAAGTATACAAAACAGAGCAGAAATGAAAATATATAAATAATAATAAGAATAAAAAATGGGGAGCAACACAATGAGTGTCCAGGTGTGTGTGTTAAAAGAGAAAACTGGAGTATAATATCCACATGTACCACCAGTCATATAAAAGAAAGGGGTTATCCAATCCTATAAAAAGCCCCCACATATGCCCGGGCCCCTCACAATGAATATACTTACCTGGCTCCCCGCTCCCTGCACCGCTGCTGCTGCCTCTCCCTGCGAGCGGATGAAAACATTTGGTGTTGGGGGAACAGCCAATGGCAGGCGGGGACGAGCTTCCCTAGCATCGCGGGTTACACTAGAGAGGCTCGTCCCCACCTACCATTGGCTGCCCCCACCCTGCAGCACCAGATGTTTTCATCTGCACACGGGGACAAGCTGCAGCAGCAGTGCAGGGAGCGAGGGGCCTGGCATATGTGGGGGCTTTTTATAGGATGGAAAACCCCTTTAATTCAGCATAGTAATCTAGCACAGGTTACCCCCATAGTAAGTTGGCTACAATGTAAGGGCTCATGCACACAAGCGTGTGCGTTCAGTGCCTGTGCTGTGGACCGTAATTTGCGGCATTGACCGTGGGGCTGCCGCATTCGGATCGTGGATCCATTCACTTGAATGGGGTCCGCGATCTGCATCCCACGGTCCGCACCACACCGTAGTGCTTCCGTGGTGTTCTGATCCGTGCCTCCGTTACGCATCTGCGGGATTGCAGAACCATTAAAGTGAATGGGTCCACGATCTGTGATGCGGGCTGCACATGGCCGGTGCCCATGTATTGCGGACCTGCAGTATGCGGGCCGCATTACAGCCACGGCCGGGCAAATGGCAGTGTGCATGAGCCCTAATATAATATAAAAAATCAGTAGAATAGGAGGAGGTTAGTCAGGGCTCTCAAAGGCGGCAAAAGTATCACATATAAAAGTTTTTAGGTGGCATTTAATGCAGTATGGTGTTTTTTTTCTGCTTTTTCATTTTGCCCCATAGAGTTTTCTATAGGACTTTAAAAATGACAGAAAAAAAAAACACATGTTCATAGTCTTCCAAAAAAAAAAGGCCCCTGCAACAAAATAAAAACATGCGAGAAGCAATAAGGAAATTGACCACAGTCTATTCGTTCTGGTTGTGTTTATTATCCTTCTGCAATTAGAAGACAGGTAAAGAACTACGCATGCTTGTTCATAGTTGATTAAGAGGTATTTTCGTCTTTCACACCGACCTCGCATGAAACGGACATTCTCCATTGATTTCATCATTATAAGCAGATAATGGATTCGGCTTAATTATTTTCCGGCCATTGATCCATCTCGTTTGCACCCAAGTTCCTTGGCAGTCGTTCATACGGTTCAATCTCGGCGTTGCAAAGCACCGGGAACGTCCATGCGGTGATTTACAGATCATATTACATATTAGCAAAATACACTTATAATTTAAGATGTCAGAGCTGACAGCAATGACGAGAGTAATTTCCCTCACTAATGTGACCTGCTCTGGTAGCGCTCAAGGCCACAGTCAGCAGAGAGAAATCACATCTATTCTGTGAGCGCTCCCGCAAGCAAAGCGAGCAGCCATCGCTCATAGGGGTTATTAGTCCAGAGGAATGCTGACCTGACAGTAAAGAGTATTTCCAACTAGATGAAAAATATATAGAAATTGACAACCACAGGATAGAAAAATATAACTAAAAGTACACATTTTGCAAAAACATTTGTAATTGTGAATACAAGTAATAGTAATCTTATTAAAGGGGTTTTCTGACTTTTTTTACACGGATGACCTATCCCCAGGGGTGGGATTCAAATTTTTAAGAACAGGTTCCCTACTAAACGGCGGACACACGGCATCACGACACATGTTTACATATACATGCCCCATATACATGGTACACATACATAAATACACCATATATACACATACCACAAAACTTTTAAAAAGCTTAAGCAGATAAACTACCAGTGTTGCGAGTTTTTGTAAAGCGCTGGCCCAAACCTCTAACTCCACCCAATGTCTATCTGTACATGTTCCAACCCTGCCTAGTCTCCATTGTGCCCCCCACTCAGTAGTTATGCCAGATTTGGGACGGTTGGGAGGTATGCACACATAAACCGACTATATAGACACTACACTCACATAATCACATATACAATATACACCATACAGTATATAAATTACACCTAGGCTACACTTACAGTAGATTTACCTGCTCCATATACATTTTATACACATTTGTACCTAGCACTACAGACATATGTGAATACACATTATATTCAGTGCTATCCAGCATACAGCGCCTCATACCTCTCACATCCAGTGACTTCTCCTCTGATGCAGACGTTCTCTTTTCTCATCTTCTCCTTTCAGACCAGGCGCCATGATGATTTTTCACCCATCTCTCGTCTCTGCAGTTTGACAAAAAGACATCTTAGGTTCCTACTTTTCCATCATCCTGCCACCTTCAATACTTAAAATGATCACCAGTACAAAGAATGTCCCTTATAATGTGTGCCAGTACAAAAAAATCCCCCTTAGTGCCCCCAGTTGAGCTAATGACCCCATAGTGCCCCTATAATGTGTGCAAGTATAAAATACCCCTATATAATGCCCCTAGTAAATGCCCACATAGTGCTCCTCTCCTCTTCCCAACATTGCCACCATAATGTGCCAGCACAAGATTCCCCCATAGTGTCCCCCAGAATGTGCCAGTATAAATGTCCCTTCTTAGTGTCCTCATAATATGCCTATATAATATGCCCCCATAGTGTTCTTCCCCCCTCCAACACCATAGTGTGCCCATAATGTGCCAGTTTAAGATTCCCCCAGAAGATGCCCCCATAGTGTTCCCAATAATGTGCCAGTAATACCTCCATCATGTGCCAACAATGCCCCAAGTAGATGCCCCTATAGTGGTCCCCATATGCCAGCAATGCCCCCCAGTTCACTGTCCCTCACAGACCGTTGGACTATAAAAAAAAACTATGAACAAATCCCTATGAACAAATCCCTATGCACACTGCACATATCTTATTTTAAAGTAAAAAAAAACCAAAAACAAATACAATACACTGTGCCCCCATTAGACCTCAGATCAGCCCACTGTGCCCCCATCAGACCTCAGATCAGCCCACTGTGCCTCCATCAGACCTCAGATCAGCCCACTGTGCCCCCATCAGACCTCAGATCAGCCCACTGTGCCCCCATCAGACCTCAGATCAGCCCACTGTGCCCCCATTAGACCTCAGATCAGCCCACTGTGCCCCCATCAAACCTCAGATCATCCCACTGTGCCCCCATCAGACCTCAGATCAGCCCACTGTGCCTCCATCAGACCTAAGATCAGCCCACCGTGCCCCACCAGACCTCAGATCAGCCCACTGTGCCCCCATCAGACCTCAGATCAGCCCATTGTGCCCCCATCAGACCTCAGATCAGCCCACTCTGCCCCCATCAGACCTCAGATCAGCCCATTGTGCCCCATCAGACCTCAGATCAGCCCACTGTGCCCCCATCAGACCTCAGATCAGCCCACTGTGCCCCCATCAGACCTCAGATCAGCCCACTGTGCCTCCATCAGATAAATAAAATAAAAAAAACTCTCTTACCTCTCCTGAGCCGCGGCTCCGCTCCGGGTCCGGCGCTCCTCTGTCTTCTCTTCCGTTGTGGAAGCGCTCATCTGCTGCTGCCGCACCAGATCGGGATTCAGCCGGTAACCCGGTTCTCCGATCCAGCTGTAATTTTAAGAACCGGATCTGGAGAACCGGAGGGAACCGGCTGAATCCCATGCCTGCCTATCCCTTGGACAAGCTCTGTAAAGAGGACTTATGGTTATATGTAAATATTGCTTAAAGGGGTAAGCATTCTTATATTCTCATCTGGTGAGGTGGATCTGTTAAGTTGCTTGTCCAGTAGTTGATGTAGTAGGGTAAACTGAAGACCGATGTAGCATAGTTGATGTAGCAGAGATACTGGAGAGTGTCGCGGCCTTATTTCCTCACAGCTTACCAAGTACAGGGTCGTACATTGTATAGTGGGTGTGCTTGGTATTAAAGCTCAGCCCCATTCATTTGAATGGGCCTGAGCTGCACCTAGTCCATGTGACCGATGAACATGATGTCACTGGCCCAGGGTAAGCTGCAAGATGGATGCAGAACTCACAAGAGGCTTCCTCATACAGCTGATTGGTGGGGGGGGGGGGGTACGCCATGTTGAACCCCCATCGATCAGACCAAGTTCTGGTTTCCAGTTAACTTTGCTACACTGGTCTTCAATCCGATCTCCAGTAATTCTGTTACATCAACTCTGCTACAACAGTCTTCAGCAACTCAGCTACATTAACTCTGCAACATCAATCTCCAGTAACTCTGCTACATCATCTTTGCTACACCAGTTTCCAGTAAAACTACACCAGTCTTCAGTAACTTTACTACATCAACTCTGTGATACTAGTCTCCAATAGCTCTGCTACATCAACTCTTCTACATCAGTCTTCAGTAGCAGATCCACCTCACCAGGTGAGAACATAACAATGCTTTTCTAATCTTGCAAACCCCTTTAAGCAATATTTACATGTAACCATAAGTCCTTTATAAAGGGGTTGTCCAGTTAAGAAATTCCATTTATCATAGGAATCCTGGAAAATTCTGAGTTAATAAAATCCTCATCTCTGGACTACAGAGGTTGCAAAGTTCATCTCTTGCTCCGGAGGTCCTGTCCTGTCCTCCATTACACCAACAACCCATTGATTTAAATGGACATTCTGTAATGCTTAACGTGTCCTGCGGTAGCGCTGCAGGAAAACTAAACAGGTTTCGCCATAAATTCCAGCTGATCGGTGGAGTCCAAACACAGGGATACTTAGTGATATGAGGATTGTCCAAAGTGGAGAACCCCTTTAAAGGGTCTCCACAAATACATAAACGTTTCAGAATATTATTTTCTGCCGTTGAATTTTTTTTTTCTATTTTGATGGCCAAAAAAAGGGCACTGCCTAAAATTGGCAACCTTATTCATAGCCATATTAACTGCCTCTCATCTACCAGGTGGCTGACGCTGTGTGAAACGTCTCTGTGAAATGCATAATAGATGCGCAGTGGGCATCGCGGGGTTTAATCTGTCAGCTCTGTCTGTACAATCGCAGAATGGTATTAAATAGACTTTTTTTGTCACAAATATTCTAGAAACAACAACAACGAGCAGAGGATTAACATTACAAAAGAATTTTCCTGACACCTCCAGCTGACGGCCAGCACGGCAGTCAAAAATACACATATTGTTCGCAACGTTCAAGAGCAAACACAAACATTACTGCATCCGAACGCCATTGATAAAGATTTTTAGAAGGATTAACTCCCATCAATCTTCCGGACTCTTCCACCCACCATGCAAATGAACAAGATAAATTATTAAAAATCGCGGCCCGACCCTGGCGGGTTTTCATCATTCTGATCATTTTTGAATGTTGCATTCTTAACTAATGTCATTATTCGATTTTCTTTGTCTTTTTGTTTCATGAGTTTTATCTTTTGTATCATGAAAATGGAAATGCGCGGAGACACCAAGATGCAGAATGTTGTACAATATTTTATTTCATCCCTACTAAGTGCTCATGCACATGAACGTATTTTCTTTCTGTGTTCGTTCTGGTTTTTTTTGCAGACCGTATGCAGAACCATTCATTTCAATCGGTCCTCAAAAAAAAAATACGCAAGTTACTCCGCATGCATTCCGTTTCCGTATTTGTGTTCCGCAAAAAAAATAGAACGTGTCCTATTACTGTCCACATTATGGACAAGGATAGGACTGTTCTATTAGGGGCCAGCTGTTCTGTTCCGCAAAATACATACGGTCGTGTGCATGAGCCCTAAGAAGGCTGACATCTCTGTAGGACCAGTGCACCTGTAAAAGAATTTTTTACATCACTCAAGTGACAGGGTGCCAAAAACTGAAGAATCATTTTTTTTTATAACTGGTTGTTATTAAAGATGAGCGAGGTTCTCAAAAGTTCATTTAGGCTGCTTCTCCGAATGTTACAAAAAAAATTTGCTTTGAGATGAATTACTTTGTCATGAAGCGCATTTCTTTGTAAATAGCGGGTGCAATAACAGGGAACAGCGATTGCGCCGCCACCTCCCCCATCATTGAATGCCTCAGATTCCGTGTTCAGCGCTGATCGCGGTATCTGAGATGAATATTAAGGCCTTTCAGGAGTTGATAAAACAAAAAAATGAAATCATACTAGGGGCACTGCTGCAGAAGATACTCTTCTATGGGTAACTTCTATGACAGAGATCAGCAACCTTCGGCACTCCAGCTGTTGTGAAACTACAACTCCCAGCATGCTCCTATCACTTCTTTGGGAGTTCAGAGAACAGGCAAAAAAGTGTGCATGATGGGAGATGTAGTTTCACGACACCTGGAGTGCCGGAGGTTGCTGATCCCTGTTCTATGAGATTACTTATGGTCACAAGTTTACAGTTAATTTTTGGCCATGGGCACTCGGATATGGAGACTTGTGGATGGATGTTATTACTTAACTGACACTAAAGCCACTTTTCCGCTGCATGGTACTACCCTATTCTACTTGATTTTGGTACCAGGTAGTTTGTTTTCCACTGTAGATATAGTAGTCCCTCAATGTACCTGGCTCTGGGACAAATCAGTAGTCATGAGTGGTGTCATGTGGCTTTCATGGTACTTGCTTTGCTCCTTTGGGTCCACTTTGAATATGGTACCAAAAAGTACCAGAAACCAAGTAAATTTAGCCTAGCAAATGGAAAAACGGGGTCCAGTTGAGTATGGCCAAGCTGGTTCCTTGAAGTGAAAAAGGAGCTTAATTGTAAAAAGTAGATGCACAGGAGACCAGGTCCTGTGGTGATCATGTAGACCCTAAAGTTTAGCTGTGGCACAACATTTATAAGGGGTGGACTACAACGGCCCCCTTGGGATGATGGTTTACCTGGAAGGTTGGCCAGTTCCACTTCTTAAAGTCTGGACACACTCAGGGGAGCACCACCAATGAGGCCAGATGAGGCAATCGCCTCAGGCAGCACCAGGTAGAGGCAAGAGGGGGGCAGCGGAAGGGCCATGGGCAATGAACATTGTGGCGAAGGGGTTAGGTTAAGAAATTGTAATGGGGGGCGCCGTTTCCATTTTCGCCTCAGGCATCAGAAAGGCTAGGTGCACCCCTGGACACACTATACAGTGAAAGGGTCAAGGTGACCTGTCCCTGCTCAGTCATAGCCCAGTGTTGCTCTGCATTTTCCATGATGTCACTCCATTTATAAGGGGTGGTCTACAACGTTCCCCTTGGGATGATGGTTGACCTGGATTGTTGGCCAATCCCATTTCTTAAAGTCTGGCACACTATAGGGTGGAAGGGTCAAGCTGACCTGTCCCTGCTCATTCATAGCCCAATCTTGCTTTGAATTTCCATTTATAAAGGGTGGTCTACAACTTTCCCCTTGGGATAATGGTTGACCTGTTCTCCTCTTGTGGATAGCCTCTACACACCCTTGTTGCATAACTGTTTATATGTGGTCAGCCCCATCCTTGACTTCTGACTACTTTCCTTAGGACAAACAGGCCACACTCTGGTTCTGTGGTATCTAATGCAGGTTCCTCTCTTTGCATCTCCACATTGGTCTTGGGAAAAGTCCCCTTATTTACTAACATGTGGTTGCCACTGCCTGCCTAGTTTTGGTGCTACCGCTCATATATAACATCTAACAGCCTCTAACGCCAAAATGCCAATCTCTGCCGACCCAAATTGAAGGCCCACGATCCTCACACCTGTATAAATCAAGGCGTTGAGAAGAAATATCCACATAACCATACAACGCTTGTAAGTCAGATCTACACTTCCTGTTTGCTTTTGCATGCGGAAAAGACGGCACGATATGCCGTGACATTTTTGTCATTTCGTCCATCATTCTTTTTTTTTTTAGTGCCGCTGACGGTTTTTACGATGATAAGGGATATAAATATAATGAGGAAGCTGAGGAAGCAGTCTTATATGTCCCATCAGCAGAACACATATGCATATTCATGAGCACTGCAGTGACATTGTGCGGCTCCTCCAGCGTTCCTCCATCTCTCCAAGTAGATTGCATTGTTCTAAATAGAGAAGCTTCTGTGCAATCTTCTTGTCAATGTGAAAGCATCATAAGTTAGGCCAAGTTATCTGCACTTGAAGGGATTCTAATTTATGTTTAGTTAAGTCATGTAGGATCAGCACTCAATGTATGGAAGCGAAAGTCAAAATGGGATCATTGGGTGCATCAACCTAATTAGGTCCAAAGGGTAGAAGGTAGCATAGATATTTTGGGTAACTGAACAGGAGAAGTGACATCAACACCAAAAGACATAACTTTTGGTGGATGGTTTAGTGGATATAAGTTTTTCAAGTCGCTCCATGTATTCTACTTCCTGCTTTGACTGTCTTGCTTAGCTCTCTCAGTCTGACCATCATTCCGACCAGAGAGAGTCCCCCATGTAGTCACTCAATTTGATCATTGCACAGTATGCTAATCTTTATCTGTAGGCATCTTTATCTAGGCACGGAACAATCACATACCTCCCAACTTTTGAAAATTGCAAAGAGGGACAATGTGTGCGGTGCGCATCACGGCAGTTTTTTTCATACTAGGCCACACCTCTAACTCCGCCCAAAGCATAATTACTGGAGCCCCTGCAGCAATTTTTTTCTTGCACTTCATTGTCCATATAAATATTAGCACATAAATCATCAGATTATAGATATTTTAAGGTCCAAATTGCATCAAATAATGAAGTTCTGGTCTAATGTATAGGTAGAAACCATACAAACACTTAAGTAAGGAGCAATTTAGTAAATTTATTAATGCACAGTTATTCATTAATCCTCCAGGTCAAAAAGAGGGACATTTAAGGATAAAAGAGGGACAAAGGGACTTGGGTCAAAAAGAGGGACTGTCCCTCCAAAAGATGGACACTTGGGAGGTATGCAATCAGTTTGTCATACTGTTATCCCAATTCTACACCTACTATTAGCATAAGGATTACACTTCCGATAACATGTTTCCCTTACAGCATCAGTAAACTGACAATGTACTCCCTGTCTGTATAGGAGTTTGATCTCTCTGTGCTTACTGCTACAGAGCAATCATTTAATTCCCAGTGCAATAATTAAATTTTCTACTGCAATACACATAGGATACAAGAGGAGCAGGTCACTGCTGCGGCCTGTGATTGGTCGCAGCAGTCACATGTCCCCCCTCCCTTTGACATATGTTGATGTTGGCACTGAGGGGAGCAGAAGTGTCAGTCAGGGAACCACACAGACCGAAACCAGTAGTGGGGACTAGGTGACTATCATCACCACTGCGGGTCTACCATGTCTGGTGGTCTGTTTTCATCTCGGATAACCCCTTTTAGGCAGGAGCCACCACATGACAGCCCAAGTGCCAGACTGTATAGAGACACATCCAATGGACAAAGACTCTGGTAGCATCCAGTTGTCTTATTAATGTATAAATTTCCAAGAGGAATAACAGATGCGTTGCACAACAAAGCACTGTAAAGAAATTTGCCCCAGAATTTATATTTTATATAGGGAACATTTTCATGTCAGTGATAACAGGTCCTGTATATTAACCCCCTAACTGTTTGCCAGAGTCCAGCTCTAGCAGTGGGAAAAGTAGCTAACTGGAGGGGGGGGGGCTGCTTTAGATGCTGCTACCTCCTGAATGAAAACATGCAATTGGTCTTGTTTGAAATCACACATTCCAAGCTTTCAGACAATACCAAAATGACAGCAATATGTTCAGTGCAGAGGAAGATATCACTGATAGAAATCGGGATGCTGTGAGTGCAACTGAAAGTAAAAGTAAAAACAGGTTTTACCCGAGATTATTCCCGACTTGATTTCTAACAGTGATATTTCCTCTTTTGCTTGCTTAGCTGTCAGCTGTTTTGTATGAAAGCCTGGACTGTCAGCTTTCAAACAAGACCAGATCCATGTTTCTAGCTGCTACCACTCAGGAAATAGCAGCATCTAAAGATTCCCCCCCCCTCCAGTTAGCTACTTTTCATACTGCCCGAGCTGGACTCTGGCAAAACAGTTAGGTGGTTAAAGAAGTTGTGCAAGAATAAGGGGGGTTGGCAAGTGCTCCACTTTACCAGACCTGTAAAGAGAAGATGACTTACCTGTTTCCCAATGATGGCCCACCCACTCTTTCTCCTCCAGGCCTGCAATGCTGCAATGGGCTTCCTCGACTTAGACATGCAGGTTTGACATTGCCAAAATCACTGGCCGCGGCAGAGACCTGGATCCCCTTGCGTCATGTACCCATTTGTCATGACATAAGGTTTTGCCGTCGCCGGCTCAGCCTGTGATTGGCTGCGGCGATGTCATATCAGATGTTTACATCGCGGGAGCCCAAAGAAGCATCACAAGAGGGGAACAGGAGAAGCAGCAAGCTAGCATCCATTCTTTACTGCGGTAAAGTGAGGAGGTTTGCCAACCACTCTCCATTCTCGCACAACTCGGATTAGATTTGTTCTCCTTCATAAAACTCTTAACAAAATTATGTAAAAGAGAAATACACATTTTCGTGTTATTCCTGTTACTCTGTGTTATGTATTATGTGGATTAATGGTTCAAGGCAGCAGCAGTAAGAATGCTTTTAACCTGCAATTATTCATGTTGAGGGTAAATATTTTATTCCATTACAAAGTTTCCCAAGGTTTCTTCATTCGCCTCAGAGAAAACCTTATTCATTGTTGTTCAGTCTAAATATGACCCAATACAATACAAGTCCCAAAAGACACAAAAGAAAATCGCAGGCGATCTCTTGGGGGCAGTTCTATGCATTATTACAAATACATTTGGCGTCCATTATAGCATTCAGAGAGTGAGTGACTGACTGGTGTGTATATTGTTTCGTGAGTTACCTTCCTGTTCTCAACCTTCTCTAATGCCTGTAATAAGGACAGAAATGTTAAAATAACACAGTTTCTCCTGTACCAAAAGCAGGTAGACATCATATTTATTGTGATAGTGGACTCCCTTCTAATATTGAGGTAATGGGGTTGCCTTACTTCAGGTTCGCCCTATCATATGGGAGTGACTGCAGCAATCAGGTCATTACCTGATCATCTTACTTCTGACACCTATAATAAAGGACTGAAATATCACAAATAAAATATTCTCTTTCTCCTCTATCAAAAGTACAGTCGTGGCCAAAAGTTTTGAGAATGACACAAATCTTCTATTTTCACATGATCTGCTGCCCTCTGGTTTTTATGTGTGTTTGTCAGATGTTTTTATCACATACAGAAATATAATTGCAATCATATTATGAGTAACAAAAGCTTATATTGACAGTTAGAATGAGTTAATGCAGCAAGTCAATATTTGCAGTGTTGACCCTTCTTCTTCAGGACCTCTGCAATTCTCCCTGGCATGCTCTCAATCAACTTCTTGACCAAATCCTGACTGATAGCAGTCCATTCTTGCACAATCAATGCTTGCATTTTGTCAG
This sequence comes from Rhinella marina, assembly GCA_900303285.1. Classification (NCBI taxonomy): domain Eukaryota; kingdom Metazoa; phylum Chordata; class Amphibia; order Anura; family Bufonidae; genus Rhinella; species Rhinella marina. The sequence continues at coordinate 157,988 of ONZH01015031.1, read as the reverse complement.
AATTTGTAGGTTTTTGTTTGTCCACCCGTCTCTTGATGATTGACCACAAGTTCTCAATGGGATTAAGATCTGGGGAGTTTCCAGGCCATTGACCCAAAATCTCTATGTTTTGTTCCCTGAGCCATTTAGTTATCACCTTTGCTTTATGGCAAGGTGCTCCATCATGCTGGAAAAGGCATTGTTGATCGCCAAACTGCTCTTGGATGGTTGGGAGAAGTTGCTCTCGGAGGACATTCTGGTACCATTCTTTATTCATGGCTGTGTTTTTAGGCAAGACTGTGAGAGAGACGATTCCCTTGGCTGAGAAGCAACCCCACACATGAATGGTTTCAGGATGCTTTACAGTTGGCATGAGACAAGACTGGTGGTAGCGCTCACCTCGTCTTCTCCGAATAAGCTGTTTTCCAGATGTCCCAAACAATCGAAAAGGGGATTCATCAGAGAAAATGACTTTACCCCAGTCCTCAGCAGTCCACTCCCTGTACCTTTTGCAGAATATCAGTCTGTCCCTGATGTTTTTTCTGGAGAGAAGTGGCTTCTTTGCTGCCCTCCTTGAGACCAGGTCTTGCTCTAAGAGTCTCCGCCTCACAGTGCGTGCAGATGCACTCACACCTGCCTGCTGCCATTCCTGAGCAAGCTCTGCACTGCTGGTAGCCCGATCCCGCAGCTGAAACACTTTTAAGAGACGGTCCTGGCGCTTGCTGGTCTTTCTTGTGCGCCCTGGAGCCTTTTTGGCAACAATGGAACCTCTCTCCTTGAAGTTCTTGATGATGCGATAGATTGTTGACTGAGGTGCAATCTTTCTAGCTGCAATACTCTTCCCTGTTAGGCCATTTTTGTGCAGTGCAATGATGACTGCACGTGTTTCTTTAGAGATAACCATGGTTAACAGAAGAGAAACAATGATGCCAAGCACCAGCCTCCTTTTAAAGTGTCCAGTGGTGTCATTCTTACTTAATCATGACAGATTGATCTCCAGCCCTGTCCTCATCAACACCCACACCTGTGTTAATGGTGTAAACGATGTTAGCTGGTCCTTTTAAGGCAGGGCTGCAATGATGTTGAAATGTGTTTTGGGGGATAAAGTTCATTTTCTAGGCAAATATTGACTTTGCAAGTAATTGCTGTTAAGCTGATTACTCTTTATAACATTCTGGAGTATATGCAAATTGCAAATTGAATTTGTATCATTCTCAAAACTTTTGGCCATGACTGTAGGTAGACATCATCTTCGTTGTAATGGTGTATCCCCTTCTAATATTGAGGTGTTCAAGGTTAAATGGGGTTGCCTTACTACAGCTACGCCCTATCATATGGGTCTTACTTCTGACACCTATCATAAAGACAAATATCACAAATAAAATATTCTCTTTCTCCTGTACCAAAAGCAGGTAGACATTATCTTCATTGTGATGGTGGACACCCTTCTGATATTGAAGTATACAAAGTTAAAGGGGTTGCACTATAACAGGTAACTCCTATCATATGGGTGTCACTGCAGCAATCAGATGATTACCTGATTGTCTTACTTCTGACACCTATAATAAGGACTGAAATATCACAAATAAAATATTCTCTTTCTCCTCTATCAAAAGTAGGTAGACATCATCTTCGTTGTAATGGTGTATCCCCTTCTAATATTGAGGTGTACAAGGTTAAATGGGGTTGCCTTACTACAGCTACGCCCCATATCATATGGGTCTTACTTCTGACACCTATAATAAGGACAAATATCACAAATAAAATATTCTCTTTCTCCTGTACCAAAAGCAGGTAGACATTATCTTCATTGTGATGGTGGACACCCTTCTGATATTGAAGTATACAAAGTTAAAGGGGTTGCCCTATAACAGGTAACTCCTATCAGATGGGTGTCACTGCAGCAATCAGATGATTACCTGATTGTCTTACTTCTGACACCTATAATAAGGACAAATGTCACAAATAAAATATTCCCTTTCTCCTGTACCAAAAGCAGGTAGACATCATCTTCATTGTGATAATGGACCCCCTTATGATATTGAGGTGTAAAAAGTTAAAGGGGTTGCCTTACTACAGGTAACCCCTATCATATGGGTGATCAGATGACTACCTGCTCATCTTACTTCTGACACCTATAATAAGGACTGAAATATCACATATAAAATATTCTCTGTCTCCTCTCAAGAAGCAGGTAGACATCATCTTCATTGTGATGGTGGACACCCTTTTAATATTGAAGTGTACAAAGTATACAAAGTTAAAGGGTGTCACTGTGGATTTTAGATGATTACGCGATCATCTGAAGTCTGACACCTGTAATAAGGACAGAAATATCAAAAATAAAATATTCCCTTCCTCCTGTACCAAAAGCAGGTAGACATCATCTTCATTGTGATAATGGACTCCTTCTGATATTGAGGTATACAAGGTTAAAGGGGTTGTCCTACTGCAGGTCACCCCTATCATATGGGAATCACTGCAGCAATCAGATGATTACCTGATTGTCTTACTTCTGACACCTATAATAAGGACAAATATCACAAATACAATTTTCTCTTTCTCCTGTACCAAAACAGGTAGACATCATCTTTGTTGTGATTGTGGACACCCTTCTTATATTGAAGTATACAAAGTTAAAGGGGTTGCCCTATAACAGGTAACTCCTACTGTATCATATGGGTGTCACTGTGGCAATTACATGATTACTTGATCATCTGACCACTGACACCTGTAATAAGAAATATTACAAATAAAATATTTTTTTCTAATGTACCAAAAGCAGGTAGACATAATTTTCATTGTGATGGTGGACACCCTTCTAATATTTAAGTGTACAAGGTTATAGGGTTTGCCTTACTACAGGTAATCCCTATCATATGGGAGTGACTGCAGCAATCAGATGATTACCTGATTGTCTGACTTCTGACATCTCCAGAGACTCACTCAACACTACTGTACTGATTTTACTTTCTGTGTATTTGCTTCCTGACGGACTGTCTGTTTACAGGGAATTCCATCAGAGAACTGCTCTGAAGGCAAGATATGTTAACCTCATTTCTAAATTCCTGACAGCTCATAAACACTCATTATAGCCCAATTCTTATATGACAGATAAGAGTTTATACAGGGGCATAGCAAGGGGGGCACTACAACAGATGCAGAGGGTTGAGGGTGCGCCCAGTCAGTTCACTTAAATGAACTGTTTTGCTGAGCTACCGCGCTCCTCAGAAGTGTACACAATGCACTTCCGGGCTCTGTGTGTGTGAGTGTGTCATGCTGTTGCTGCTGAGGGATGACAGGTGAGTCTTTCTGTTTGTTTTGCAACTTTATTAATGAAGCTGGAGGGGGCACTATTGAAAGGGGCAAAATGTTGGAATTACTGCTGTAAGAGGGCACAAGGTGGGCATACCTACTGTGAGGGGTTACAATGTGGGCATTACCTCAACAAGGGGCACAATATGGGTATTTCTACTATGAGGGGGCATAATGTGGACATTTCTACTGTGAATGTGGCTAGAGATGAGCGAATCGATTCGTTGATTCGTATCAAATTTTGGGAATTTTTAGCTGCGAAGCGAATCCGAATAATAGGTGATTCACTTCGGCTTTGTACGCATTCGCTACGTAGTTTGTCCTATAAATTATACGCTATTGCTACGTATAAGTTACTCTATACGCTGTTGCATACAAATTCAATTCATTAGCGATGTAGACTCCTCCCCGTTAGCTCCGCCCACTTCTCCAGTGCGCGAGGAAGACGAGGCAACTCAAGCAATTAAGATGGCGACACAGCAAGGCCCTGACTGGGGAGGCATTGTGTGGGGCACCGACCCCTATGAGGAGAAGGAACCGGAGGAGATCTACGTCTTTCAACATGTCCGGCAGCCTAAGAAGTCGGTTGAGTTGCCCACTGAGGTGTTCACTCTGCTGGCTGACACGGCGGAGGCGGCAGGAGTTCCCACTCTGCTACGGAAGGACTACTCCCTTCGGCAAAATTTGATGGTCCCCGAGGCTGTCACCCAGAACGCCCTGACCCTCTGGGAATACAAAAAGCGGTAGTGGGTTGTGCAGGTGTTGGAGCACACTATGCCCCCCGACATGTTTTGCCGTGATCCGGCGTCTTCAGGGGTATGGGCATTGCTCATATGCCCATACCCCTGAAGACGCCGGATCACGGCGAAACATGTCGGGGGGCATAGTGTGATTGTTTTTAGCTCAGGGTGAGAGACTCTGCCAGTTTAAGAGGCAGAAGGGAGAGATAGGATAGAGACTGTCTTGGCTGTATATAGGGCAGCATGGAGAAGGATCCGCTGCAAAATAATATTAGAAAAACGACCAGTAGCGTCCAGATATTAGGCCGCCACCGAGTAAGTGGTGGGCGGCATCCAGAGCGTACAGTCTATAGGTCCGATTCCCTTATATATTAGAGATCAAAAAGAAAGCAGGATCTCAACCCTGATATTTTTAATGGTTCACATTTATCATTTCTGTAGGCACTATAAGTTAATTATAAGAGATTATAAGAGATTTTTATGTATATATAATAATAAATAAAAGTGAAGTTTTAAAACAGTAGTAGATATGGGGAGAATGCAAAAAAAGCGTATACTGGCGTTGATACGCCATAACCTATATTATTGAAAGTACTAAGCAAGCCCCATGGATCCGGGACACCATAACAAAAATTGGGAACCTAAGTAAGGGGGAACTTATAGTAGGGGGGGATTTTAACGTCGCTCTAAACCCACTTTTAGATACATCTCTTGATAAATCCTCTCTTGCATTCAAAACCATACGACATATTAAAAAAATCTCTAAACCTTCTATCCATTAAAGATACATGGCGATTTGCACACCCTAAAGAGAGAGATTATACATTATACTCTCCCCCACATAACTCATACCACAGAATTGACTATTTCTTCATGCATCAGTCTTCCCTACACAAAATCCGAGACGTCAAAATTGGCTCTAACACCTTCTCAGATCATTATCCTGTAGAATTATCTTTTCAACTTTCTACTCAAAACGCTCCCAAACCCCCTTGGAGGCTAAATGAGACCTTGTTGTCGGCCCCTGCAGTTCACTCCAAGATATTGAAAGCGATAGACTCATTCTTCGAGACTAACGCTACTGGAGAAGTCCCTTTACCCCTTGTTTGGGAAGCTCACAAAGCCACGATTAGGGGTGAATTTATATCCTCTGGCTCCTTCCTGAAAAAGCAACAGAGTGCTCAGATTGAACAGCTCCAAAAACAGATAGATGATCTGGAGAAATTACATAAACGCTCTTTAGCCTCACAACACCTTCAACAACTCACAGACGCCAGATTACAATTAAGATACATTCTAAATAAAAACCTAGCTAAAGTTTATATGTCTGTAAAACACTCTTTTTACGCCCACGGAGATAAAGCCTCCAAACTAATGATGACCCTCATCAAGGAAAGGAAACCTCGGACACACATAGCTGAAATTAAAACGGTCGACGGAAGTACCACCTTAGACCCGTCCCTGATTGAGAAAGAATTTATACAATTTTACACCTCACTGTACCAGCTTCCATCCCCAGCAAATCCACCCTCTGACACACCGAAGTCCTCAATCATAAAATCCTTCCTCTCACGTATCTCATTGCTTTCCATTCCCCTAGATGCGGATGTCGCCCTACTTAAACCTTTTTCCACAGACGAAGGCCGATCTGCCCTGTCGAAGTGCTCCGGAGGGAAGGCTCCAGGTCCTGACGGCTTTCCCAGCTCATACTACAAATGCTTTTCATCAGCATTGATACCTCGCCTTACAGATACTTTCAGTGCTTACCTCTCAGGCACTCCTATTCCTAACCAGACACTTGAAGCATACATTACCCTTATCCACAAGGAAGGAAAAGATCCCACTTGTTGTGGTAGTTATAGACCAATATCCCTCCTTAATACGGATCTTAAACTTTACGCGAGCTTATTAGCATCCAGGATTAGCCCGTTGATACCCAGAGCAGGTGGGATTCGTCCCTGGTAGAGAAGGGAAAGATAACACCATGAGAGTCCTGTCACTTTTACATCTCTCTATAAAAAAGAAGATGCCGCTGGTCTTACTGGGAACTGATGCAGAGAAAGCCTTCGACAGAGTAGACTGGACGTATATAAAAGAAGTGATGTCACATTTTGGGTTCCCTGTCCCATTTATTAACGCAATTTTCGCCATGTATGCTTATCCATCTGCCAGATTACGCATTAACCAAACACTGTCGGCTCCTTTTCATATTAAGAATGGCACTAGACAAGGCTGCCCACTTTCACCAATTTTGTTCATACTATCCCTAGAACCCCTCCTACAGACAATAAGAGAAAGTCCCGATATTATAGGCTATTCTCACGAGAACTTAGCTGCTTATGCAGATGACATCATATTATTTATCACGAACCCCGAACAAGCATTCCCTGCCCTGCACACTATTTTGCGGGAATATGGTTACATATCTAACTTCAAGATCAACGCTAATAAATCTGAGGCCCTGGGACTTAAAGGGGTTGTCCGAGTTATTTTTTTGTTCTTTATATGTTTCTAACTTGTCAGGTATAACAACTTTCCCATATACTTTGTGTTTCTAAAGCTGCTGGTTTCTCAGAGTTGACTGAGGGTCACATGACCTGTGATGTCACCTTCTCTCTCTGCTCTGTGATGTTTCGTTCACAAGCCTCAGAGTTCAGATAACAGTCTGTACACGAGACGTCACTGGCCACGCCCCCTTTCTTTGCCGGGCTCCTGCTATCTTCTCTCCCTGGTTTCCTTCAGATAAAACATTAACCCCTTCAGCCAGAACACACTGAGGGCTCAATGCTTTATAACAAACAGTAGCTGCAGCAGTGAGAGGAGACAAATGCTGGGCAAAACAGCTGTAGAGGAATTGTATTGTACAAGAACAGGTAGGGAGAAATTCCTGTATGTATTAGCAGTGTCATTGTACAGCTGGGACTTGTAGTCCTACACATACAACATGCTGCTGAGTATTCCAGCAGGCAGACATGTCACTCAGCACTTGTATTCATTCCCTTTGCAGAGAGGGGGGGAGAAGGGGGAGGGGCTGAGATTGTTGTTATTGTGTGTAAACAAAGACCAGAAGAGAACCAGGGAAATGAGGAAATATGGATTTTTTTTGCCTAAAACTTGCTTAACTTAGTTATATATTGCTGCCCATCAGATTTACAGTGCTATACATTTTTTGTCATAACTCGGACAACCCCTTTAACATAGAGCCTCAACTTATAAAATCACTTCAGGAGGATTTTTCATTCCCTTGGCCCGCAGATTTTATAACTTACTTAGGTCTTAAAATCAGCCCAACTTGGAAAAATCTCTACACCTTAAACTATGCCCCTATGCCAAATACCTTCCAATATATTACTGACTCTTGGTCGGTGCCTTTTCTCTCATGGATGGGAACGTAAAAATCTTATCAAATCAATTTTAATGCCCAAACTCCTATATTTATTCCAAACCCTACCGATCTCACTACCAGCTTCTTTCTTCATCGCTATTTGAAGAGTTACCAATCGTTTCCTTTGGCAAGGAGAGAGACCACGTTTAAATAACGACCTACTCACACAACACAAGTTGAGGGGCGGGATGTCAATTCCACACTGGCAATCCCATTATGAAGCTATCCACCTTTCTAGAATTGTACACTGGTACAGACAAGACAACACCAAACTATGGGTTGCTTTAGAGGACCATCAGTCTACTCTACCCTTACGATCCATGCTATGGCTACATGGCCACAACAGATCAGATACCTATACTAGCAATGATCTAATAAACACCACACTCAAGATTTGGGCTAAATTTAAAGATAAATTCAGCCCCGCCCCCTCTCCCTTAATGACCATCACAGATATACCAGAACTATACTCTCCCAAATACTCCGATGTTCAAGTGAATATAGATGAGTTTGCCAATGTTCTGATATCTGCTTTTGCTGACTCTGACGATAGCTTAGATCCTCTAGACAGGTCCGCCCTGCATTCCTTACAGAAGTCACATATTCGCCTTCTTATTGCTAACGTTTTGAAACTTGCAGATATCAGGCGGGATCTCACAGAATGTGAGAAACTATTTACATCTAAATCCCTTCCAAAACACTTACTCTCTAAACTATACCAGCTCCTTCAATTGTATAAATTCCCTTCTGATAGAGCCTATATCAACCAATGGAGTAAAGACGTAAATGCTACATGGTCGGAACAAGAGATTAAACAAATTTATATTAACTCGCATGGGGTATCTCGTTGCACTAAACTCTTTTAAACTTATTTCCAGGTGGTACCTCACCCCAGTGCGTCTAAACAAGCAAATGAAGTGCCTTAGTTCTGATCTATGTTGGAAATGTGGACAGGCCCAGGACACCTACCTACACATGTGGTGGAACTGCTCTGTTTTACAAACGTTCTGGACAGAGGTACTGACCGAAATTAAAGTGATTTGTACATTATCAGATACCCCCTCTCCAGAATCTGTACTTCTGAACATCAAACTCCAACTAAACTCACACAAGCAGCAAAAACTCTTTCACTTTCTTACCTCAGCAGCGAAATCCCTCATCCCACAGCATTGGAACCAACCTTCAGCTCCCTCAAAAGCACAATGGCTTTTAAAGGTGGATCATATCTACCACATGGAGGAACTCTCCGCTTGGGAAACTAGATCCCATCACAAATTTCTAAAGTTGTGGGACTGTTGCATTGAGACCCTCTCTGAATTATCTCAATCTATCTAAAGCCGGCCTTTTTCCTAAATTCATGTGCAAATCAGTGCCTGATCCCCCCCCCCCGACATTTCCTATCTCCCTCCTCCCCATATACCTTAGGTTTTATCCTTTCCCCTCTCTTCCCCCAATTTCCCTCTCTCGCATGCTAGGGTGTAATTTCTTGTTTACTTCATACTACCGTCCAACACGTTCACTAAGGCCCCATTCACACGTCCGTTTAAAACATCTATCCGCATCCGTTCCGCAATTGCAGACGGTTTTTGCGGATATTTTGCGGATCCATTCACTTCAATGGGTCCTGATAATCTGCGGACATTGCACCGTATGTTGTCCGCATCCATTAATCTGTTCCGTTCCGTTTTGCGGTCCGTAGCCCAATGAAAGTCTATGGGTCCGCAAAAAATGCGGAAGACATGCGGAAAGGCATCCGCATGTCATCCGTATTTGCGGATTCCGTTCCAGGAGGGGTGAAAAAAAAAGATGTTATTCATCCTTCCGTTTTTTTGCGGATCCGCAAAAAACGGATTACATATGGATACATCCTTTCCGTTTTTTACGGAAAAACGGAACGGATGTCCTGAAAAAACTGACTTTTTTGCGGAACAACGGATCAGCAAAAAACTCAGTTTTCCAGGATGTGCACACATACGGACGTGTGAATGAAGCCTAATACTACTAACAGCTCGTACAAGCAGCTGTTCTGATCTATACTGTCGACACCCAATTGTTATATACAATATTTCTGTATCCACTCAATTTTTGCTCTTGTTATCTTTGATGATGTAATTTGCCTCTTTTGAAAATATAAATAAAAAGATAATTGAAAAAAAAAGGTAACATATGGGCTTTTTGTGTTGATCTTTGTTCCCTCTCTGCACTGCAGGAGGATTAGTCTAACTTTTGAATTAGGTGCGCATTCACACAACTGCGCAGTGTTTTGCGGTCTGCAAATTGCAGATTTGCAAAACACGGATGCCACTTGTGTGCGTTCTGCAATTTTCTAATGGAATGGGCGGGCCATTATAGAAATGCCTATTCTTGAATAGGACATGCTTTATATTTTTTGCAGGGCTGTGGAACGGAAGAACGTACACGGAAAGCAAACGGTGCGCTTTTGCGGCCCCATTGAAATGAATGGGTCTGTACCTGTCCCGCAAAATTGCAGAATGGATGCTGACTCATTCATATGGTGAGTGTGAATTACTGTGAATGGTGGATCCTGTCTTATGTATACACAGAGCTGATATTTCCTTATCATTACAGGCAGGTTTAGGCTCCTTTCACATCTACGCTTTCCCTTTCCGCTATTTAAATCCGGTCATAGGATCTCAATACCGGAGGAAAACGCTTCAGTTGACAATGAATGGGGACAGAAAGTAACTTAACTGAACGGAGTGCTCCAAAATATATTCAGTTTCATTGCGTTCCCATACCGTAGAGCAAACCGCATCAAGCAGCGTTTTTGAGTGCGTCCTAGGATGTGGAGCAAGACGGATCCATCATGACTCACAATGTAAGTCAATGGTGACGGATCCGTTTTCTCTGAAACAAAAGAAAACGTATCTGTCCCCCATTGACTTACAATGGTTTTAGAGATGGATGAGTCACGGCTATTTTAGAGATAATGCAACCAGATCTGTTCATAACGGATGCAGACGGTTGTATTATCATGACGGATCCAGCAAAAACACAGATGTGAAAGTAGCCTTAGGCTACATTTGCACGACCGTATGTGTTTTGCAGTCCGCAAAACACTGATTCGCAAAAAATATGGATGATGTCCTTTTGGTATCCATATAGCATCTGTTTGTTTTTTTTGCGGATCCATCCTAACAATGCCTATCCTTGTCCGCAAATACGGCTACGGAACGGACATAAAGTGTGCATCTGCATTTTTTGCGAACCTATAGAAATGAATGGGTCCTCATCCAATCTGCCCAAAAAACGGAACGGACACGGAAACATAATACGTTCTTGTGAATGGAGCCTTAGAATAATATATAACTGCAGTAAACTGATCTGTACAGACCAAGAAGTGGAGCCTGTTATTAGGCTTAGTGGCCAGTGTGAAAACTGCAGGATTTTATGGTTTTGGTTTAAATATAAATTTTACAATTTTTCATTTTTGTATAAATATAGATATTGACATGGAAAAATGAAAAACATCACCAAAAATTCCTACAAAATGTGTTTAACATAAAAAACGTGATTTAAACAATAGGCTATTTCCACATTCTCGGTAAGTGACGCTCTTTCTTGTCCTTGCAGTGAAAGAGGAAGCGCAGTCATGTCCATTGACCTTGACCCTTCTTGTGCTACATCCCCTTTTATTGTAAGTCAAGTCTATACAAAGCTTTATACCTTGTTACAAATGAAGACAATGGCAAGGTTCACATCTGCGCTAGTGATGAGCGAGCATGCTATTCGTCCGAACATGCCAGCGCTCGAGTCCCCTCCCCGTACCAAGACGGATCCGTCATGACCCCCAATGCAAGTCAATGGGGACGGATCCGTTCGGTGTAACACAATAGTAAACGGATCCATCCTCCATTGACTTTCAATGGAGTTCATGACAGATCCGTCACCTTACCTTTCCGAGCAGCTCCCTCCTCCCTCCAAGCAGGTGGCGCTGTGGTGAAACTTACCACTGTGCGCTGTCTTCCTGCTGGGACAGGTCGGGAGCTGCTGGGAAAGGTTAGTTTAACCCCCCACCCAAACCCCGCCCCCCTTCAGTGTCTGTGTCGTTTTTTGTTTTTTTTTGGGGGGGCGTATAAACCAGACACACTCCCCTCTTCCGTGCCTGGTTTAGTCCCATTGACTTGGATCGTTCCTTAGGCCCCATTCACACGACCGTATTGAATGGGGCCGTATCTATCCGCAAAATTGCGAAATAGATGCGGCCCCATTACTTCTATGGGGCCGGGAGCCACGGCACGGAGCTAGCTCCGTGCCGCGGCTCATTTGAAGCATGTCCTATACTTGTCCGTACGCACGGACAAGTATAGGCATTTTCAATGGGGCCGCCCAGAGTGTGTTCCGAGCGCTACAGAACACAGGCCGGGCGGCCCCTGTATATTTGCGGGTCCACAATAATGCGGACCCGCAAATATACGTTCGTCTGCATGGGGCCTTACTGTCTGTATAGAAAATGAGGACTAAACAAAACCGTCCTCCTCCATCTGTAATTTTGTTGCAACTTTTATTTACTGTTTAAAAACACTTCATATTAGAATTGATCTCGAAAGTACAAAAATTCAATTTGGCTGCTTCGCCAAATTTGACAAAAAAAAATTTGCTTTGTGACGAATTCCTTCATGTAAATAGTAGGTGCAACGACAGGGAACGGCGATTGTGCCGCGTCCGTCATTGTACCATTGTACCCCTCAGATGCCGCGTTCATAAATGATCACAGCATCTGATACCAATAATCAAGAGTAAAATTAATTTAAAAAATTAATTAAACCATACTTACCTGATCCATTTTCTAACGACATGCCGGCCGCCGCCATCTTGTTTGAAGATCTAGCATGAAATCTTGCGCAGCCTGTGATGATGTCATCATGATGGGCGATGTGGTGATGTCATAAGCCACAGCGCACAGGATTTTGTGTGAGATCTTCAATCAAGATGGCGGCAGGTGGCCCGTCATGAGCAAATGGATGAGGTAAGTTTTTTTTGTTTTTGTTTTTTACACTAATTCAGGGTTAATTCAGCTTCGCAGCGAATTGAATTTTCCCTGAAATTCGCTCAACACTAACAGCGCCATAAGGGTACGGCCACAGGGACAGGTTTCTGCATGCCGTTTTGGAAGCCAAAACCAGGAATGAACTTAAAAAAGAGGAGTGGTATCTGTCCTTTTGGGCTCATTCACACAAACATATTTTTTTGTCTGCATCTGATCTGCATTTTTTGCAGGTCAGATGCGGACCCATTCACTTCAATGGGGCCGCAAAAGATGCAGACAGCACTCCACGTGCCCGCATCCGTATGTCCATTCCGTGGCACCTGCAAAAAAAGGTGTAGATCCACAATTTGCTGACCGCAAAAACGGCCGCGGAAATGTACATTCTCTCCTTTTATGATCAACTCCTAAACTGCATCTAGAAACCTAGATGTGTGGCCGTACTCTAAGTGTGGTCAAAATGTGACAACTTCTGTGGGCCTCGTTGCCTTCATTTGTAGGGGCTGAGCTCTCCTCCTCACTCAGAATTGAATGGCAAAGAGGGCTCCCTGCTTTGGGCAGAATTACGATGATAAACTGCCGGTAATTAATTTCTAGTGATTTGGAGTGGGGGTCCAGCTGGGTTTTACCAGTTGGGGGTGTGTCCCTGCACAATCTCATGCATACCTGCCAACCGTCCCGGATCCAGTGGGACGGTCCCGGATTGCAGTGGCTGTCCCGCTGTCCTGGTACGGGGGAGGTACGTCCCGGTTACTGGCAGCTCTCCCTGCGTCCATAGGACGCAGAGACAGTTGTCTGTATTGTGATGACGCAGAGAGCCGGAATCGGCTCACTGCTTCATTCATAATCCCTCCCGTCCCCCCTGCAGGCTCTCCGTACCTCCCTTCTGCTCTCTACACCTTCGGTCTGGGACGGGGCGGGGCCGTCCGTCAGTCAGCCTTGGCTCCGCCCCCTCCAGACTAGAGAAGATCTCCTGCTGGTGATGCTGCTAGGAAGAAGGTAAGTATATGGGTTTTTTTTGTTTTTTTTTCTGTTTGTGGCAGAGTATGGGCATATTACTGGGGGGCACAGTATTACTGGGGGCACAGCATTACTGGGGACCACAGTATGGGCATATTATTGGGGGGCACAGCATTACTGGGGAGCACAGTATGGGCATATTACTGGGGGGCACAGCATTACTGGGGAGCACAGTATGGGCATATTTACTGGGGGGCACAGCATTACTGGGGAGCACAGTATGGGCATATTACTGGGGGCACAGTATTACTGGGGGCACAGCAATTACTGGGACCAGGGCATTTGGGCACAGCATACTGGGGCACAGTATGGGCATATTACTGGGGGGCACAGCATTACTGGGTGAGCACAGTATGGGCATATTACTGGGGGCACAGCATTACTGGGGAGCACAAGTATGGGCATATTACTGGGGGGCACGCATTACTGGGGAGCACAGTATGGGCATATACTGGGGACAACATTATGGGGGGCACAATGTGGGCATATTATAGGGGGAGCACAGCTAGGCATATTACTGGGGGGCACAGCTGGGCATGTTGCTGGGGGCACATAACAGGGCATATTAAATGGGGGCACATAACTGGGAATAATTACTATGTGGGACAGTAAGGGGACTGGGTGGGATTAGGTGTATAGTTATGTTTTGGGCAGAGTTAGAGGCGTGGCCTAGTGCCAAAAAAAATTTGCCGCACAATTTGTCACTCTTTCTCCGTCTCCAAAATTGGAAGGTATGCTCATGTTATCCAATCAGTGTTGCCAGAGCAAGGACACCCTTCCCAACTGGTAACACCCATCTGGGCATTCAGTGCTAACTAGCTAGCAGTTCCTTCATAACTTCTAGGTACTGCAGCTCAGCTCCCACTGAGTCAGAGTGTGCACAGAGCCTTATAAATATCTTCCTCCCTCTTATTGTACTACCTGTGGCAGCAGCTTTTACATGATATTCCTGAACCGGGAAGCTCAGGATGAACAAAGCTATGACTCCTGCCCATGCTGTTGAGGGACCTGGCATACACCTTTATGGAGGATTACATGGAGGATTACATAACCATTTCCACCCTGTTTTAAGAACGTGTCTCATCTCCTTTATTCCATCTCCGTGCATTTGTTTTTTCTCCTTATTTGCAGAGGGAGGTTAAATCTTGAAGAATCCTTAACGGATTGTGTTTTTAATATCCTCTTACTGCTGAAATAAAACTCGGATCGATGATGGTTGGAGAAAGTTGAGAGAGATCTATCTATCATGACGAGGTGCCAAAGGATGTAAAATTACAGCAATCCCCAGCAGAATGAGCTGACAGCCATGGTCTCTCGGAGCGGCCATTCATCTAGTGACGCTCCGGCCATCCATCAGAATCAGGACAAAATGAGGGTTAGCGGAATGGACAAGGGACAATATCAGACTCTCGTACATGGTGCTGATGAATCCAAGAACCAACGCTGGCAGTGGGCCTATAATTTATTACCCTTCGCTATTAGGCCCGATTGTACATAGATTATGGTAATGAGGTTTCAATCCATATCCCAGCAAGTGCATAAAGAGTGTAGCATTAACCCCTTTGGCTCCAGTCTATGTGTTTTTTCTGTCTAATGCAAATAATTGTTTGGATCCTGAGTGACCAGGTGACAAAAAACGTATGCCGGTGAGAGGTAACATGGCTGAAAATTGCTAGCTGTCAGTTACTTCCTATCATAGAACAGTTGTGAAAACCAGGGAGAGCCCCCATCATAATCTGAATTTGTCAAGCGCTTGTTTTACAGAGAGTTTCTGCAAGTATCTGTAACTGTTAGCTGTGTTTTGTTATGTAATGTACTCTACACCAGCATGAGAAGTTATGGTTGGCAGGGACAGGGTTAACCTCCCCCTCTTGGTGGGAGAGCCCCCATCATAATCTGAATTTGTCAAGCGCTTGTTTTACAGAGAGTTTCCGCAAGTATCTGTAATTGTTAGCTGTATTTTGTTATGTAATGTACTGTACACCAGCATGAGAAGGTATGGTTGACAGGGACAGGGTTAACCACCCTATTCCTCCCCGTTGGCAGGGACAGGGTTAACCACCCTGTCCCCCCCCCTCCTTTTGGTAGGAGTGGGCTGGTCCTGCTTAATGCCAGGAAGCGAGGTTCTAGCTAGGACAGTGAGAAGTGTGGAAACACAGTCTAAGGCTCCTACTCCAAGGGGTCTTAGGAACCGTTTTATAGTCAGCAGAGTGACCAGTTAAGCCACAGAGTTACAGACCCTGCTGCAGGTGAGGGACTATGACTCAGACACCCATCACCTAGTTAACAACCAGATCAGAGCACTCAAAGCCTGCATTATATAGTGGACACCTATATCCACAAGTACCAGCATACAGCTCTTAGCTAGAAGTTCAAGGCAGAGTCATCAGCAAGACAGCACATCAGCGGTACCAATAACTGCCACTTATCCAGCCATCATACCTCATTATCTGGGGACAGAAATTGAACCCTGCCCACACTGCTGCTGGATGCACCACAAGTTATATTTTGCATTAAAGAGAGACTTTTATTCTACTACATCTGGCCTGATTCCTTTTACCACCTTTTCACTGCATCGATCCCCTGAGGGAGTACGCCGAGATACATTCATCTCACAGGCTACTACACTCCATCCTTGCACCCACTCCTCAGGGGTTTTTGTGTAGTATCTCCATGCTACCATCTGTACTGTGCGCTAGCATTTCTTTATCTCACAAATTATAGGCGGAACTTGAAGCTCCTGGGCCCCAATGCAAAATCTATAACAGGGACCCCCTTCACTAGTCCTCAGGATTGGTGTGGGTCACAGCTGTCAGCCTCCCTGCAGTGGATAGGTCGTAACATTTGGCTGCCGGAACACCCCTATTAGGGCTCATGCACACGCCACGTAGTTTGGATGTGGACCCTTCAGTTCAATGGGGCCGCAAAAGATGAGCACAGCTCCATTTCCTGGGGGGCACAAAAAAATAAAACATGTCCTATACCTGTCCATTTTGCAGACAATAGGCATTTCTATTATGGGCGGCCTGTTCCATTCAGCAAATTGCGGAACGTACACGGGTGGCATTTGTGTTTTGTGGATCCGCAATTAGCGGCCGCAAAAACGGCGGGTTGTGTGCATATCCCTAACGAGGAGGCAAGAAGCCAATTTTCCTCACTTCTAGGGAAAAAATCCTTCCCGACTCCAATCAGCATCAGAATAACTCCCTGGATCAACGACCCCTCTCTAGTAACTATAACCTGTAATATTATTACCTCCAGAAATACATCCAGGCCCTTCTTGAACTCTTTTAGTGAACTTACCATCACCACCTCCTCAGGCAGAGAGTTCCATAGTCTCACTGCTCTTACCGTAAAGAATCCTCTTCTATGTTTGTGCACAAACCTTCTTTCCTCCAGACGCAGAGGATTTTGTTTTTATTTAAAAACACAGCTGATTTCTTCCTACAACAGCGCCACACCTGTCCTTAGGTTGTCTCTGGCAATGCAACCGGGCTCCTTCAAAGCGAACGGGCTTGAGCCGCAATACCGCACACAACCTGCGGACAGGTGTGGCACTGTTTTTGGAAGAAAGCAGCCCTGTTTTTCTAGTCCCTTTAGTGTTATGTGTGCATTCCTAGGTGGCTCCTTTAACAATACCAGCGCAGCGTGTGGTTTCCAGTTATGTGCAGATTCATTCTTCTTTGTGCCATAAACCGTATACATAATATCATTTTACTATAACGGCACATTTGCTCTCCTGGATTAATTAATACAGTATACTATAATACCACTGCGACACACCAGCTAACATTTTGATTCCAGTTTGCATTTGCATAACCCTTTGATATTTTTGCAGCGCGTTAATCCCGGCGATCTCAGTAACGTGTTTTTCTCCATGAATACAATGTCCGGCGTTCTCACATTTGTACGGCAGCCTCCTTAATCCTTGTTTTCCTCGGGGGTCAGCGCATTGATCCTGCTGAGAAGTATTGTAGGCTGCAGATTAAATGGTGACGGATACTCGCAGCAATCAATGCTACAGCCAGCCTGGTTACAGAAATTAAATAAGGACAAGCTTTTATTACTCGACTTGAACTATGTAGCTTAAAAGAGTGGGGGGATAATTTATCAACGTCTCTTGGGTGGAAAAAAAATTATATATATATAAATGGTGTAGCTCGAATGACAATCTTTAAATGTCTGGTCACCGGGGAATAGTCCGCAGCATTGGGGGGGGGTTCACTGTGGGAATCGCCAATATGTACAGTAATCCCTATTATCCTTCTATTACCTGACGGCGGCGTGTCTGTCATCAGTCTCCAGATGATAGGTGCTATAGTAACTGGACTCCTTCCATTAGTAGGCACTTCCATTACACAGAATTGTATGTAGAATCTAACAATTATATTGGGACAATAGGACTGTTGTATTATATGGAAAATAGGACCATTCTAATATATGACCTGTTGTATTATTTTAATATATGGATGCTAAGACTATTTTGATTGGCTGTAGGTCTATTCTAATATATGGATGCTAGGACTAATCTAATATACGAACTAAAGGACTATTCTAATATATAGACTATAGGACCACTCTAATATATGGACTCTGCAATTATTCTAATATATAGACTGTAGGAATGTTCTAATACATGGACTTTAGGACTATTCCAATATATGGACTGTAGGGCTATTCCAATATATGGACTGTAGGACTATTCCAACATATGGACTGTAGGACTATTCCAACATATGGACTGTAGGGCTATTCCAATATATGGACTGTAGGACTATTCCAACATATCGACTGTAGGACTATTCCAACATATGGACTGTAGGACTATTCCAACATATGGACTGTAGGGCTATTCCAACATATGGACTGTAGGACTATTCCAACATATGGACTGTAGGACTATTCCAACATATGGACTGTAGGGCTATTCCAACATATGGACTGTAGGGCTATTCCAATATATGGACTGTAGGACTATTCCAACATATGGACTGTAGGACTATTCCAACATATGGACTGTAGGACTATTCCAATATATGGACTGTAGGACTATTCTAATATATAAACTGTAGGACTATTCCAACATATGGACTGTAGGGCTATTCCAATATATGGACTGTAGGGCTATTCCAATATATGGACTGTAGGACTATTCTAATATATAAACTATAGGACTATTCTAATATATAGACTATAGGACTATTCTAATATATGAACTGTAGGACTATTCCAATATATAAACTGTAGGACTATTCTAATATATAGACTATAGGACTACTCTAATACATGGACTTGGGAATTATTCTAATATGTGGACTGAAGGACTGTTCTAATGTATGGTCTATTGTATTAGGACTATTCTAACATATTAACGTTAGATCTATTCTAACATATGGATGCTAGGACTATTCCAATATATGGACTAGTGGACTGTTCTAAATATGAAGACTATAGGACTACCCTAATATATGGACTCGGGAATTATTCTTATATATGGACCGTAGGACTGTTCTTATATGTGGACTTTAGGATTGTTCTAATAAATGGACTGTAGGACTATTCCAATATATGGACTATAGGGCTATTCCAATATATGGACTGTAGGACTCTTCTAATATATGAATGGACTATATGGCTACTATAGGCGTAGGATTATTATAATTTATGGATTATAGGGCTATATAATATATGGACTATAGTCAGGGGTGTAACTACCATAGCGGCAGACCATGCGACTGCTATGGAGCCCAGGAGGAGGCCCAGTCTTAGTTGGGATTATCTCCTCTTCTACTGGAGGTGAAAACTTGGTCAGGACTCTACCCTCTAAAGGAACAGCTTTTAGCAAATGAGGCAGTGGAACAATGGCCAAGGGTCACTGAAAAGGGTTTAGGCAGAAACTCTTCTGTCCTGTGTGGGGGCCTGGTTTGATCCTTGTTATGGGGCCTTTACTCCGCTATGTATGCCACTGACTATAGTGTAGGTCTCCTCTAATTTAGGGAGCTTATAGATATTCTAACATGTGGAGGTATTCTCATATATCAGCTGAAGGATTATTCTATAAAATGTAGTTCAGGGCTTCCTTAATGTATAGACTGCATAGCTATTAAAAAAATATAGCTTGTAGGACGTTTCTAACATAAGGAGAGCTGGACTATTATAAGCTATATGGACCGTGGGTGGTTCTATTATATAGCATAACTAGAACATTTTCAGTACACTCAAAACTTCTTAACAGTTTTCACCCAAAAGCAATATCCAACATGAAGTCCATGGTCCAAAAGCCATGTGAAAGTATAAAGAAGGCACAAACATATATGAAAAGGTTTGTACCCAGTATAAGGCGTGTATCAAATATTTCAACGTTTCGGCCTCAGACCTCGGCCAAATCTTTATCCCGAGTCACTGTGAAGAGGAATTGGAAATTATTATTTATGGCAACCATATAATAGTCATATACTGGTGAAGATATAATGACTATAAAGTGAAATATTTCTTTAAAGCACTACCATATTCCAGAAGGGGAAACAAGGTCATAAAAACCCTACAGGGAAATTTCCTGGTGAGCCGATGCCCTAGGGGGCCACCAAAGCCCTCCTCATGGCCAGATACATGAAGATCTGATGCTTTCAGCACCTGGCCAGCTCCTGCAGGTGCCCTCCTGAATTTAACGGTACTGCTGTCCTCAGGATCATGATACGGTTTCATACTGTGGAGTGTGTGGCAGTATTTTATGCTGCACTGTGGTATTTGGTTCTGCAGGGGCGGTATTTTGTTCTGCACTACAATATTGCTGGCCCCGCCCACTTCTGTTGTCACTGCCTACATGTGTTGACCATGCCTACTGGTGTTGCCTCGCTTTCTGTCAATTTAAAGTGTAACTTTAAAGTGTAAATGTCATATTTTTTTATTTGTATAATGTGTATGGGCAGTGATATTGTCACGCGAGGTCGGCGTCGCGCACCCTCTGCACGACATCGCCGGACCTCTCCGCCCCCTAGAGACGAGCAATAGGGAATTGAAGTGCTGGTCTTGTCAGCCAGCACTTCATGAGTTAATTCTCTGTTTGGGTGTAGCCATGTGGTGCTGATCACATCACATGGCTACTTTGCATATTGTTTGGACAGCTTGCTCCGCCTCAGGTCATGTGATGCTGGCCACATCACATGATCCTGGGTGGGCTATTTAAAGATGGCAACTGCCTCACTCAGATGCCTGTGATTAGTTTATACTTTTGATCAGTGCTTGTGCGACCTTGTGTTTTGGATTTGCTATTTGGACTCTGACTTTGGACTTGGACTTGGACCTCTCTTCTCTTGACCCCTGGTATTTACGCTATCTCCTGTGTTTGACCCGGCTTGCTGACTACTCTATCATTGTGTTTGTTCCGTCTGTGTTTGTCTCTCCCTGTGTTCCCTTTCCCTCCCTCTGCACTTACCCAGTATAGGGAACGTCTTCGTGGTTGTCCGCGGCCGCCTAGGGCCGTTTGAGGCAAGTAGGTAGGGAAAGAAGGGGGGTTCAAGTACAGGGCACACCTTCCCTTGTCTCCCCCGTGACAGAATCACAGGCCGTATCATATGGAGCAATTGCGGGTGCTCACGGACCAGGTTCAGGGTATGGCGCAGATGATCCAGGACCTGGCCGAGAGGCTCCTACATCAGGAGCAGCTACAACCTGCACTAGTAGCGGCTCCCTCCACATCTAACCCCCATTGTGGAACCTCATGTTAAATTGCCGGATCGGTTTTTGGGGGACCGGAAAACTTTCCGTTCCTTTAAGGAGAGCGTAAAATTGTATTTTCGCTTACGTCCTCACTCCTCGGGTGCCGAGCAGCAGCGGGTAGGAATAATTATTTCCTTGCTGCAAGGTGATCCGCAGGAATGGGCCTTTTCTTTACCGCCTGACTCCCAAGCTTGCAGTCTGTGGAAGCATTTTTTCAGGCCTTAGGCCTATTATATGAGGAGCCTGACTTGACTTCTGTAGCTGAGACTCAGCTCAGAGGACATTCGGCAGGGTAACCGTCCAGTAGAGGATTACTGTGCTGAGTTTAGAAAGTGGTGTGTTTCCTCTGGATGGAATGACCCTGCTTTGAGAAGCCAGTTTAGGGTGGGGCTGTCTGACCATCTTAAGGACTTACTTGTCAGTTACCCTACTCCTGACACCCTAGAGGCGGCCATGACACTAGCCATTAAACTGGATCGTCGAGTGAGGGAGAGACGGAGGGAACGTTCAGATATTCCTCAGGGTGTCGTCCTGCCTGAATCCCCTCTTCTGAGTCCACCTTCTACCAGGGTCCTCACGGATCATAAGAATTTAATGTTTTTAGAATCGGCTAAGCGATTGAATCCTAGACAGGCGAGGTGGGCTTTATTCTTTACTCGTTTTGATTTTTGTGTTACCTTCAGACCCGGGAGCAAGAACGTTAAGGCCGATGCCTTATCCCGAAGTTTCAAGCATATCAGCCTCCTGACGTCCCTCCTGAGCCCATCCTGCCAGCTGATATCATCGTGGCCGCTACCTCATCTGACCTCGCTTCTGAAATCTCGGCAGGACAACATCTTGCTCCCATTGGTACCCCCAATGACAAATTGTTTGTGCCGGCTCATTTGCGATTGCAACTGCTGGGTGAGTGCATAATTCTGTTTTGTGTGGACATCCTGGCATCAATGCCACCAAGGAGTTGGTCTCTAGGCAGTATTGGTGGCCGTCAATCTCCAGAGATGTTCAGGCTTTTGTAACTGCGTGTAACACTTGTGCCAGGTCCAAGAATACCAAGACACGACCTATGGGTGAGTTACATCCTTTACCCATACCTAGTAGACCCTTGGTCACATCTGTCCATGGACTTTATCACGGACTTGCCGTGCTCTGAGGGTAAAACCGTGATATTTGTGGTGGTTGACAGATTCAGCAAAATGTGTCATTTTATTCCTTTGTGTAAAATTACCTCTGCAAAGGTCTTGGCGTCCGTGTTTATGGATAATATTGTCAAACTGCATGGTGTTTCCTGAGAATATCGTTTCTGATAGGGGAGTACAGTTTGTGTCTAGGTTCTGGAGGGCGTTCTGTAATAAGATTGGTATCTCTTTGTCCTTTTCATCAGCCTTTCATCCGGAGACCAATGGTCAGACTGAACGTCTTAACCAATCCGTTGAGCAATATCTCAGATGTTATGTTTCTGATAACCAACATGTGTGGGCCAGATTCCTGTCTCTGGCTGAATTTGCAATTAATAATCGTGTTAATTCATCCTCTGGGATGTCGCCGTTTTTCTGCAATATGGGTTTTCATCCACGCTTTGGCTCCTGTCCCCATCTGCGTCGGTTGTCCCAGAGGTCAATGATTTTTCTCAAGAACTGTGCACAGTTTGGGCACAGGTTCAGTCGAACCTGGAAAAGGCCCAAGGAGTTCAAAAAGCTAAGGCTGATAGAAAACGTTCTAAGGGTGTGAATTTTAAGGTTGGGGATAAGGTATGGTTATCGACTAAAAATCTCAACATGAGGGTACCATCCTACAAGTTTGCACCTCGCTTCATTGGTCCTTACAGGATCACCAAGGTGATCAATCCGGTTTCTTTTAGGTTATGTTTACCCGACTCCCTTCGTGTTCATAATGTTTTTCATGTGTCTTTGCTCAAACGTTATGTTGCTCCCGTTGGTCCTGAGGAACAGTCTCCTCCTCCGGTTGAGGTAGCAGGACAAATGGAGCATGAGATTGCCAGAATTGTGGATGTGAGAAGGGTCCGGAATTCCTTCCAGTACCTCGTACATTGGAAGGGGTTCGGTCCTGAGGACAGGTCTTGGGTACCGTTGACCAGGATGCATGCAGACTCGCTCATCCAAAAGTTCCATCTGCAGCATCCCGATAAGCCTGCTCCCGCTGGTAAGGGTCCGGTGGCCCCTCGTGAAGGGGGGGGTACTGTCACGCGAGGTCGGCGTCGCGCACCCTCTGCACGACATCGCCGGACCTCTCCGCCCCCTAGAGACGAGCAATAGGGAATTGAAGTGCTGGTCTTGTCAGCCAGCACTTCATGAGTTAATTCTCTGTTTGGGTTTAGCCATGTGGTGCTGATCACACCACATGGCTACTTTGCATATTGTTTGGACAGCTTGCTCCGCCTCAGGTCATGTGATGCTGGCCACATCACATGATCCTGGGTGGGCTATTTAAAGATGGCAACTGCCTCACTCAGATGCCTGTGATTAGTTTATACTTTTGATCAGTGCTTGTGCGACCTTGTGTTTTGGATTTGCTATTTGGACTCTGACTTTGGACTTGGACTTGGACCTCTCTTCTCTTGACCCCTGGTATTTACGCTATCTCCTGTGTTTGACCCGGCTTGCTGACTACTCTATCATTGTGTTTGTTCCGTCTGTGTTTTGTCTCTCCCTGTGTTCCCTTTCCCTCCCTCTGCACTTACCCAGTATAGGGAACGTCTTCGTGGTTGTCCGCGGCCGCCTAGGGCCGTTTGAGGCAAGTAGGTAGGGAAAGAAGGGGGGTTCAAGTACAGGGCACACCTTCCCTTGTCTCCCCCGTGACAGATATTGACCATTTTTGTAATATACATTCATTACTGAAATCGTATATATTTCTATTAGAAAATAGCCCTAAAGTGACCCATTCTAAACCTTAGCAACGCTCCTCTGTCTTCTGTTTACATAACACAGTCAGTGTTGAGCAAGTCTCCACTGTTATGTAAACAGAAGACAGAGGAGCATTGCTAAGGCTCAAAATGGGTCACTTTACAGCTATTTTTCTAGTAGAAATGTACGATTTCAATAATTAGAGTATATTACAAAAATGGTCAGCGTCACTGCCCTTATACATTACACAAATAAAAAAAAAATATGACGGTTACACTTTAAGTTCCCAGTCCGCCCTTTGCCTCATCAGAAATCACAAGAAAAAGACAAGAGTGAAACCAATTGAGAAAAGCAAGAATAAAGCCTCATGCACACATCTGTAAGCATTTGGCTCGCAAATGTGGATTCGCCAAGTACGGAAGTGATCCATTAACTTCAAAGGGTCTTCGGTCCAGATTCTGCGGACAATTATAGGGCTTGTTCTATCGTTTGCGAAACAGACACATGGGTGCGGAAAGCACGAGCAAAATGCACACTGAGGACCTACTGAAGTCAATGGATCCGCAAAAAAAATGCATGTCCGCTTCTGTATATTGCATGTCCGCAGTTTGCTGACCGCAAAATGCTTACGGTCGTGTGTAGAAGACCCAAAGCTGGTTCCCTGGCAGAACACTTCGGCTGCTTTCATATTTCCATATTCCCATTCAGAATGATGGGGGAAAACTTATTTTTCTTTATTTTAGCCCACAGCCACAATGTAACAAAATGTGAAGAAAAGTGAAAGGGTCTGAAGACTTTCCGAATGCATTGTTATATTCTTATTTCTTTTTATTGCTGCATTTAATTTTTTCGGCGCGTTTACGTGGGAGATCTCATCCCATTAATGCGGTGTATTAAATCCAAACCTCCCCATAAGCCAAGGATTGCGCAGTACAATGTGCTGCAGGGGAGACATAGGGTTGTTTATTAGGCAGACAAAAGGTCCTCAGCTGCCAAATTACAGGCAGCGTCCGGCGTTTCACCGAACACAGCGCCATTATTGGGCACTTAGACAAAACAATTCTATTACGGGGCGACTGTAGCTCTCCCGATCCGTTCATTTCAATTCTTTCTAAACTGTGGAGCAGAAACGGCGGAGAAAGGAAACTTACAATTTTGGTCGGAAATACGTTATTATTATAAATATAAAAGTTATATTGTATAAACATCACATGTAAAAGGAGTCTGCCAACAAAAAAGGGGTCGTCCCTCCAAAAATGATCAGCATTTGTTTTTGTAATTGCATGTAATTAAAAATGTTGTATATCCGGTGAGTAAATAGTCAATAATCTATCTGTATAGCGCCACCTGCTGTTTGCTCCTTTTCTAATTTCTCTGTCCTGCTCACTGAGATGGAAGCACATGCTCAGTTCCATCCTTCAACGTCCACCAGCGGCAGTAGAACGGAAACACCCCCTGAGAAAGGACATGCCCCCTAGCTGTCAGCTTGAAATAAATCTAGCAGAACAATTTGAGCAATGAATGTGGAGCTCTCTGGATCCATGTGAGGTACAGGGCTGGGTCTAGCTTTATCTGATTTTCATTTTTTACATTAACCTCTTTAACATCTTGCAGGTATACCTTCTCCTGTAAAATCTGCTCCTGTAATGTGGAGAAAATTCTTCTTTGCATTATTAGGTTAAAGAGGATTCAAGTGCACTGTGGGCAGGGCTGTGTGAGTTGGTGCACCATGACCCCACCCCTTTCTCCGCCCAGCGCTTCCCTCTGTTCTCTGATTGACAGGACCAAGCTTTTCCTGCTTTATCGGTCCTAGATCTGAAATAATTGGTCAAATTTGAGTACATGCGCAGAACAGCCCATGGTTCTATGGAATGTACTGTGCATGCTCCAGAGTCTGGGCAATCGACAGAGGCCTGGGATTTCAGAGCCAGGAGCAATGATGGAGGGAAAGCCTGGCCCTGTCAATTAAAGCAGAGTAGAAGTTGGAGCGTAGGAGTGCCTAATGATACGGCCTTACCCACAGTGCACTTGAATCTTAATTAGCATAAAGATTCATTTCTCCACATTACAGGAACATATTTTACAAAGAAAAGCATGTGTATTGTATGGAGAACAGCCATACTGTACAAAGCATGATTAGTTGGGAAGTGACTTTTGAGCCATATCTCTTCTGAGAAGCTTTATTAAAACTGTTGCAAAGAAAAAGTGAAGTAGTTGCTCCACAGCAACCAAAATAAAGTTAAAGGTGTTGTCTCATGAAAAATATTCTACAGTTTTCAAACCAGCACTTTTGTAATTGCATGTAATTAAAAATTTAGCACAGCCACTGAGTTATTCAATAAAATGTATCTGTACAGCGCCACCTGCTGTATGTTTTGTTCTTATTTGTTTGGCCTTCTCACTGATATGGCCACACATGCTCAGTTTCATCCTTCATGTGCCTCCTGAGCTGTGATAGGGAGAGCTGAGACACACCCCCTGAGCTGTGATAGGGAGAGCTGAGACACGCCTCCTGAGCTGTGATAGGTAGAGCTGAGACACGCCTCCTGAGCTGTGATAGGGGGAGCTGAGACACGCCTCCGGAGCTGTGATATGGAGAGCTGAGACACACCTCCTAAGCCGTGATAGGGAGAGCTGAGACACGCCTCCTGAGCTGTGATAGGGAGAGCTGAGACACGCCCCCTGAGCTGTGATAGGGAGAGCTGAGATACACCTCCTGAGCTGTGATAGGTAGAGCTGAGACACGCCTCCTGAGCTGTGATAGGTAGAGCTGAGACACGCCTCCTGAGCTGTGATAGGTAGAGCACAGACACACCCCCGTAGCTGTTTTGTTCTTATTTCTTTGTCCTTTTCACTAAGATGGCCACAAATGCTCAGTTTCATCCTTCATATGCCTCCTGAGCTGTGATAGGGAGAGCTGAGACACGCCCCCTGAGCTGTGATAGGGAGAGCTGATACATGCCTCCTGAGCTGTGATAGGTAGAGCTGAGACACGCCTCCTGAGCTGTGATAGGTAGAGCTAAGACACGCCTCCTGAGCTGTGATAGGTAGAGCTGAGACATGCCTCCTGAGTAGTGATAGGTAGAGCTGAGACACGCCTCCTGAGCTGTGATAGGTAGAGCACAGACACACCCCCGTAGCTGTTTTGTTCTTATTTGTTTGTCCTTTTCACTAAGATGGCCACAAATGCTCAGTTTTATCCTTCATATGCCTCCTGAGCTGTGATAGGGAGAGCTGAGACACGCCCCCTGAGCTGTGATAGGGAGAGCTGAGACATGCCTCCTGAGCTGTGATAGGTAGAGCTGAGACACGCCTCCTGAGCTGTGATAGGTAGAGCTGAGACACTCCTCCTGAGCTGTGATAGGTAGAGCTGAGACACGCCTCCTGAGCTGTGATAGGGAGAGCACAAACACACCCCCGTAGCTGCAGCAGAAAAGACATTCCCCTTGAGCTTTCAGCTTGATATAAATCTAGCAGAGCAATAAATGAGACTTCTGGATCCATGTGAGGTACAGGGCTGGTTCTAGCTTTGTTGGAAAGAGATCGTCATGTCCTATATGATGCCTGATTTTCACTTTTTACATTAATCATGACATCATCATCATCATCATCAATGACTTCATCAAAAATCTAAAAATCAAGTTCACTTCCTTCACCGCCCTAATGAAGTTTTGGCCGTAAACTTCTAGCCCAGTATTAATATTCACCTTGGTGCGATGTCCTCAGATATGGTATATTAATTCTTTCACGCTTTTATAAACACTTTTTCTGCCATGTCGACTCGGTTCCACCGCACAGTTTGTTCATTTAGCATGGCTCATTCACACCAAACATGTAAAATATTAAAGCACGGGGGCAGCTTCATTAACCATTGAACCTCACCTCAGTCTGCAGTACTGCAATGGTTAACCCGCTTCTATGTGCAGCCACTATGCTGTTTCCAATTGTTAACCAGCTTCTTCTATATATGCTGTCCAATTAGGTTCCTAGCTTGCTGTTCCTTCCTAAGGCTTAATTCAGATGTCCGTGGAGCACGGTCCGTAAAAACCCTGACCGTGCTCCTTCTGAGGGCAGGAGCGCACGGCGTCATTGGTTGCTATGACGCCGTGCGCTTCGTGAGGCCGCCGCTGTACAGTGATACACTGTACACACTCGTATAGAGTCTATCACTGTACAGAGGCGGCCTTACGAAGCGCACAGCGTCATAGCAACCAATGACACCGTGCGCTCCTGCCCTCAGAAGGAGCACGGTCCGTGAAAACACGGTCGTCTGAATTAAGCCTAAGGTGTGCTGTTCCATCTGCCTGATTCGTGACTTTGACCATCCTCTGTCTGACCTGACCTGTGCCTGTTTATTGTAGTGAACCTCTGCTGCCAGCCCTGGCCTTTCACCTGTTTCATGTATTCGCACAAAATCTGCCAGTCCTGACCTCGGCCTGTTAGTGACTATAAGTTTTGCCTGATCCTGGCCTCCGTTTATCAGCTGTCAACCACACAGGGACTACTCCAAGAGGTAGCAGCCTGGTGGCTCCCCTGTAGTGAAGTCCAGATCCTTGTATAGCAGTGTTCTTCAACTCCGGTCCTCAGGGCCTACCTACCGGTCATGCTTTCAGGATTTCCTTAGCACTTAGCAGGTGATATAATCATTGTCAGTGCATCAGGACTTACCCCAGGTATTCATTCTGTGGGATATTCTCAAATCCTGACCGGCAGGTGGGCCCTGAGGACTGGAGTTGAGTAACTCTGTTGTATAGGGAATAAAGGATGAATACCAGTGGAATGCCAGGATAACGCTCTTAGGCCCCATTCACACGTCCTGATTTTATTTGCTGATCCGATCCGCATCCGATCCACAAATCATGCGGATAGGATGTGGATTCATTCATTTCAATGGGTCCTGAAAAAATGCGGACAGCACTCCGTATACTGTCCGCATCCGTTGTTCCGTTCTGTTCAGTTATGCGGATCCGCAAATAAGATAGAGCTTGTCCTACTTTTGGTCAGCACATCCCAGAGTGCAGGTGCTGGTTGCTATGGCTAAATACATGTCAAAGGAAAATACATAAATTGTAGCCGCACACCGCTACCAGATAAAGCACAAAATGCTAAAGTGATATAGTATTCCAAAGCTCATGCTATGCTTGTATAATAAATTAGAGACTCTTGGCAAATACATTTTGTACAAAATTTATCTGAGCCCATTCACCACAGTCAAGGTGGTCTCTGCAGAATGGGAACCTAACATTATGTCCTACCTGTTACGTGCCAGTCTTGGCTTCCATATAATCAGGGGATGTTTTGTTCCACATGCATGTAATGTCCACTTGCCTTCCGCCATTTCTTGTCCTACTTTTGTCCGCATATGCGGTCCGTGATCCCATTATAGTCAATGGGGCCGCGGAACGCATATCATCTGCAATTGCGGATCCGTTTCCAGGAAATAGAAAGAAATACCCTACCAACACATATTCCTCCTTCCTTTTTGTTTTTTTTGCGGAAAAACGGAACGGATGCGGATGTACAATTGGCAAAAACGGAAGGTTTTTGCGGAAACACGGATCTGCAAAAAATGGACCGAAAATCTGGAAAAGAAAAATACGGACGTGTGAATGGAGCCTTAGGTTTAGCCTAAAGTCAAACCGGTTAGTTGACACAGTTGTTCCACACCCGCTGCTGCAACACAAATATGGCCCTTTGCAGCACAAAATATTGCCATCCTCTCCACAGTAGTAAACTGTATCACCATCCTAAGGCCCCATTCACACGACCGTATGAATGGGGCCGTATGTATTCCGCAAAATTGCGGAATACATGCAGCTCCATTCACTTCTATGGGAGCGCACAGCCGCGGCACGGAGACAGCTCCGTGCCACAGCTCAGCATAAAAAGATAGAACATGTCCTATACTTGTCCGTACGCACGGACAAGTATAGGCATTTTCAATGGGGCCTCACGGCGTGTGTTCCGAGCGCTGCGGAACACACACCGGGCGGTCCCTGTATATTTGCGGGTCCGCATTATTGGTCATCTGAATGAGGCCTTAGGGTGATGATACAGTTGAGTACGGGAGGATACCTGCAGCTGAGGTGCAGTATCTGATGCTCCCAGCATTCCATTAAACCAGTACCCAGCCAGTGGCTCTAAG
This sequence comes from Rhinella marina, assembly GCA_900303285.1. Taxonomy (NCBI): domain Eukaryota; kingdom Metazoa; phylum Chordata; class Amphibia; order Anura; family Bufonidae; genus Rhinella; species Rhinella marina. The sequence goes on along the minus strand of ONZH01015031.1, from coordinate 127,816 downwards.
AAGGGTTTCGGCCCACATGGAAATTTCCCTGTAGGCTCTATGGCCAGTCTGCCCTTGGACCAGACACCCTATGAAAATCGAGTCCCTAAACTCAGACCCCTTAAAAAAGGTTTTCTCATGTTAGATAATCACGTGTATGACCATCACTCCATTTACAGCAGACTGGGCTCTGGGAACCATTCTGGACATAGGTTCAGGTCTGCGTCTGTCAGACATTTGTGGTATATAATATGGCCCTTTAAGAGAGGCGTGGACATGGCGTCCAGGAGATTTCCCTCAACTACGGGGGGGGGGAGACTCTCAGACATTCCAGGTGAGTTGATAGGTATGTACTTATCTGTGATTGACCTAAAAGCTACATCTTTAACATCAGTGACTGGGAGGATTGTGGGGCTCTGATCTTACCTATATTTATTTCATGGAGGAGGTGGGGGGAAGGGGGCTGATGACAGGTCCCCTTTAAATTAATCAAAATTACTATTGCCATATAGGAAAAATATAGGACAGCTTCCTATTACTCCACCTTCACTTACACAAGTGATCAGTCCTTATAGGACCATCAAATGCAGTGAAGGTTCAGTCCCTTTAGATCTGCTTGTTTTCTGATACATTTTCTGGGGTCTGTATACTTTCCCTTTAAAAGGATTTTCCCTAAAAAAAATATTCTACATTTTCAAACCAGCACCTGAATCTGAATACTTTTGTCATTGCATGTAATTAAAAATGATTCACTGAAATCTATCTGTAGAGCGCCACCTGCTGTTTGCTATTTCCTAATTTCTCTGTCCACCTGACTGAGATGGAAGCACATGCTCAGTTCCATCCTTCAACTTCTACCAGCTGCAATAGAAAGGACACACCCACCCTGATAAAGGACACACCCCCTTGAGCTGTCAGCTTGATATAAATCTAGCAGAAGCAATGAATGAGGAGATCTCTGGATCCATGTGAAGAACAGGGCTGGTTCTAGCTTTGTTAGAAGAAGACTGTCATGTACTATATGATGTCTTTTTTATTTTTTACATTAATCATCATAGGAGAACCCCTTTAATTAACTAGACTTCAGAGAGTGGAAACTCCATTTCTTCTTTGTTTAGTTCTTAAAATTACAATTCTTTCAATATCGCAGACGTTCTAGTAGCAGACGTTGTGGAACATGGATAAAATATTAAGCGCTAGTCATATCGGAGAGCCAGAACTGACACCGGGTATTAAAAGGTTATGTTCCTCCCAGATTAGGACTGAATTAATGCCAATAGAGTCTTCTAAAGAGGTCACATACCTCTGAGTGATTGATGCCGTTTTCTTTCTCCGTCCAAATATGACTTTTTCTGAAGCCGGGACCTTTTTATTATGGTTTAAGCTGTTTGATGTCACTCAGTGGTTAGCGAATGTTTCCATCACGCGTTAGCTGCAAGCAGTTTTATCCTTGATTAGTTGTTGACGGGGAAGGAAAAGACATTGATTGACAAACAACCGCCGTATCGGCCCCGGCGCTGCTAATAGATTTAAAGATCGCAATTTTCATTCTAAAGTAAAATGCTTCTGCGGTAATTTCTTCTATGGGAAAAAAATGACATGACAGGTTTCTTGTGATGAAGCGGTCGTAGGAAACTTGTGAAGTGAGTTAACCCCGAGCTTTACCATAGCTAGAACAACAACTTTTGCAACACTGCAGTCTTAAAGTGGTTGACTCACCTTCTCACTTATGTGCTTCAGGCAGGGGCGTAACTACCATGGTGTCAGACCATGTGACTGCTATGTGGCCCAGGGCAAGAGGGGGCCCAGTCTTAGTTGGGATTATCTCCTCTTCTACTGGAGGTGAAAACTTGGTCAGGACTCTACCCTCTAAAGGAACAACTTTTAGCAAATGAGGCAGCGGAAAAATGGTCCAAGGGTCATTGAAAATGGTTTAGGCAGAAACCCTTCTGTCCTGTGTGGGGCCCTGGTCTGATACTTGCTATGGGGCCCTTACTTCTCTATGTACGCCACTGGTTTCAGGCCAAGTCTTTCAGCGCTCTAGGAGGTGGTGCCTGCAAGTATGACTGGCAGCACAAGCAAGGGGCAGGATTACAGCATGCCAGTGCCCCTTGCCTGTGCTGCATGTGCGTTCCCAAGGGTGCTAATGATTCGGCAGCCTTGGGAGAGATACGAGGTGGCTCAGGAGTGGAGCATCTGCTAGAGGAGATACAGGGTGGCGGAAGACGGGAGCTACTGCGTGTAAGTGCAAGTCTATGCGCGCTCGCTCCCATGTCCCAGCCACTAGGAAGGCCAGCATTCTTTTTGCTTCTTGTGGGCATAACCCCTAGAGATGAGCATAGTGTGGAGTGAAGCCAAATTCAAGATACCAAGGACAGGGGACATTATTGAAAAATAAAGTTAATTAGGGCTGTATCTGTTTTTGTGGACTGCAAATTGTCAACCTGCAAAACACGGATACAGGCCATGTGAGTTCTGCATTTTTCGGATCGGAACGTCCTTCTCCATGATAGAAATGCCTACACTTGTCCGCAAACACGGACAAGAATAGGACATGTTCTATCTTTTTTGCAAGGCCACGGAATGGAAGTGCGGATGCATTTTTCTGTCCGTGATGTGGTACGGAGCAAGACTGATCCGTCATGACCCCCAATGCAAGTCAATGGGGACGGATCCATTTTCTCGGACACAACAGAAAATGGATCCGTCCCCCATTGACTTTCAATGGAGTTTATGACGGACCCGTCTTGGCTATGTTACAGATAATACAACCGGATCCGTTCATAACAGATGCAGACGGTTGTATTATCAGTAATGGAAGCGTTTTTGCTGATCCATGATGGATCCAGCAAAAAACGCTGGTGTGAAAGTAGCCTTATGAATATTGGATGGTTTTTCAGCCTTTTTCATGTGTTCGCCGACAGCAAGCAGAGATCTTAAAAACAGTGATTAGCTGAAACAAAGTATATGACAAAGTTTTACAATGTTTCAATAGAAATACCTTTGACATAAAGAATTACTCTACATAAAAAGAAGAAATTACAGGTGGTATTATAGTCCAGATCTGGATTTACATTTCCGGTTGAGGCCAGGCTCACAGTTTAGTCCATGCACAGGAGTCATATACTGATCTGTGTAAGTGCTCGTATATTCATAGGCACAAGCAGAAGGGGATGGACAGAGCTGTCCAGAATCACATGATATGAGAACCACCCAGACCACAGGCTTATTTCCCAATTCGTATCCAGAGCTGCGTTCACAATATTACTGGTTACCCTTGGAAACTGACAACAGTTTAGCGCCACCTTGCTGTCAGTCATGTGACCTAGCTGTAAAGCCTCATTCACACGTCCGTGTCCGTGCTCAAATCCGTGAGCAGGTGGTCAGTGAGGCATCCGTGAAGCTGTCCGTGTCTCTTCTTAATGATCCGTGAAACACGGATGCAACACAGATGACATCCGTGAGGGATCCATGGTTTTCACGGACTCATTCACTATAATGGGCGTGAGGGATCCGGGAACAGGGATCAAGATAGGACATGCATCCGTGCTAAAAAAAAACGGAACCACGGACCGTAACGAAACACTGATGTCTGAACACACACATTGAAATGAATGGGGACGTGTGCTGTCTGCGGAGAACACGTACAGCACACGTCCGTGAAACACTGACGTGTGAATGAGGCTTAACTGTGTAACCATCATCTCAGCTCCCACAATGCACTGCTGTCTGGTAACAGGGCCGCAGAAGAATTCTGAAGTTAGCTTTAGACTTGACCAGAGGAGAAAACATCCTGTAATTCCAAAGTAGTACAAGAGAAGTAAAGCAAAGTATATACAAAGCTTCTTGACCCGGTCTGTAGATCATTACTAGGGAATGATGTAACCTCTTCAAACATAGATGTTTCCTTTAAGTTGCGCGGGTTCAGCAACACACAGGATAAGAATATACTCGGTGCACGTGTTGTTGTACGGGTGAGACTGAGAGCAGCTTAATGCACCGGAGTTTTGTACGGATGTCTCGGAAATAAGAGGCTTGGATTCATTCCTGGTATATTGATCCTACAACAGTTTATGCATCCTGACATTCATAATCGGAGCAGTCTGGTGATGCTTCAGATTAATGGGCCCAGGGGCCGTTCATCTGTCTCTCCACATTAATTACTGGAGAGGTGATTTTTTTTTTTTTCAATGATTTAGCTGACATGAGTCTGTGATAAATCCTGCTGTACCCTCCATTCACCCCTCCCCCTCCCCAACTGTAAGCGGAAGGGTTATGATAAATAAGAAAAGGACGCCCATCCTCAATACCCTGGAATACATTCTCATGAGGGAGGGACCCCGTCTCCACTAGCCTCTCAATAATACCTAAAAGTAATGTATATTCAACGCGCCGCCCCCCAGGGCCCTATCACGTCACAGGTTTAGTTGGAATGCCGAGTGGTGTAATGCGGCCTATATGTCTCTTTATGTGTCATGGTGTTCCTACCTGGATACAGCGGGATCCCAGGCTTTAGCTCCGTAGCATTAAAAAGGGGAATAATTGAGGCATGAAGGAAAAATAACTTGAGTCCAGACCTTGTTATTCTCTTATGGTGACTGAAGAACGTTTTCCTTATGGCTTCCAGACATCTGCTTCCATGGTCAGCAGAGCTTAGACTGACATAGGCACGCCTGAGTGTGCCCCACCTTGCTTCTTTCCTGACCAGACTAGACCAGAACTAACTGGAACTGCTGCCCCTCCCTATCGACAGGAAGCAGGACTGGCCCACTTCTGCCCACAGGGGGGAGAATGGAATAGCTCTGCCATTTACACTGCTACCTTCTGGTGAACCATGCACATTACATGTAAAAACGGTTGCATAATAACCTAATCACTGGACTATGTAAAGGACCTGGAAATTAATACAAAAAATAACATTGATGTTAGCCCATTAGAGACAGCAGCAGGGTGTAGAAATGGTAATACCACTCTGGGGTGTTACATATATGTGTCTTTGCAGACTACTAGTCAAACTCCTTAAATCTCTTGCTTAGGAGTGTGAAACGAATAGAAGAAACAGCCCATTGAAGATCTAATGTATTCATTGCCTTAAAGTGAATCTTCATATCTTCATCTTCAATACAGAGATCCAAATCCCCTTTATAGATCCTTTCTACCTGTAGCCACCACTAGAGGGAGCTAACTGCATACTGTATTATGATTGAGTTCAATGTATAAACAATATATAGTAGGCTCTTCAGCTCCCTCTAGTGAGACTGAATGAAGCAGGCATGTTACATTTTAACGGGGTTTCTCACTTCAGCTAATGTCATTTATCATGTAGAGAAAGTTAATACAAGGCACTTACTAATGTATTGTGATTGTCCATATTGTCTCCTTTTCCTGGATTGTTTCATTTCTCCATCACATTATACACGGCTCATATCCAGGGGTTATGACCACCCTGTAATCCAGCAGCAGTGGCTGTGCTTGCTCGCTTTTTCCTATAGTGTGCAAGCACGGCCACCGCTGCTGGATTACAGGGTGGTCTGTAACCATGGAAACAAGCAGTGTATAATGTGATGGAAAAATGAATCCAGCCAGCAAAGGAGGCAATATGGACAATCACAATACATTAGTAAGTGTCTTGTATTAACTTTCTCTGACATTTATCATGTATTTACTGAAGTGAGAGGACCCCTTTCAATACATGGCACTTACTAATGTATTGTGATTGTCCATATTGCTTCCTTTGCTGGCTGGATTCCTTTTTCCACCACATTATACACGGCTCGTATCCAGAGGTTACAACCACCCTGCAATCCAGCAACAGTGGCTGTGCTTGCACACTCAAGGAAAAAGCACTTTTTTATAGTGTTTTGGGAATTGGTGCGAATGCAGTTGCATGCGCAGTACAGATTATTAAGCACCTAATACTAAAGCAGCAGCGCACATGCAGTAACATTGGCTAGACTCCATTACTTACAGTGCAATGGTGATGCCTTCATTGCACCAAACTGAAAAGTTGCATACGAAAAAAGATCAATACCTTCCCAGCCAACAATCTAGGTGAGAGAAAGAGCATTTTACTAAGGGCTCATGCACATGACCGCTCCGTGTTTTAAGATCCGCAAATCTGCAAAACACGGATGCCGCCTGTGTGCGTTCCGCAATTTGCATAACGGAATGGGCCATCCATTATAGAAATGCCTATTCTTGTTCGCAAGAATAGGACATGTTCTATTTTTTTTTTTTGCAGGGCCACGGAACAGAGCATTCGATGCGGACAGCACATCAGCGGTGGCCGTGCTTGCACACTATATAATGTAGGAAAAAATGCCTGCCTTTCTGGTGACCGGGACCGTGGGAGTGCGCGTAGGCTGGTGCTTTTTTTATAGTGTGCAAGCACGGCCACCACTGATGGATTGCAGAGTGGTCGTAACCATGGAAACAAGCAGTGTATAATGTGATGGAAAAAATGAATCCAGCCAGCAAAGGAAGCAATATGGAGAATCACAATACATTAGTAAGTGCCTTGTATTCACTTTCTCTACATGATGAATGCCACTTGCCGAAGTGACACAACCCCTTTAAGAGTGCGGGATAAACAAAGGCGAGACTAACTAAGCAACAAATCACCACGGCGTGCGCAGAACAGAGACCACGAGGCAATGAGCGTCAGCGAAATAAATGATGAATTTATGCAGATTCACTAATATACTTTTGCAAATTGCAGCCGTGTGTCTTATTTACAGGCGGCAGGCAACGCAGAAAAAAAGTTCACCCCCTATAGAAGGAAAGGTCAGGCGCCGACATCCTGCACGCTTTCCTCACATTATAAGACTCCTTTCTGTTCCTTAAATGTGCGTCATAATATTTTAACAAATGCTTTATTTAAGGGTGGGGGAGGGGGCACTTTGCAAAAGTGACATTTCCTTGACAACTTTTACAATGATAAATGATCCCCTATGGGCCGTTGTCGCGTATACTGAGCAGCAGGCATTTACCATATTTTAATGACGCCGCCGTAATGGAAATTTATGGAGGTAAGTGTCACCTCGGTTTGTGGCGAGGCATAAAAATCCCGGCCTAAAGAAAAAAAACAAAAACACAGCAAAACATATGTAGACATATGTGAGTGTCGGAGAGGTTGTCAAGGTGTTACACTAATGGAATGGATGTCACAGTGTAGCATATGGCGGCATTACACATTCTGCAAGTACCGAGGAAGCATCAGCACTTAATACACATCTGATGAGGGGAGCGTCGCTGAGTATGAGGTGCTCAGAGGAGTCGAGATGCCCCCTCTCCATCTCCCACAGCGGCAGATTTATTCTTTTCTACAATAATTTCCCATTAGGGCTAAAAATACCAGAAAATTGAAGAGGTGGACGGGAGTCAGGTCATTAATGTCTGCTGCAGGAAGGGGCCTTGCTTTTTAGGACACTTGGCACTGGTTTTTGCACTGCCTAATAGCGGTTTTGTAGACGTGCGCCTCCGATGGATGTCACTGTAAGGGCATTTGATAGCATCCATTAGTATACTGACGGACACTAGCCTGACAGATGAAATGGATGCTTTCCCGGCTCGTGAACACTGCAAAAGGCAGTGTGAGAGCGGTCGTGTACGTTTTTTGTTACTTCCATTGTTCCCGTGCCGGTATGGATGGCTCTCCTACAGTGCATTCAAAAAGTCTTCAGATCCTTTCTCTTTTTTCAAAGCAAACTCAAGTTTTTTCACATCATTCTGCCCTCAATGCCCCATAATGACAACGTGAAAACAGAATGTTCAAAATCTTGGCCAATTTATTGAAAAAAATAAAATCTTGCGTTGACATAAATATTCACGCTCTTTGCTTTGACATAAGTATTCAGACCCTTTGCTTTGACATAAGATTTCAGACCCTTTGCTTTGACATAAGATTTCAGACCCTTTGCTTTGACATAAGTTTTCAGACCCTTTGCTTTGACATAAGTATTCATACCCTTTGCTTTGACATAAGATTTCAGACCCTTTGCTTTGACATAAGTATTCAGACCCTTTGCTTTGACATAAGATTTCAGACCCTTTGCTTTGGCATAAGTATTCAGACCCTTTGACATAAGTTTTCATACCCTTTGCTCTGACATAAGCATTCAGACCCTTTGCTCTGACATAAGTATTCAGACCCTTCGCTTTGACATAAGTTTTCAGACCCTTTGCTTTGACATAAGTATTCATACCCTTTGCTCTGACATAAGTATTCATACCTTTTGCTCTGACATAAGTATTCATACCCTTTGCTCTGACATAAGTATTCATACCTTTTGCTCTGACATAAGTATTCAGACCCTTTGCTTTGACATAAGTATTCAGACCCTTTGCTTTGACATAAGCATTCAGACCCTTTGCTCTGACATGTATTCAGACCCTTTGCTTTGACATAAGTATTCAGACCCTTTGCTTTGACATAAATATTCAGACCCTTTGCTCTGACATAAGTATTCAGACCCTTTGCTTTGACATAAGTATTCAGACCCTTTGCTTTGACATAAGTATTCAGACCCTTTGCTCTGACATAAGTTTCAGACCCTTTGCTTTGACATAAATATTCAGACCCTTTGCTCTGAAAATCAGACCTTTGCTTGACATAGTATTCAGACCCTTTGCTTTGACATAAGTATTCAGACCCTTTGCTTTGACATAAGTATTCAGACCCTTTGCTTTGACATAAGTATTCAGACCCTTTGCTCTGACATAAGTATTCAGACCCTTTGCTCTGACATAAGCGTTCAGACCCTTTGCTCTGACATAAGCATTCAGACCCTTTGCTCTGACATAAGTATTCAGACCCTTTGCTCTGACATAAGTATTCAGACCCTTTGCTCTGACATAAGCATTCAGACCCTTTGCTCTGACATAAGTATTCAGACCCTTTGCTCTGACATAAGTATTCAGACCCTTTGCTCTGACATAAGCGTTCAGACCCTTTGCTCTGACATAAGCATTCAGACCCTTTGCTCTGACATAAGTATTCAGACCCTTTGCTCTGACATAAGTATTCAGACCCTTTGCTCTGACATAAGCATTCAGACCCTTTGCTCTGACATAAGTATTCAGACCCTTTGCTCTGACATAAGTATTCAGACCCTTTGCTCTGACATAAGCATTCAGACCCTTTGCTCTGACATATGTATTCAGACCCTTTGCTTTGACATAAGTATTCATACCCTTTGCTTGACATAAGCATTCAGACCCTTTGCTCTGACATAAGTATTCAGACCCTTTGCTCTGACATATGTATTCAGACCCTTTGCTTTGACATAAGTATTCATACCCTTTGCTTTGACATAAGTTTTCAGACCCTTTGCTTTGACATAAGTTTTCATACCCTTTGCTTTGACATAAGCATTCAGACCCTTTGCTCTGACATATGTATTCATACCCTTTGCTTTGACATAAGTTTTCAGACCCTTTGCTCTGACATAAGTTTTCAGAGCCTCTGCTCTGACATAAGTGTTCAGACCCTTTGCTCTGACATAAGTATTCAGACCCTTTGCTCTGACATAAGTATTCAGACCCTTTGCTCTGACATAAGCGTTCAGACCCTTTGCTCTGACATAAGCATTCAGACCCTTTGCTCTGACATAAGTATTCAGACCCTTTGCTCTGACATAAGTATTCAGACCCTTTGCTCTGACATAAGCATTCAGACCCTTTGCTCTGACATAAGTATTCAGACCCTTTGCTCTGACATAAGTATTCAGACCCTTTGCTCTGACATAAGTATTCAGACCCTTTGCTCTGACATAATTATTCAGACCCTTTGCTCTGACATAAGCATTCAGACCCTTTGCTTTGACATAAGCATTCAGACCCTCTGCTCTGACATAAGTTTTCAGACCCTTTGCTCTGACATATGTATTCAGACCCTTTGCTCTGACATAAGTATTCAGACCCTTTGCTTTGACATAAGTATTCAGACCCTTTGCTCTGACATAAGCATTCAGACCCTTTGCTCTGACATATGTATTCAGACCCTTTGCTTTGACATAAGTATTCATACCCTTTGCTTTGACATAAGCATTCAGACCCTTTGCTCTGACATAAGTATTCAGACCCTTTGCTCTGACATATGTATTCAGACCCTTTGCTTTGACATAAGTATTCATACCCTTTGCTTTGACATAAGTTTTCAGACCCTTTGCTTTGACATAAGTTTTCATACCCTTTGCTTTGACATAAGCATTCAGACCCTTTGCTCTGACATATGTATTCATACCCTTTGCTTTGGCATAAGTATTCAGACCCCTTTGACATAAGTTTTCATACCCTTTGCTCTGACATAAGCATTCAGACCCTTTGCTTTGACATAAGTATTCAGACCCTTCGCTTTGACATAAGTTTTCAGACCCTTTGCTTTGACATAAGTATTCATACCCTTTGCTCTGACATAAGTATTCATACCTTTTGCTCTGACATAAGTATTCAGACCCTTTGCTCTGACATAAGTATTCAGACCCTTTGCTCTGACATAAGTATTCAGACCCTTTGCTTTGACATAAGTATTCAGACCCTTTGCTTTGACATAAGCATTCAAGACCCTTTGCTCTGAACATGTATTCAGACCCTTTGCTTTGACATAAGTATTCAGACCCTTTGCTTTGACATAAATATTCAGTTACCCTTTGCCTGACATAAGTAATTCAGACCCTTTGCTTTGAACATAGTATTCAGACCCTTTGCCTTTGAACATAACGTATTCAGGACCCCTTTGCTCTGACATAATGTTTCAGACCCTTTGCTTTTGACATAAATATTCAGACCCTTTGCTCTGACATAAGTATCCAGGACCCCTTTGCTTTGACCATAAGTATTCAGGACGCCTTTGCTTGCATATGTATTCAGACCCTTTGCTTTGACATAAGTATTCAGACCCTTTGCTTTGACATAAGTATTCAGACCCTTTGCTCTGACATAAGTGTTCAGACCCTTTGCTCTGACATAAGCGTTCAGACCCTTTGCTCTGACATAAGCATTCAGACCCTTTGCTCTGACATATAGTATTCAGACCCTTTTGCTCTGACATAAGTATTCAGACCCTTGCTCTGACATAAACATTCACACCCTTTGCTCTGACATAAGTATTCTGACCCTTTGCTCTGACATAAGCATTCAGACCCTTTGCTCTGACATAAGTATTCAGACCCTTTGCTCTGACATAAGTATTCAGACCCTTTGCTCTGACATAAGCATTCAGACCCTTTGCTCTGACATATGTATTCAGACCCTTTGCTTTGACATAAGTATTCATACCCTTTGCTTTGACATAAGCATTCAGACCCTTTGCTCTGACATAAGTATTCAGACCCTTTGCTCTGACATATGTATTCAGACCCTTTGCTTTGACATAAGTATTCATACCCTTTGCTTTGACATAAGTTTTCAGACCCTTTGCTTTGACATAAGTTTTCATACCCTTTGCTTTGACATAAGCATTCAGACCCTTTGCTCTGACATATGTATTCATACCCTTTGCTTTGACATAAGTTTTCAGACCCTTTGCTCTGACATAAGTTTTCAGAGCCTCTGCTCTGACATAAGTGTTCAGACCCTTTGCTTTGACATAAGTATTCAGACCCTTTGCTTTGACATAAGTGTTCAGACCCTTTGCTCTGACATAAGTGTTCAGACCCTTTGCTTTGACATAAGTTTTCAGACCCTTTGCTTTGACATAAGTTTTCAGACCCTTTGCTTTGACATAAGTTTTCAGACCCTTTGCTTTGACATAAGTATTCAGACCCTTTGCTTTTACATAAGTATTCAGACCCTTTGCTCTGACATAAGTATTCAGACCCTTTGCTCTGACATAAGTATTCAGACCCTTTGCTCTGACATAAGTATTCAGACCCTTTGCTCTGACATAAGTATTCAGACCCTTTGCTCTGACATAAGCATTCAGACCCTTTGCTCTGACATATGTATTCAGACCCTTTGCTTTGACATAAGTATTCATACCCTTTGCTTTGACATAAGTTTTCAGACCCTTTGCTTTGACATAAGTTTTCAGACCCTTTGCTTTGACATAAGTTTTCATACCCTTTGCTTTGACATAAGCATTCAGACCCTTTGCTCTGACATATGTATTCAGACCCTTTGCTCTGACATAAGTATTCATACCCTTTGCTTTGACATAAGTTTTCAGACCCTTTGCTCTGACATAAGTTTTCAGAGCCTTTGCTTTGACATAAGTATTCAGACCCTTTGCTTTGACATAAATATTCAGACCCTTTGCTCTGACATAAGTGTTCACACCCTTTGCTCTGACATAAGTATTCAGACCCTTTGCTTTCACATAAACATTCAGACCCTTTGCTCTGACATAAGTATTCTGACCCTTTGCTCTGACATAAACATTCAGACCCTTTGCTTTGACATAAGTATTCAGACCCTTTGCTCTGACATAAGTATTCAGACCCTTTGCTCTGACATAAGCATTCAGACCCTTTGCTCTGACATATGTATTCAGACCCTTTGCTTTGACATAAGTATTCATACCCTTTGCTTTGACATAAGTTTTCAGACCCTTTGCTTTGACATTAGTTTTCAGACCCTTTGCTTTGACATAAGTTTTCATACCCTTTGCTTTGACATAAGTATTCAGACCCTTTGCTCTGACATAAGTATTCAGACCCTTTGCTCTGACATATGTATTCAGACCCTTTGCTTTGACATAAGTTTTCAGACCCTTTGCTCTGACATAAGTTTTCAGAGCCTTTGCTTTGACATAAGTATTCAGACCCTTTGCTTTGACATAAGTATTCATACCCTTTGCTTTGACATAAGTATTCAGACCCTTTGCTCTGACATAAGTTTTCAGAGCCTTTGCTTTGACATAAGTTTTCAGAGCCTTTGCTTTGACATATGTATTCAGACCCTTTGCTTTGACATAAATATTCAGACCCTTTGCTCTGACATAAGTGTTCAGACCCTTTGCTCTGACATAAGTATTCAGACCCTTTGCTCTGACATAAGTATTCAGACCCTTTGCTTTCACATAAGTATTCAGACCCTTTGCTTTCACATAAACATTCAGACCCTTTGCTTTGACATAAATATTCAGACCCTTTGCTCTGACATAAGTATTCACACCCTTTGCTTTCACATAAGTATTCAGACCCTTTGCTTTCACATAAACATTCAGACCCTTTGCTTTGACATAAATATTCAGACCCTTTGCTTTGACATAAGTATTCAGACGCTTTGCTTTGACATAAGTATTCAGACCCTTTGCTTTGACATAAGTATTCAGACCCTTTGCTTTGACATAAGTATTCAGACCCTTTGCTTTCACATAAGTATTCAGACCCTTTGCTTTCACATAAACATTCAGACCCTTTGCTTTGACATAAATATTCAGACCCTTTGCTTTGACATAAGTATTCAGACGCTTTGCTTTGACATAAATATTCAGACCCTTTGCTCTGACATAAGTATTCACACCCTTTGCTCTGACATAAGTATTCAGACCCTTTGCTTTGACATAAGTATTCAGACGCTTTGCTTTGACATAAGTATTCAGACCCTTTGATTTACTCAGGTGAAGCCCCTTTAGCAGTGATTACAGCCTTCAGTCTTCTCTGGGGATTATACCACCAGGTTTGCACACATGGATTTGGGGATTTTCTGCCATTCTTCTCTGCAGATCCTCTCAAGCTCTGTCAGGTTGGATGTGGACTGTCGGTGGAGAGCCATTATTAGGTGTCTCCAGAAATGTTCCATTGGGCTCAAGGCATGGTTCTGGCTGGGCCACTCAGACATCCACAGAAGTGTCCCTAAGCCGATCCTGTATTGTCTTGGCTGTGTGATTAGGTATTGGGGCACATTTACCAAGGTCTTAGTTTTCCCCTCTGCGCTGCCGCAAGATCTGTCTAATTTATAACGAGGTGCACGCCTCGTCATAAATCAGGCACATCTGTGGCAGTCCATGCACCTGGACTAAAAACTAGTTCGTTTTTAGCTTTTCAGCTAGTTTTTAGCGACTGTCTCCAGTAAGTAAATTTGCCAGGGCCCCCGACACCACCCCCACCACACACACACCCATCACGCCCAACTGGCATACACGGCGCCAAACCAGCACAATATTGTCTCATGGCTGGACATAAAAGGGGACGTGCAACACTTTTTAAGTCTAAAAGTCCCTTAGTAAAGCTTCATTCACACGTCAGTGTCCGTGCTCAAATCCGTGAGCAGGTGGTCAGTGAGGCATCCGTGAAGCTGTCCGTGAAGGATCCGCGTTGGGTCCGTGGGTCTGTTTTTTGCTGTCCGTGTGCCATCCGTGTTTCACTGACACTGAACAGCTGAAAAATAATTTTCAAAGCATCTCTTCTTAATGATTTGTGAAACACGGATGCAACACAGATGGCATCCGTGTTGCATCCATAGTTTTCACGGACCCATAGACTATAACGGGCGTGAGGGATCCGGGAACACGGATCAAGATAGGACATGCATCCGTGCTAAAAAAAACGGAACCACGGACCTTGATGAAACACCGATGTCTGAACACAGACATTCAAATGAATGGGGGAGTGTGCTGTCCGTGGAGACTACGAACAGCACACAACCCTGAAACACTGACTTGTGACATAGTAACATAGTAATATAAGGCCGAAAAAAGCCCTCTGTCCATCCAGTTCGGCCTGTTATCCTGCAAGTTGATCCAGAGGAAGGCAAAAAACCTCTGTGAGGTAGAAGTGAATTTTCACCACTTTAGGGGGGAAAAAATTCCTTCCCAACTCCAATCAGGCATCAGAATAACTCCCTGGATTGTCTTGCTGGAAAGAAAATCTTCAGCCCAGTCTGAGATCCAGAGCACTCTGGATCAGGTTTTCATCAAAGGTCTCTGCTTCTCCTTCTCTCCCAACTGGAACATCACAGATCCAAACAGGGCCGGCAGTCTCATTACTATTCACATTAATGAATACTAACTTTGTGTTGGATATGGGTTGGGGGAGAGGCCATCTTCCAGCACGTAAAGAAATTATTTGACCGGTCTTCATCCAGATTTGAAGTTCGGGCCTGCTGTATGTCAGGCAGAAGAGTTACCATCACACTACAGACCTGCTCAATTGAAAGAGATACATTTTCTGTTAGAACCTAGAACCTATTTTCTTAGAACCTATTTTCTTTACAGGCATAACACTGAATAAATAGTATATTACTAAAATGAAAGGAAAAAAGTGTGTCATCTACCAATCACCATGAATGATATGTTCACTATATTGTAAAACTTATGATTACAGGGATATCAAATACTTTTTTTGTAATATTTCATACTTAGAATGCTATAAAAACTTTCATGGTTTTTGCTTTATTTTTTTCTTTAGTAAAAATAACTTTGCAGAAAATTGTAACTTTTACCAAAAAAGCTGGAAAGCAAAAAATTCTATTTTTCTGCCATAACTTTTCACATAAAGATTATTTTGAGATTTCATTTGAACCCCTAATCATCTGTACAGTGAACAGCTGCCTTACGCACTCCTCTACAGAAAAGCTTTGTGAAAATGTGGCTTTTTTTATTTCTGATACTTTTACAGTTTTTTTCTTTTTATTACATATCACAAAGCACTATTTGGTATCTCTGTAATCATAATTATCCAAGCAATCATTTTATATATAGTTATATTATTTACAGTGATTGGTAAATAGTGTTAATAAAAATGGGGGGGGGGCATGGGTTTCCCTGTATTGAGCCCTGAAATTTCTGATGGTAGCCCTGGATCCAAAAATAATAAAGAGTTTATTAATGTGTCTGTTTAAAACTTGGTGGGGCTACAAGGCCCAAAATCCTGCAGGCAACCCTAAAATCGCTGTATAAGTGGGAAAAAAGTGCCTAGAGACACTATGTAATGTCACAGATAAACAGCGACAACTGAATCACGACTGATAACAGGAGCAAATAAATAAACCACCTGCTGGTTGTTGATATCAGTCGGATCCAGTGGGCCAAAATACTGGGTCCACCTCGTGAAGTGGAATCAGATGTCACATATATCCACCTCCACGCCTGGGACACAGTAAAACTAGCTCTGTATGGGTCAGTGTTGTTAGGTGCAGATATACTTAAGGCCCTTTTAGACGGGCCGATTATTCTCCCTGCCCGAGCGCCGATCAGCGATATCGGCGCTCGGGCAGGGAGCCTTTACACGGCCCGACGAATCGAGCGCCGGGCCGCACGAGTGATTGCTGTATCGCTCGTGCGGCCGGGAAGCTCCATACTGTCAGGCGCACATCGCCTGTTTACACAGGGCGATGTGCGCCCGACAGATTGGATCTTTTGGTTTCTACAAAAGATCCAATCAGCCGACGAACGAGCGTTTTGCTCGTTCGTCGGCTGATTAGGGCCACTTTTACACGGGCCGATTATCGGCACTAGCGTTCCTAGGAACGATTTTTCGGCCGATAATCGGCCCGTGTAAAAGGACCTTTAGTCAATCAGTGTGTCTAATGTCTGATAAGATATCGCACTTACAATGCTATCGTGCTGACCCTAGTCTGCAACTTTCCTCACACTGCAACTCCCCCATTAGATACCCCACGTGTACTCGACGCGTTTCTACAGTATTAACTGTGTCATCAGGAGTATTAATGGTGCTCCGGCACTGGTTCGGCGCTCCAGCCGAACCAGTGCCGGAGCGCTGTCTGAGTGAACCTCTCTGCTGCGCGGACTCCTTTCTGTTACACTCTGTTGTTTTTCTGCAACTGTGGGAGCTCACACCATCAGTGGACTTCCGACACAGTTGCACCTTTCTCTATTGCCAATCTGGCAACATTGTTTCTATGTACCCAGCACCACATTTCTTTTACCTCAGTCGCCTCTCTACCTTAATACTCCTGATGACACAGTTAATACTGTAGAAACGCGTCGAGTACACGTGGGGTATCTAATGGGGGAGTTGCAGTGTGAGGAAGGTTGCAGACTAGGGTCAGCACAATAGCATTGTAAGTGCGATATCTTATCAGACATTAGACACACTGATTGACTAAAGGCCCTTTTACACGAGCCGATTATCGTTCAAATAATCGTTAAAACGTTCGAATTTGCACGATTATTGTTGTGTATAAACACAGTTAACGATTTAACGACGAACGAGATTTCGTTCGCTTCTCGTTGATCGCATCTTTTGTCCCGCCAATAAATTAATCGTTAATCGTTCGAAAATCTTCCAGTTTAAACGAAAATCGTTTAGTCGTTGGCAGATGGTAATGGGAGGTTTAATGTAAAAGCAAGGAACGATCGTAATAACGATTATAAAACGACCGAAAGTACGAAGATTGTGAACGACTTCTCTTTCAATGTAAACGGTATTTACATTGCATCGTTCGATCGTTCATCGTCGATCGCTAATTCGATTTATCTTTCCGTGTAAAAGGACCTTAAGTATATCTGCACCTAACAACACTGACCCATACAGAGCTAGTTTTACTGTGTCCCAGGCGTGGAGGTGGATATATGTGACATCTGATTCCACTTCACGAGGTGGACCCAGTATTTTGACCCACTGGATCCGACTGATATCAACAACCAGCAGGTGGCTTATTTATTTGCTCCTGTTATCAGTCGTGATTCAGTTGTCGCTGTTTATCTGTGACATTACATAGTGTCTCTAGGCACTTTTTTCCCACTTATACAGCGATTTTAGGGTTGCCTGCAGGATTTTGGGCCTTGTAGCCCTGGATCCAAGCCTGCTTAAAAACCCCACCTTAAAGAGGACCTTTCACCACTCCTGACATGCCTGTTTTAATAGCTCCATGCATTCCCCACGTACTAACAATTCTGGAACATCTATTCTTATGTCTCTATGTTGTGCCATTCCTTTATTATTTGCACTAGAAGTTATGAATGAATTGCTATTTGCCTTCAGTAAAGGAACAGAGGGGAGGTGACCAGTTGGGGGTGTGTCCCTGCACATACTGACTCTAGCCAATCAGTGCTGCCATTGTCACACTGTGCAGATACACACCCCTAGCTGGTCACCTCCCCTCTGTTCCTTTACTGAAGGCAAATAGCAATTCATTCATAACTTCTAGTGCAAAGAATAAAGGAATGACACAACATACAGACATAAAAATAGATGTTCCAGAATTGTTATTACATGGGGAATGCATGAAGCTATTAAAACAGGCATGTCAGGAGAGGTGAAAGGTCCTCTTTAAGACGCAGCATCATTGCTGACATCACATCTACAGGGCAGGGTCCAGAGGAATGTGCAGAACACCACCCTGAGAGGCAAAGTGATGTGATGTCATCAGGATAAGGAACCAACGTAGAAAATGTAATATGACCACAATGGAGTGCAAGAAAACTGGGCATTAACGATAAACTCTCACTATTAGTAAGTGATAGTATGCAGGGTTGGACTGGGGTGCCTAGGGCCCACCAGTAAGATGTATTTTGGAGTCCCACCGTACAGATACATTCTAATATTACCTGCTCACACAGCAGCAGGATGCTACCAGATGGTTGAACATGGAGGTCCCTGCAGCAAGAGAAGGTAGGTTCTGGGGAGAAGAGGACACTGGTGGCTTGCCTCTATACCTAGAAGTCATCTCAGCTCTGATCGTGTCTATAATAATACACAGGGCAGTTTCTTTAATAATCTATCAGAGTTTTTATATGAACATAGGCTGGTGGAGGTGCTGTACATGGAATATATGTACGTAGTGCAGTAAGTCTACTGTGTTATGTACCACTTGTGCAGGGGGTGGGAGACTAGGGGCCCAACTTGCTCCGTGGCCCAATGGGGGATTCACCTGTACCTCTGTGGGCCAGTCCAGGCCTGATAGTATGTGGTTTCCCATCAATTGATGCTGACAATTGCTAATCCAGAATACCCCTTTTGGATTATTTCTGTACTTTGCTCCATTCAGCGTTCCATCAAACTTGTTATGTATTGTGATGTATTTTGTATGTTTTTTGCCCATTTGTTCCAGCAAGGAATAGATGGCAAATGGTTGGCAAGAAACAGGACTAATCACCCTGTCCCTCCCCTCTTGGTAGGAGTGGTCTGGTCCTGCTTCCTGCCAGGAGCGGGAGTTCCTGCTGAGACATTAAAAGGAAGAGGAAGCACATGTCTGAGCTCCTGCTCCTAAAGAGGATTCTCCATAGCGTTCAACTTGGTTCATGCCTCAAGTCAATCCTTGAGCTGACAGACAGCAGAGTGACCAGCTGTATCTAGGCCCTCACCTATCTACTACTGATAGGTGAGGGACTATCGCAAAGACACCAATCACCCGGACTACTACTAAGCCAGTCAATACTAGTGCTAAACTGCAATCAACCAACATGCCTCTGACATCTTTATTAGTGCCAGAAGACTGCAAAATCTGATGCTATTGAATGTATTTGAAGTTCTATGTTGCACTTAGTAAAAAGACTTTTATATGCTTAATTCTGACCTCATTTTTCAATACTGTATTTCTGCTTCACCAATTCCCAGGGAGCAATAGCCTGAGGGAGTACACATGACATAGCCCTTCATCAGGATCACTACCACTCCCATCCTCTGTACCTGTTCCTCAGGGGCTCGCTGCACATCCCCTTTAAAGCATTAAGTCAATTTCAAAACCATGTAGTGTGACAAATAAACAGTAATAGGAGAAATCTGGGGTCAAATACTTCACAGCAGCGCTGACGAGTAGCATCGGATTGTACTACTAAATAGCCCCGCAGTCTGGCGGTAAATTACATTGAGAAACTGTTATGCGATGTATATCAGTTTAATGACTGTGTAGGAGTCTATGCTGCGCAGAAGTGAGAAGGCCAACACCGTGGTACGTTTCTTGCTTGTTATTAAATATTGAAAAACTTGGATCACGGCTTAATAAAGAGGAATAAGCGAGATTCATGTCAAGAAAGTCATGGCAACCACCAGCCATGCAAATGAATGGTAATAGGAACAGATGGGTTAAACTCAGCATAGTAAAAAAAAGTAATAAAACAAACAAGAAATGAGTCGAAAAGTGTTATAATATAATGTGAGGAGATACAATGTGATATAGTGATCAATAAAGGAACACTTCAGATTAATAAAGTTCAGATCGGATTTAGTTTTAGGATTGAGCAATTTTTTTGCTTTTCTATCGCCCCCTTCCAAGAGCTGGAACGTCTTTATTTTTCCGTCTCTGTAGTTGTGTTAGGCCCCTTTCACATGAGTGACTTTTCCGTGCACTTGACGTGAACGCATAGCACCCGCACTGAATCCTGACCTATTCATTTCAATGGCTCTGTGTACATGAGCGTTGTTTTTCACGCATCATTTCTGCGTTGCGTGAAAAACGCAGCATGTTCTATATTCTGCATTTTTCACGCAGCCCTGGCCCCATAGAAGTGAATGGGGCTTAAGTGAAAAACGCATTGTATCCTGAAGCAAGTGCGGATACAATGCGTTTCTCACTGATGGTTGCTAAGAGATGTTGTTTGTAAACATTCAGTTTTTTATCACACGCGTGAAAAACGCATCAAAACGCATCGCACCCAAGTGGAAAAAACTGAACAACTGAATGAAATCGCAGACAAAACTGACTGAACTTGCTTGCAAAATGGTGCGAGTTTCACTGAACGCATCCTGAACGCATTCGGACCTAATCCGTTGTTTCTTGCCCAACGAGTCGTTCGTTTAACCCCTTGGCGCATTTGGATGTAACTGTACGTCCAAAGTGCAAGTAAGTTGCGGCATTTGGACGTGCAGTTACGTCCAAACTGCTTACCGGGACTGTGACACTATAAAGTGTCACAGCCCCGGAGTCTCCGTTCTCCCGGAGAGCAGAGACCTGGGGGAAGACGGCAGGGGACCAATCAGAGTGGTCCCTTGCCAGCAAGCGCTCCGATTGGTTAGTCTCTGCAGACTAACCAATCGGAGCGCTTTAGTGCTAAAATGCCGGTTTCAGGCTGCGATCTCCAGCCTGAAACCAGGTAAGATGTCTGTGCTCCCACACAGCCCCCCCCCCCCCCTGTAGTGCCCCCCTCGTGCCTCCATTGCCCCCCGGTTCTGCCCCCTCCTGTGCTGTATTATATGATGGCAGCGGCTCAGGATCGGAGCCGCTGCCATCAGCAGAGAGTGTGAGCTGTAATTACAGCTCACACTCTGCTGCTACAGCTGAAATCGAGCACCGATTTCAGCTGTTTGACCCCATATTAGGTATCGCCACGTCCGTATCGACCAGCTCTATAAAAAGCATAACATGGTCCACCCCGCCAGGTGTATGCAAATTTTTTTAAAAATAAAACTATACCAAAACAGCCATTTTCTGTCACCTTGCCACACAAAAAGTGTAATAGCAGGCGATCAAAAAGGCGTATTTACCACAAAATGGTACCAATTAAACCGTCATCTCGTCCCGCAAAAAATGAGCCCCTACCTGAGACAATCGCCCAAAAAATAAAAAAAACTACAGCTCTCTGACTATGGAGATACTAAAACATGATTTTTTTTGTTTCAAAAATGATATTATTGTGTAAAACTTAAATAAATAAAAATAAGTATACATGTTAGGTATCGCCACGTCCGTAACAACCTGCTCTACAAAAATATCACATGATCTCTCCCCTCAGCTGAACACTGTAAAAAATAAAATCTGTCTAAAAAAAAGCAATTTTTTGTCATATTTCATCACAGAAAATGTAATACCAAGCGATCAAAAAGTGTATGCCTCCAAAAATAGTACCAATCTAACCTTCATCTCGTCCCGCAAAAAATGAGCCCTTACCTGAGACAATCGCCCAAAAAATAAAAAAAACTACAGCTCTCTGACTATGGAGACATTAAAACATGATTTTTTTTTTGTGCTTCAAAAATATTGTGTAAAACTTAAATAAATTAAAAAAAGTATACATATTAGATATTGCCGCATCCGTAACGACCTTCTCTATAAAAATATAACACGCTCTAACCTGTCAGATGAATGTTGTAAATAACAAAAAATAAAAACAATGCCAAAACTGCTAGTTTTTGTTACCTTGCCTCACATAAAGTGTAATATAAAGCCACCAAAAATCGTATGTACCCTAAAATAGCACTAATAAAACTGCCAACTTATCCCGTAGTTTCCAAAATGGGGTCAGTTTTTTGGAGTTTCCTACTCTAGGGGTGCATCAAATGTGACATGGCAACTTAAAATTTTTTCCAGTGAAATCTGCCCTGGCGTTCCTTTCCTTCTGTGCCCTGCCGTGTGCCTGTACAGCAGTTTATGATCACAAATGGGGCATTTCTGTAAACTACAGAATCAGGGTAATAATTATTAAGTTTTGTTTGGCAGTTAACCCTTGCTTTATTCTCGGAATAAAATGATTTATATGGAAAATCTGCCAAAAAAGTGAAATTCGGAAATTTTGGCTACATTTTCCTTTAATTCTTGTGGAACACCTAAAGGGTTAATAACGTTTGTAAAATCAGTTTTGAATACCTTGAGGGGTGTAGTTTCTAAAATGGGGTAATTTTTGGGTGGTTTCTATGATGGAAGCCTCACAAAGTGACTTCAAACCTGAACTGGTCCTTAAAAAGTGGGTTTTGGAAATTTTGTGAAAAATTTCAAGATTTGCTTCTAAATTTCTAAGCCTTCTAACGTCCCAAAAAAATAAAATGTAATTTTCAAAATGATCCAAACCTGAAGTAGACACATGGGGAATGTAAAGTCATAACTATTTTTGGAGGTATTACTATGTATTTTAAAAGTAGAGAAATTGACATTTGGAAATTTGCAAATTTTTCTAACTTTTTGGTAAATTTGGTATTTTTTTTATAAATAAGAATGAAATATTTTGACTCAAATTTACCACTGTCATGAAGTACAATATGTGACGAGAAAACAATCTCAGAATGGCCTGGATAAGTAAAAGCGTTCTAAAGTTATCACCACATAAAGTGAGACATGTCAGATTTGAAAAATGGGGCTCCGGCATTTGGTCCAAACTGGCTGTCGCTTGAAGGGGTTAAATGACAGCATTTTGGGGTACATATAACTCATTGATTTACTTTTATTTACTATTTTTGAGGAATGGAACAAAAACAGAAATTCTTTTTTGTTTGTTTGTTTGTTTTGCATACATTTTGTGGGGTTCGCCATGTTGCGTAATAAACGTGTTAGTTTCATTCTGCTGGTCGTACTGATTATTGCACTACTGAATATTTATAATTTGTTTTTTTTTTCCAGGTTTACTACTTTTGCGCAATAAATACACCTTTTCTGAAAA
The DNA here is from genome assembly GCA_900303285.1 of Rhinella marina. Lineage (NCBI taxonomy): Eukaryota > Metazoa > Chordata > Amphibia > Anura > Bufonidae > Rhinella > Rhinella marina. The sequence continues at coordinate 104,622 of ONZH01015031.1, read as the reverse complement.
AAAAACAATGTTTGTGCTGCCATATTTTGAGAGCCGTATCATTTTAATTTTTACATCCGCAGTGCTGTCTAAAGGGCTAGCGTTTTGTGGGACAAGTAGTTTTTATTGGGTACAATTTGAGGAACATATGCGTTTTTGATCACTTTTTGTTCCGCTTTATGAACTAAAGGGATTATCCAGGAATCCATATTATCACATCAGCGGGAATCCGAGTCCCGGCACCCCTGCTTATCAGCTGTTTCAGGGAGTTGACCAGTAGCTTTCCTAGCACATCGCCATACAGCAGGGGTGGCCAACCTTACAGACACAAAGGGCCACAAAAAAAAGTATGACTACCAGGAGCCACAAGGTATACATCAACACAAATATGCGTGCACACGACAGTATTACTGCAATTGAGTTTTCAAACATTTAAAAGTGTATTTAAGCCTCTTTTCCTTCCTTTAATGTAGACAACTTTAGTGAGACTTCTGATGACCACCCATGCTCAGATGACTACCCATGATCAGATGACCACCCATGATCAGATGACCACCCATGCTCAGATGACCACCCATGCTCAGATGACCCCTCATGCTCAGATGACCGCCCCATGCTCAGATGACCGCCCCATGCTCAGATGACCGCCCCATGCTCAGATGACCCCTCATGCTCAGATGACCCCTCATGCTCAGATGACCCATCATGCTCAGATGACCCATCATGCTCAGATGACCCCCCATGCTCAGATGACCCCTCATGCTCAGATGACCCCCACATGCTCAGATGACACCCTCATGCTCAGATAACTGTCCATGCTGAGATGAGGTCTTCATGCTCGATGACACCCTCATGCTCAGATGACCGCCGCATGCTCAGATGACCGCCCCATGCTCAGATGACCCCTCATGCTCAGATGACCGTCCATGCTCAGATGACCGTCCATGCTCAGATGACCGTCCATGCTCAAATGACACCCTCATGCTCAGATGACCGTCCATGCTCAGATGACCCCCTCATGCTCAGATGACAGCCTCATGCTCAGATGACACCCTCATACTCAGATGACACTCTCATGCTCAGATGACCGTCCATGCTCAGATGACCGCCCCATGCTCAGATGACCCATCATGCTCAGATTACCCATCATGCTCAGATGACCGCCCCATGCTCAGATGACCGCCCCATGCTCAGATGACCCCTCATGCTCAGATGACCCCCCATGCTCAGATGACACCCTCATGCTCAGATGACTGTCCATGCTGAGATGAGGCCTTCATGCTCGATGACACCCTCATGCTCAGATGACCGCCGCATGCTCAGATGACCGCCCCATGCTCAGATGACCGCCCCATGCTCAGATGACCCCTCATGCTCAGATGACACCCTCATGCTCAGATGACCGTCCATGCTCAGATGACCATCCATGCTCAGATGACTGTCCATGCTCAGATGACACCCTCATGCTCAGATGACCGTCCATGCTCAGATGACACCCTCATGCTCAGATGACAGCCTCATGCTCAGATGACACCCTCATGCTCAGATGACCGTCCATGCTCAGATGACCGCCCCATGCTCAGATGACCGCCCCATGCTCAGACGACCCCTCATGCTCAGACGACCCCTCATGCTCAGACGACCAGTCATGCTCAGACGACCCGTCATGCTCAGACGACCCCTCATGCTCAGATGACCATCCATGCTCAGATGACCACACTCATGCTCAGATGAACGCCTCATGTGTGTGGGAGGGGTGATTTGACATAGGGGAGATCTTACCATGGGGTGTCTGATTTTTGTGTGTGATGTGAGCACTGGGGGGGGCTTATTTTGTGGGTCTGATGAAGATTTGGGGGTCTTATCTGAGCTCATACTACCCCCATGTCAGATAAGACCCCCAATATTAGTACTTTAATAAATTTTTAAAAAACTGTCCTCTTCCAGGCATTTACCTTGCCTGACATTCGGCGCTCTCTCCACAGTGACCTGACGTGCACAGCGTCAGGTCAGAGTGCGGACTGTCCACGTACAGGACGCTGTGCACGTCAGGACACATAGTAAAAGCGCAGCTGGGAGAAGCCAAATGGCAGAGGTAAGCGGGCCGCCCTGCTCGCCTGCGATCCACAAAGTAAAGCTAGCTGCGCCGCTGCCTTGCGAGCCGCAAAGTAGTGGCACTCGCGGCCCCCTGCGAGTCGCATGTGATGGGGGAAAGAGCCGCATGCGGCTCGCGAGCCGCGGGTTGGCCACCCGTGCCATACAGTATATAGCGGCTGCGCTGGGTACCATGTGACTGATGTATGGTGACATCACATGGCCTAGGAAGAGGCTGCAGTGCTCAGTGAGGGTCCCCCCGCCACTCATCTGGTAGAAGAGGGAGCCTTTTCTACCAGCTGATTGACGGAGGGACCCCCCCCCCCCCCATCGATCTGATAGTGATGACATATCCAGAGGATAAGTCATCAATATACAGTAAATTCCCAGACAACCCCTTTAACAAACAAAAAAAAAAGCAAGCAAGTTGACATTTAACTTTGTTAACTTTATTCAGCAGATATGATTGCAGTCATACCAAATTTCTGTAGTTTTACTACTGCTGTACAAAAAATAGCTTTTAAAAAAAATATATATATACATTTTTTTTGTACCGCCATATTCTGACAGCCATAATGTTTGTGTTTTGTTTTTTTCCCTTGATGGAGTTGTGTGAGGGCTGGTGTTCAGTGGAGTGACCTATAGTTGTAGTTAGTACCATTTTGGGCTACATATGACTTTTTGATAACTTTTTACAGGGTCAATATTCGCCTACCACCCTTCCCCTCCAGATCTGTGAAGGGAGGCATACTTACCTTTGGTTCGCTATGCTCCAGTTCCCTTCTTGTCAAATTCCGGAGTGGCCGGGGGTCACGTGTGCCACTGCAGCCAATGACTCCCGTCCACTCTGAAAGTTGACAAGTAGAGAAACGGAGCATGGGGAACAGAAGGAGCCGGACCCAGTGGCGGGGAGGGGAACAGACAACTATTGACCCCTTTAGGCCCCTTCCAGACGAGCATGTGTCATGCAGCGAGTCTGCATCGCAGCTCCCGGTCTGACCTCCCAGCACTGCCGGGGTCACAGAGCATTATTCTGATTTATGATGCTATGTAACCCTTACAGTTCTGGAATGCATTGGATAACACTAACAGCATCATGTCAGTGTCATCTAATACATTTCAGAACTGTAATGCCCCTTTCACACGAGCGGGAGACTCGCATGTCTCCCGCAACGCATCTACAGGGCTGGACTTCGGCACTGACCGGGATCGCATATAATGCTATGCGATCCCTGTCAGTGCCGAGTCCAGCCCTGTAGATGCGTTGCGGGAGACATGCGAGTCTCCCACTCGTGTGAAAGGGGCATAAGGGTTACATAGCATCATAAATCAGAATAATGCTATGTGACCCCGGCAGTGCTGGGAGGTCAGGCCGGGAGCTGCGATGCAGACTCACAGCGTGACACACGTTCATCTGCAAGGGGCCTTAAAGGGGTTCTCCGGGAATTAAGAAAATGAAAATACTTAAAGGGGTTGTCCGGGTTCAGAGCTGAACCCGGACATACCTTTATATCCACCCAGGCAGCCCGCCTGAACAGGGCATTGGAGCATCCTATGCTCCGATGCCCTCCTTTGCCCTGCGCTAATTAGCGCAGGGCAAAGGCATTTAGCCCGGTTCCGGTGACGTACCGGGCTCTGCCAGGCGGAGGCTTCCGTCCGGCAGTGAGCCCGGTGACGTCACCGGCGCTGATGGGCGGGCTTTAGCGCTGCCCTAGCCAATAAAACGGCTAGGGCAGCGCTAAAGCCGGCCCATTTCAGCCGGTGACGTCACCGAACTCACTGCTGGGCGGAAGCCTCCGCCCGGCAGTGTGTTACGTAAACAAAAGAGCCCTTGCCCTGCGCGATCCAGCGCAGGGCAAGGGAGGGCATCAGAGCATGAGATGCTCCGATGCCCTGTTCAGGCAGGCTGCCTGGGTGAATATAAGGGTATGTCCGGGTTCAGCTCTGAACCCGGACAACCCCTTTAAATATTACTTCATTATAAATATATTCCCAAATACCTTTCATTAGTTATAATGGCTCGTTTTGTCTATGGAGTAAACGATAGGAGAAATAAAATGGCTGCCGTCCTATTAGTACACACAGAACCTGTCCTAATCAGACAGGAGGTCAAGTTACTTCACAACACTGAGGTAAAGGGCTGCCTCATCCTCCTCTCTGCTCTGTGGGAATGGAAATGATGAGAAGGCATGAAGTACTTAGAGGAGGTGGTGATGTGTGTAACGCGCAGCAGCTCTTGTATGCAGTCTCCATTACCACAGTCTGTCCTGTCCGTCCTCTCTGTACTTCATGTCTCCTAATGAACTCCATTCCTACAGAGATTCAGCTGTATTCAGGATCATAATCCCTGACAAGCAGAGCAGAGAGGAGGATGAGGCAGCTCTTTACCTCGGTGTTGTGAGGTAACTTGTCCTCCTGTGTGATTAGGACAGGTTCTGTGTGCACTAATAGGACGGCGGCCATCTTGTTTCCCCTGATGATTGCTCCCCAGACAAAATGAGCCTTTATAACTAATGAAAGGTATTTGGGAAAATATTTATAATAAAGTAATATTTAAGTATTTTCATTTTTTTAATTCCCGGGGAACCCCTTTAAGGTCCAAATTGAATCAAATCATGATATTATTTGCAATTTTGCATCTGATGTATAATTAGGAAAGAGGCTCTTTACGGAGCAATACAGTCAGTTCATTAACCCTTTCCCATTCGGTGAACATCTGTGGAGGAAGTTGGAAGTGTATGGAGAGGGTTCAGAAACTGAGTGCACTCCATACACAGCGGGCGCTGCCTACCTTATACAGCTGACACCTGCCTGCAGAGGCCGAGAATGGAGATAACGCCAGCCATGGATCCCCTGAGATGCTGCGGTCAAAAAAAAAAAAGATCAAAAAGTCGTATCTATCCCAAAATGGTAGCAATAAAACATACAACAAAAAACAAGCCCTCACTCAGCTCTGTCAATGGAAGAATTAAAAAAAAGTTACAGGTATCAGAATATGGTGGCACAAAGCAAGTGATTTTAAAATATTTTTTAGTTTATTTTATAAAAGTAGTAAAACATAACAAAAACTATATTCACTTAGTATCGCCATAATCACGCTGAAGCTGGGGCTACACAGCGAACTTGACCGTGGCACAAATAAAGATGCTGCTATCGTAACCCCAGAATAAAAAAAAATCTGCAGTGTTGGATTTTTCTTTTTTTTTTTTTTTTTGCAGTTGTGGGATCAAGATCATGGCAACTTGTGAGTCGCACTGAGATCCCATTCACTTCAATAGCTGCACAGTGATTTTGGTCATGTAACAAGTGTCACGGGCAAGATCGCCATGTAGCCCCAGCCTAAAGGTAACACGCCATTTTCAGTGTTCGGTGACCGTCATAAAAACAAGATACCAAAAAACAATGACGGAATTTCGTTTTCTTTTCCCACTCCAACCACTTTGTTTAAGGATACGGCTACACGGAGCCACTGACCGCAGTCAGGATTGCAGGTCCATCTCAGTGTAGCACTGATCCCATAGAAATGGATGGGATTACAGAGCAGGTAGCATGTGTGCCGCGACATGTGCCTCAACGCTGCTGATTTTTTTTGCGACTCAGGGGTTGCCACCGCCGCAGTTGCAAACCCATCCATTTTTATGAGATCATTGCTAGACTGCGATGCCCCTGCAATCCTGTCTGCGGCCAGTGTCTCCGTGTAGCCATAACCTTGAAGGTGTTGTTTCACTTCAGCAAATGGCATTTATCATGTAGAGAAAGTTAATACAAGACACTTACTAATGTATTGTGATTGTCCATATTGCTTCCTTTGCTGTCTGGATTTATGTTTCCATCACATTATATACTGTTCGTTTCCATGGCTACGACCACCCTGCAATCCAGCAGCGGTGGCCCTGCTTGCACAATATAGGAAAAAGTGCCAGTGTCTCTGGTGGCCGCAACCATGGGAGTGTGCATAGGCACTAAGGCACAGCAGCTCTCATCCAGACCACCTTGTATCTGCGCTGCAGTGGTGGTCGTGACCATGGAAACAAAGGAAGCACTATGGACAATCACAATACATTAGTAAGTGCCTTGTATTAACTTTCTCTACATGATAAATGCCATTTGCTGAAGTGACACAACCCCTTTAAGGACCCTTTCACACGAGCGAGTTTTCCGCGGGGTATGATGCGTGACGTGAACGCATAGTACCCTCACTGAATCCTGACCCATTCATTTCAATGGGTCTGTGCCCATGAGCATTTTTTTTCATGTATCAGTTCTGCGTTGCGTGAAAAATGCAGCATGTTCTATATTCTGCATGTTTTACACAGCCCTGGCCCCATAGAAGTGAATGGGGCTTCAGTGAAAAACGCATTGTAACCACGCGGAAAAAACTGACTGAACTTGCTTGCAAAATTGTGCGAGTTTCACTGAACGCATCCGGAGCCAATCCGCCACCCTTGTGTGAAAAAGGCCTTAGGGTTTCTAATACATTATGTGGTACAAATAATGATGCCATTAAAAATACATATATATCGAGAGTAACTCAAACAGGGGAGGACTGGGAACTTGAAGTGGCCCTTGAAAAAATACTAAAAGTGGCCCCATTTTGTAGTTGGGTCCAAATTTATGGAAGGCAGGGCCAGCAATACCATATTGTGGCACATTATACCACCCAACAGAGCCAAATACCACAGTCCACCACAAAATACTGCCAGCAGAAACAAAATACATCCCCAAAAACTTCCACTGGCTGGACAATAGGAGGGTCCAGACGGCCCCCTGGGCATCAGCCCACTGGGAAATTTTCCTGTAGCGTCTATGGCCAATCCGCCCCTGAACTCAAAAATGTTATGGCTCTTGGAAGGTGGGGAGGAAAAGGCGAAAACAAAAAACACGAAGACTGGCGTTGTCACAACGGGGTTAATTCAGTTCAAAAGAGGGGCATTCAAAGAGCAGAGGGGGTCACTTGGGGCAAAAGTAGGGAAGGTGAGCATTCACTGTGCTTGAAGCCAGTCATGGGGGCACTCTGATGCCTGATACCTGAGGACAGTCTGGGGCACTCTGGCTAAACTTTCTCATCAGTGAAAACATTGAGCCTTATTTTAAACCACAGGCTGTATCCGGATTCACTAAGATCAGAAAATCCCGCCTGTCCGCGATATAAACGTTTCGGAAGGACAAAAAAATCACTGGGAAGTAAAATGTCAAACAGGACTCTGTTAGTAAGTTTGTCCCGGCTGCCGCGCCGTAGCTGGAGGACAGCAGCGTGTCACGTGACCAGAAGCAGTTGAATACAATGTAGCAGCTGCAGAGTGGGAGAGGAGGATGCCAGGAATGTAAGTACACGGTCTGCAGGTTTTCTTACTGGTTTGTACTGGGACGAGTCTTACTGGGTTGTGCTGCGAAGAACTTATTGGTCTGCTGTTGTAGAACTACAACTCCCAGCAGCTGAGCCCGGCTACAAATGACTTTCAGCTGTTTATATACTGCTAGCAACTTGTAGTGTTCCTGGAAGTATTATTATTGTAGGTTATAGGCTGTGACTGCTGTGGAACTACAAGTTCCAGCAGCTCTTACACCGCACACAGGCACTACAAGTCCCAGCAGCTCTTACACTACACAGGGACTACAAGTCCCAGCAGCTCTTACACCACACACAGGGACTACAAGTCCCAGCAGCTCTTACATTACACACAGGGACTACAAGTCCCAGCAGCTCTTACACTACACAGGCACTACAAGTCCCAGCAGCTCTTACACCACACACAGGCACTACAAGTCCCAGCAGCTCTTACATTACACACAGGCACTACAAGTCCCAGCAGCTCTTACACCGCACACAGGCACTACAAGTCCCAGCAGCTCTTACACCGCGCACAGGCACTACAAGTCCCAGCAGCTCTTACACCGCACACAGGCACTACAAGTCCCAGCAGCTCTTACACCACACACAGGCACTACAAGTCCCAGCAGCTCTTACACCGCACACAGGCACTACAAGTCCCAGCAGCTCTTACACCGCACACAGGCACTACAAGTCCCAGCAGCTCTTACACCACACACAGGCACTACAAGTCCCAGCAGCTCTTACACCACACACAGGGACTACAAGTCCCAGCAGCTCTTACACCACACACAGGGACTACAAGTCCCAGCAGCTCTTACACCACACACAGGCACTACAAGTCCCAGCAGCTCTTACACCAGACTTAGGGACAGACGTAGGAACAGCAACAGTTATATGTGCATCTGTTGATGGACTACAAGTACCATCCTGACCTACTGCATTTCTGTTGGAATCTCAACTGTCAGTTGTCGCCCGCTCTGTCTGTTAAAGGAACTACAAGTCTCAGCTCTTGTTATGCAGAGGATCCCCCAGTACTGGGTATGACTGGTTTGTATGTTGGATGTCTGGTGTGGATAACTTCTGTCCTGGGGCCCCACCATAACTTGTTCTCATCGGGGGCCACTGCATTGATGAAATCACGGGTGTAGTGTACGGATGGCTGCTCCTCGGGGTGGAACAAAGGTGGTCTCGGTGGTGGGCGGCCGCTCTGGATGTTCACGCCGGCACCTGAGAAGGGATTTTCTTACTAGACAACCAGTTTTAGGGGTTCTTATCAGTTCATCAGATATAAGCTTTGATTGGTTGGAGTCTGGGAGCTGAGACCCCACTTATTGCTAAAACAAAGGGGGGAAGTGTTTAGTCGTGTGCTGCCCCCAATCTCCATACAGTATTAGAATGTATGGGCTCCGATGAGCCGAAGTCAGTTATCGAAGAAGTCGCATGTGACTTCATTGAATAACTTCAGTAGTAGATTTTTAAAGTGGAAAAACACTTTAAAACTGAAATTGGCTTCGATCGCCGTAAAGTATTATTCCAAAGTTTCGAGCGAAGTGACTTCAGATGAAGCGTCCAAACTAGAAGGTAATTTTTAAAGTCCCTTTTGCCATAATTGACGCCAAATTTAGCAAATGTCTCACAATGCTTGAGGACAGGGGTCGGCAACCTCCGGGATTTAGCTGTTGTGGAACTACATCTCCCAGCATGCTTCATTTACTTCTGTTGGGAGTTCTGAGGACAGTAAAATAAGTGTGCATGCTGGGAGTTGTAGTCTCATCACAGATGGAGTGCCGGAGGTCGCTGGTCCCTGTCCTAGGGGGGCATTTATCAACCCCGCTATACCAGAAAACTGGTGTCGAAAAGTTGCAAAATTCAGCTTATGCCTTGCTCGTGCAATATTGTGGGGGGATTTGCGCCTTGCTCACCGCTTTATCAAACACTGGATAGTGTGTGGCCGGGCATGTTCATTACGCCAGCAATTGGTGTGGATGATACTGGAAAGCTAAACCTGCTCTCGTGCGTGTGTAGATTTAAAGGGGTATTCCAGTTACCATAAATATAACTTATGTTTTGGACTAATTCATCATCAATAATTACCTATAATAATGTCAATTTCACATAATTACTGTTCAGTAGTTAAAAAGTAGTTTTCTTCCACTGCTACCCACTGTGTTCCTCATCAGTTACCATGGCATCGACCTGTAGTTCTGAGCCTCTGTTAAGTCGAGCATGCTCAGTGTGTTGCTATCTATTCTCTAGCTAAATGTCAGTGTGCTGCTGATTACTGAGAAGAGGGGGCGTGACCGGACTGTGGTATCAGGGAGCCAATCTGTAATCATCAACACTCACAGCAGGAAAGCTAGGCATTGTGGGGATTGTAGTTTTGTGAGGGAAGATCTGTGTGTTGCAGGCTTACACAGGAGCTAGACAAATGGATTGCAAGGTGAAATGAAGGTCTGGTTATATGTACAGGGATGGGTTCTGGTTATATGTACAGGGATGGGTTCTGGTTATATGTACAGGGATGGGTTCTGGTTATATGTACAGGGATGGGTTCTGGTTATATGTACAGGGATGGGTTCTGGTTATATGTACAGGTATGGGCTCTGGTTATATGTATGGGTTCTGGTTATATGTACAGGTATGGGTTCTGGTTATATGTACAGGTATGGGTTCTGGTTATTTGTATAGGTATGGGTTCTGGTTATATGTACAGGGATGGTTCTGGTTATATGTACAGGGATGGGTTCTGGTTATATGTACAGGGATGGGTTCTGGTTATATGTACAGGGATGGGTTCTGGTTATATGTACAGGGATGGGTTCTGGTTATATGTACAGGTATGGGTTCTGGTTATATGTACAGGTATGGGTTCTGGTTATTTGTATAGGTATGGGTTCTGGTTATATGTACAGGGATGGGTTCTGGTTATATGTACAGGGATGGGTTCTGGTTTTATGTACAGGGATGGGTTCTGGTTCTATGTACAGGGATGGGTTCTGGTTCTATGTACAGGTATGGGTTCTGGTTCTATGTACAGGTATGGGTTCTGGTTCTATGTACAGGTATGGGTTCTGGTTCTATGTATAGGTATGGGTTCTGGTTCTATGTATAGGTATGGGTTCTGGTTATATGTACAGGTATGGGTTCTGGTTATATGTACAGGTATGGGTTCTGGTTATATATATAGGTATGGGTTCTGGTTATATGTATAGGTATGGGTTCTGGTTATATGTACAGGTATGGGCTCTGGTTATATGTACAGGTATGGGTTCTGGTTATATATATAGGTATGGGTTCTGGTTCTATGTATAGGTATGGGTTCTGGTTATATGTACAGGTATGGGTTCTGGTTATATATATAGGTATGGGTTCTGGTTATATATATAGGTATGGGTTCTGGTTATATGTACAGGTATGGGTTCTGGTTATATGTACAGGTATGGGCTCTGGTTATATGTACAGGTATGGGCTCTGGTTATATGTACAGGTATGGGTTCTGGTTATATGTACAGGGATGGGCTCTGGTTATATGTACAGGGATGGGTTCTGGTTATATGTACAGGGATGGGTTCTGGTTCTATGTACAGGGATGGGTTCTGGTTCTATGTACAGGGATGGGTTCTGGTTCTATGTACAGGGATGGGTTCTGGTTCTATGTACAGGGATGGGTTCTGGTTCTATGTACAGGGATGGGTTCTGGTTCTATGTACAGGGATGGGTTCTGGTTCTATGTACAGGGATGGGTTCTGGTTACATGTATAGGGATGGGTTCTGGTTGGGTCACAGCTTGCAGCCTTAATGCAGTTTTTCAAAAATGATGTTACTTTACCGGAATACCCCTTTAATTTCTGGTGCATGACAGATGTGGCCAAATTGCCACGAGGCATGTGCCTTCTAACAGCTGTAGTGCATCTGATGCCAGTGGGGAAAAAAGACTGAAGGGGTTGGCCCATCTGAGACATTGATGGCAGATCGCTAGAATATGTCATCAATGTCCCACCTCTAGGATCCGCTCCGATCTCGAGAACTGGCCCCTGAAGTGAAGGAGAGCAGCTCCTCATGCGCAGCCACCCTCCACTCACCACTATGAGAGTTCAGAAAATAGCCAATCACTATCTCCAGCAGCTCTATATGGTGACTGCGCTTACGTGGTGCCCTCTCCATTCACTGCTACTGGCCTTCTGAAAACAGTAGATCGAGCTCGGCTGTTCTCAGAACAACCAATGCCGATGAATGGAGAGCGAGGTGTACTCTCCTTCACTCTGGAAGCCCCGTGCTGGAGATAGGAGCGGCTTCCAGAGGTGGGACCTGGGTGGGTCCTAGCGATATGCCATCAGTGTCTGAGATAAGACAACTCCTTTAAGATCGACGTCTTAATAAATGTCCCACTGATGCTTCTGTCTTGAGATTACACTAGTATAACATTGAGACAGTTTTTTTTAAAAGTCGCAGTTGATAAATCTGGCTTAAAGGCTATGTACACCTTTGGAGTCATTTTTTTATGATTGCATTTAACTTATTTTTGGCTAAAAATCATATTTTCAATTGGTCTTTATTAAAAATATTGAGCTGTCCAGTCACAAAGGGTTAACTGTTTGTCTAGCTGGGTGACTGGTACTTTCACTTTGTAGCGGTCATCTAATCTTATCTGTAAACTACTGAGAGGTCATAAACACTTATTTAAGCCACATTCTTATCAATAAGGTAAGGATTGAGCTTTAATGAGTGTTTATAAGGTCAGAGAGAAGAGATAAGCTGTCCGTCTGCTCCTCAGATGACGGAATTGAGAAAAAATTCACAGGCTGCTAGTACAGCTTCTCAGCTCTGTACACAAAAAAGGATTCCATATTGTTAAAGGGGTTGTCCGGGTTCAGAGCTGAACCCGGACATACCTTTCAATTCACCCAGGCAGCCGGTGACGTCATCGGCGCTGATGGGCGGGCTTTAGCGCTGCCCTAGCCATTCAAAAGAGCCCTTGCCCTGCGCGATCCAGCGCAGGGCAAGGGAGGGCATTGGAGCATGAGATGCTCCGATGCCCTGTTCAGGAGGGCTGCCGGAGTCAAAACCTGGGTATGTCCGGGTTCAGCTCTGAACCCGGACAACCCCTTTAATAAAGACCAATTGAAAAAGTGATTTTAGGTCAAAATAAGTATAATGCAATAATTTAAAAAAAATGCCCCCAAAGGTGTACATAGCCTTTAAATTACCGCACCAGGCTAACTGGGCTCTACTTTCCCACCTGTTTATCAAAACTGGAATGAGGGGTAAAAAAAAAGGAAAATTTCATGAAATTATTTCTCAAATATGCCCAAAAAAGTCGCAAAGCCCTATTTTGCAACTATTTAAAACAAGAATTCTGGGTGCAGGGCTTGATTAATTTCCCTATGTGTCTGGTAGAGATTTCTGGGCATGCTGTGTGCCCTGTGCAGAGGTAATTATACAAGGAAAGAATAGAAAAAATTTAACGATCACCTATTGTAAATGGTGGATCCTGTCTTATCCATACACAGAGGTGATATCATTACAGGCAGGATTAGAATGACAGATAAGCAGATAACTGCAGTAAAGTGATCTGTACAGACCAAGAAGTGGCGCCTATTATTAGACATAATGGCCATTGTGAAATGTATGTTTTTTGTTTAAATATAGATAGTGACATGGAAAATTAAAAATAACATTATCAAAAATTCAATAGGTCAATTTCTGATGACACATTCCCTTTAAGTCCTTGGGACAGCCAAATATCATCTATCCCGGCAGTCCCTTAAAGGGGTTCTCCTATCACATACAATGGGGGCATATCTCTAGGATATGCCCCCATTGTCTGATAGGTGCGGGTCCCAGAGTTTGCAGGTAGCGGGAAAATGAACAGAGGGCGCACTGCGTATGTGCAACCGCCCTCCCTTCATTTCAATGGGGCCGCCGAAAATAGCCAAGCACTGGCTCGGTTATTTCCATCGACCCCCATAGAAATAAATGGGAGCGGGGGGCCGTGCATGCGCAGTGCACTCCCATTCACTTCTATGGGAGCAGCGCTTGGTGGGGGCCAGACTCCAGGAAATCTGGGGTCCTCCAGCCACAGCTCTCCCCGCTCCGTTCTTGATGTAGGCGTGGGTACCAGAGGTGGGACCTGCACCTATCAGACAATGGGGGAATATCCTAGCGATATGCCCCCATTGCATGTGATGGGAATACCCCCTTTAAAGATCTAGGAGTGCCAACGCTCGCTCTGTACCGCCACTGCATTCAGAAAGGGAAACGCGGGACTCGGTTCTCGTGAGTGGTTAGAATCTCGTCAGTCAGACTAGGGAACAGGGAATGTTATTTGTGGGGAAAACCCCTGTAAGGAGCTATTATATCGTATAATTGTTGGGTGGCGGAGCTGTGATGATAGTAATTGTATCTGCTTCCATTCTGAATTATTGCTTTTATCCTTTTAAATATGTGACAGTCATTGTGCGAAGCTCCAAACATGAAAGGGGGGTTTGTATAATGGAGAATTCTGCTAATTCCTAATTCAGTGATTCAATTCCTCACTGTTTTCAAGATCTCTGCTTGCTGTCAAAAGGGCACGGCCTTCATACAGGATTGTGCATACAGAGAAAACTGATAGGACCGCCCACTGGGCTCCTAAGCATGGATTCAAATGAATAAAATACAAATTACACTGACTCTTTTCTCACAGAACTATATAGCATTCTGTCATCTGCTTTTCCATTTTCATGATGACAGGTTTTGCTTTTAAAGAAGAACTCCCGACAAAAATTTTATTCCATGTCCTGCTAGAAATGTACATGATATAATCTGTAGTGAATGTCATTTTCTTACCAGTGTCTGAATTTTTCACTTATATCATCCTGAAGTTTCTTATCTGTGTCATGTGACCAGCAATTAGACCCACCAACTCACACATTGGGGGGAATTTATCATTAGGAAAATATTTGAAGTCAGTTTTGCTTCAGTCTGTGTTGGAGAACTTTCTGCCACATTTATCAAACGTCACAGGTTGTTTGATAAATGTGGCTTGTCCTTAAACCTAACACTTCGGTCTAGAGAAGCTACTCCACTTTTCCTACTCCACCCTCCTCCTGGAGTGAGATTGCGACTATTTTGCGACTTTTTTTAAAAAGTCGCAATGATAAATCAGGAGTGAAACTCATTAACATGGCTAACCACACCCACTTTTCCACCCATATTACAAACTGGAGTGAGTTGTGTACACATGCAAAAAGTCGCAAAAAAATGCGCAAAAAAGTCGCAAAAGCCCTATCGTGCGACTTTTTGAAGACAGAATTCTGGAGTGAAGGTGTGATAAATCAGGGCCATAGACTTATGTGTGGACAGGAAGTCTAATTCTCTATGTATTCCTATGAGACTGAAAGTGAGGCTCCCATAGGAATGAATAGAGCAGTTACTGGCTTTTCTGTCCTGGGTCAGTTGGAGGTCAGGGAGTTGGTCACATGACCCAGCTACAATAAGAAGAGGTTTTTACTCACAGAAACAGTCACTGATAAGAAAATTACATTCACTACAGATTATATCATGCACCTTTCTAACAGGTCAGAGAATACATTTTTTTGCGGGAGTTCTTCTTTAAAGGGAACCTGTCATCTCCGAAACACCCCCTGAACTACAGTAAGCGGTGTATAGTGTAAGTGACGTTCAGTCCGGTTATGTAAGTTTTATCTTCGTACTCACTTCCATTCTGACGCTGTGCTCCCACAAACCTGCAGTAAAATGCACTCACTGGACTCCGGTGCTCACTCACATAATGGAGAGGACTCAAAGAAGAGTCCTGTCAATGTATTTTACTGCAGGTTTGTGGGAGCACAGCGTCAGAATGGAAGTGAGTATGAAGATAAAGCTTACATATTCCAATTCAGCATCACTTACACTATACAACACTTACTGTAGTTCAGGGGGGGTTTCGGAGATGACAGGTTCCCTTTAAGGATTTCTTGCTTACATAATGAAAAATCTAACTGTGGGACAAGTTGTACTTTCTAATGGCACCATTTAATATTTCATGCAATGTAGTGGGAAGGTGGAAGACAAAATTCCAAATTTTCAATTGGTGGAATTGGAAAAAAAAAATCACAATTGCGCTGTAGTTTTATCGGTTTTGTTTTTACAGCTTTTTCTATGTGATGAAACGGATTTGTTTCCTTCATTGTCTGGCGCTACCAGGGAAAACCTCCTCAGATGCCATGGTTACAGTGTTCCTGTGGATAGGGGATAATGTGAAACAACCGTAATACCCTTTGAACCCTTTGGATACTGGAGGTTTTTTTGTTTTTACGTTTTCATTTTTTTTTCCCTGTCTTCCTGGAGCCTTAAAGGGGTATTCCCATCTCACAAATGTAGTTTGTATAGTTAGATATAGCCATACCAATATTATTACTAATAGAATGTATTTATATAAAATGTACCGTTTAGAAGATTTTCCTATTTCTATATCCATTGTCCCACACACATCAGTCAGGCTGTTGCCCCTGGTTACGGCCACCTCAGCCGTGTAGTAGTGAAGGCCGGCTTGCTCCTGTTCAAACCCGCTCTGAGGTAACTGCTGTATTGTAAACGCACATTACATGAGCATGCGGAGACACATCTTAGGGTTGTAACATTTTTGTCTGCGCTTCCAAAACGCAGAGAAACAGATCCTGTTCCAAGATCAATTCATCTCTATGGAGCAGGATCCGTTTATAAAGTCTGCGTTTTGGACAGATCCTGACCATTGTGTTTTGGACTGGTAGCGTCCAAAGCGCAGATGAGAAAGTACCCTAAGATGTGTCTCTGCATGATCATGTAATGTGCGTTCACAATACAGCTGTTACCTCAGAGCGGGTTTGAGAATGAGCAAGCCGGTCACCACTACTACATGGCCGCGGTGGTCGTAACCAGGGGCAACGGCCTGACTGATGTGTGTGGGACAATGGATATACAAAAAGGGAAATCTTCTAAACGGTACATTTTATATAAATACATTCTATTAGTAATAATATCGGTATGGCTATATCTAACTATACAAACCACATTTGTGAGATGGGAATCCACAGATTTATGGGTTTTATCCCTACATCGTTCCCTTTGTGGGAAAACTGACCTGCGCCCTTCATTCTCTGGGTCAGTATGATTACAAAAATACCACGTGTGTATAGGTTTTATATGTCTAAATACTGAAAAAAGAAATAAAAAATAAAAAAAAAATAAAAAAATATCCCCATAACTTTTTTATGGTTATGTCTACTGGGCTGTTTGGGGGCTCATTTTTTTGCGGGACGATCCATAGTTTTTATTGATACCGTTTTAGAGTGTGTGACTTTTTGATCACGTTTTATTACCTTTTTTTGGGTAAGAGAAGTGATGAAAAAATGGCAAATCGGCCATTTTGATTTTTTTTTTATTTTTCCGTTACACCATTTGCTGTATTTTAATAATACAGGCCTTTTCAGACTTTTTTTTTTTAAGAATATTTCTATACTCCCTATGGGAGTATAGTATTACATGAATTGCTGATTTCCTATGTTGGCCTGCCACCTGTGGCCAACATAGGAACAGCACCACTAAAATGCTGGGTATCTTCAGAGAGACCCATCCTATTAGAATTAATGACTGGCATCCCCGATCGCCACACAGGGATGCCAGTCTTAACCTGGAAGTGCACGCTTGATCACGGCATCTAAAAGCTATAATGACCGCAATCATTGCCAGTTGCGGACATTCGCCACGGGTCTCTGCTGTTTGAAATAGCAGAGACTCGTCGGATATGGCGCCCACAGCATGCAATTCTATGGCTTAAAAACTGGAATCTGAAGTCGGATTTGCTACTTTGGATTCCGGTTTTAAAATGTTTTAAAGCCGTAGGTCTCTGTACAGCATTAAATGAATCTTCATATCTATGAGCTTGATTCGCTCAACACTATTTGTGACCTATCCTGAGGCTGGGTAATCAGTATTGAACTCCTGGAAAACCCCTTTAAGGCTACTTTCACACTAGCGTTAATATTTTCCGGTATTGAGATCCGTCACAGGGTCTCAATACCGGAAAAAAAAAGCTTCGATTTTGTCCCCATTCATTGTCAATGGGAACAAAACGTAACTGAACAGAACGGAGTGCTCCAAAATACATTCCGTTCTCATACCGGAGAACAAACCGCATTCCTGGGATGCAGAGCAAGACTGCTCCGTCATGACCCTCAATGTAAGTCAATGGGGATGGATCCGTTTTCTCTGACACAACAGAAAACGGATCCGTCCCCCGTTGACTTTCAATGAAGTTAATGATGGATCCGTCTTGGCTATGTTAAAGATAATACAACTAGATGCAGGCGGTTACATTATAAGTAACGGAAGCGTTTTTGCTGAGCCCTGCCGGATCCAGCAAAAACGCTAGTGTGAAAGTAGCCTAATAAAGCTTAATTTTATGTATATTTATATATTAACCCTGTACAGACTGTTTTGACCTTCCAAAAGTTTCTTATCAGAGAAAGCCATGTTCCTAAGGCCTCATTCACACGTCCTTATAATGTGTCCGCATCCGTTTCCGCAATTGCGGACAATTATGCGGATAGGATGCGGATCCATTCATTTCAATGGGTCCCGAAAAAATGCGGACAGTACACCGTGTGGTGTCCGCATCCGTGTTTCCGTTCTGACTGTCCGCATAAAGAAATCCTCCTGTCCTACTTTTCTCCCGAATTGCGGTCCGTAGCACAATGAAAGTCTATGGATCCGCAAAAAATGCAGAAGACATGCGGAAAGGCATCCACATGTCATCCGTATTTGCTCATCCTGTTCCAGGAGGGGAGAAAAAAAGAAAAGGTACAGATGTTATTCATCCTTCCGTTTTTTGCGGATCTGCAAAAAATGGATGACATATGGATACATCCTTTCCGTTTTTTACGGAAAAACGGAACGGATGTCCTGGAAAAACGGAGTTTTTTGCGGAACAACGGATCCGCAAAAAACTGACCGTTTTCCAGGATGTGCACAAATACGGACGTGTGAATGAGGCCTTAGGCTACCAAAGGCAATTTACAGGCCGCCCATAATAGAAATGCCTATTCTTGTCCGCAAAACGGACAAGAATAGGACATGTTCTATTTTTTGCGGATGCCACGGAGCAACAGATGCAGAAAGCACATGGAGTTCTGTCCGCGTCTTTTGCGGCCCCATTGAAGTGAATGGGTCTGCATTCAAGACTCAAAGCGGCTCGGATGCGGACCCAAACAACGGTCGTGCGAATGAGGCCTGCACAATGCAAAAGGAATGGGAGGGTTAAATGAGTTTTCCAAAATAATTTTATTTCCAAACCCCCCCCACCCCCAACCCCTCGATTTTTTTGATCAGCTGCCAAAAGCACAAACAGCTGATCGGCCGGGGTCCCGGGTGTCGGACCCCCACCAATCAGATACTGATGACCTATCCAGGAGATAGGTCATCAGTAAACATGTCTTGGAAAACCTGATTTTTTTTTATTTTTTTGTTTATTTTTTTTATTATTATTGGAAATTCTCTTTTAGCTTTTTTATATAGTATAACATTGGTAGATTAGGTTGGAGGTCTTTATAATTCCGCCTGTCTCCTCCGCTTATGACGGCTGTGATGAATTAATATGTGACAGCTAGGACGGCGGCTGATGTTGTCTGTGGGATTTGCATTCTCAGGGCCCCGGAGTGAGAGATCGATGTTGTGTAGTCTCATTATGACTCTGCTAATTACACAGGTAAAAATCTATCACGCATAGATTATTTGCTGCGGATAGGATTTGCTGCTGTGTTCCCAGTCCTGGGATGGAGTAATTACTGGGATGCTGGGCTGTGTTTTCCAGAAATAAACATCTGCAGTGCCCTGGTATATAATACATATAATTATATCACAGGCTTTGTTACATCGTAACGGACATTTCCACGAATGTCAAATATTTACCAAATCGCAACACTAAATACGGTGTTATTACAGGCAGCTGAGATATAGGGAGCTGTTTGCTGGGTTTTCCAGGACATTCAGTATTGATGACCTCAGGATGGGTCATCAATATCTGATCATTGGGGGGGTCCAAATCCTGACCCCCCCCCCCCCCACCATTTGCTGGTTGAAGAGGTAGAGCTCTGTGGCCTCTTCATACTATACCGAGCACAGCGCCGTACATTGTGCAGTAGGCCATGTGACTTGTGTTGAGCGAAGCGAGCTTCAGATCATAGATCCGAAGATGCTTCATTCAAAATTTCGTTTGAATGCTGTACGGAGGTCTGGGGCTCAGCCAATCGCAGGCGGTGACGATGACGAGCCTTCCTAGCATCGCGGGTGACACTAGGGAGGCTCATCCCCGTCGCCAACAGCCATGCATGCCCAAGCAATCACACTGCCTCCGCCGTGTTTTATGAGCTGTGCCATGCCTTCGCCATACTTTTTTCTTTCCAGCATTCTGGTAGAGGTTGATCTTGGTTTCATCTGTCCAAAGAATGGTCTTCAAGAATTGTGCCTGTTTTTAGCAAAGTCCAATCTAGCCTTTTTATTTTTGAGACTTCTGAGTGGCTTGCACCGTGCAGTGAACCCTCTGTATTTACTCTCTTTCTGGTAGATTTGGATATTGCTACGCCTATATCCTGGAGAGTGTTGGTCACTTGGTCGGCTGTTGTGAAGAGGTTTCTCTTCATCATGGTAATTATTCTGCGATCATCCACCACTGTTGTCTTCCTTGGGCGTCCAGGTCTTCTTGCATTGTTGAGGTCACCAATTTCTCGGATGTGTTTTTTTCTGTTCTCGCAGATGAAGGATGGCTTGTTTCACCTGCATGGAGAGCTCCTTTGTTTGACCGCATGTTTACGGCTCCATTCACACGTCCTGTTTTTCTTTCCTGATTCGATCCTGATCCTGATCTGGATCCATTCATTTCAATGGGTCCTGAAAAAATCAGGATCGAATCAGGAAAGAAAAACAGGACGTGTGAATGGAGCCTACTTCTCAGCAAATCAACTCCAGGCCTTTTATTTGCTTAATTTAGAACGAAATAATGAAGGAATTGCCCACACCTTTCAGTCAATTGTCCAATTACTTTTGGTCCCTTTAAAAACAGGGTGCCACATGTAAAGGAACTGAAACTAGTAAACCCTTCATCCCATATGGATACCCTCAAATGAAAGCTAAAAGTCTGGACTTTATGTCCAAGTCCACTATATAACTATAACTTGAATATGTTTTAGTAAACAGGTAAAAAACTAAAATTTGTGTCTGTCCAAATATATATGGACCTAACTGTACGTAATATTTTCCCCCCTCCTCTCAGTTCACAATTGGCTGTAGGTAAAGCGCCCTGATGACATCACTGCCTGCCGTCAACTGTATTGTTTAGGGATGTAGAGCAAAAGGCCCTCTTCACACGTTCAGATTTGTACCTATGACACTGGCTGACCTGTTATATGTGCGCTTGGCAGCTGAAGACATCTGTGTTGGTCCCATGTTCATATGTGCCCGCATTGCTGAGAAAAATGATGTTTTATTATATGCAAATGAGCCTCTAGGAGGAACGGGGGCGTTACCATTACACCTAGAGGCTCTGCTCTCTCTGCAGCTGCCGCTCCCTCTGCACTTTGATTGACAGGACTAGGCAGTGACAACATCATCACACCTGGTCCTGACTTCTCTTAAATTCTTGCACTTCGTCAGGTGCCTCAGTATCCAGCGCCGGTGCTGTACAGGAAAGAGGCTCACAGTTCAGAAGAGACCTGATGCTGAGCCACTTTTCTGTACTGCGCCTGTACCAGGTACTGAAGTGCACTACACAGCGTGAGACTTTAGGGAAAAATCGGGGGAAAGACATGATCACTTGTACACTGCCTGTCCATGGCAGGCAAAGTGGAGAGTACATGGCAGTTGCAGAGAGAGCAGAGCCTCTAGGTGTAATGGTAACACCCCTGTTGCTCCTAGAGGCTCATTTGCATATATTAAAACCTCATTTTTCTCAGCAATGCGGACACATATGAACATGGGACCAACACAGATGTCTTCAGCTGCAGAGAGCACATACAACAGGCCAGGGTACAGATCTGCTGATAGATGCCCTTTAAATACGTTGTTATACAGTATGCAAACAGACGCCCTTAGGACGTGAATACTTTTTATCGGCACTGCCAGTAGTATCGGTAAGGAATATATGAAGAGGTTTCTGGAATCAGCTGCAGTGGAGGAGGATGCTCTGAGCCTGTGTCGGTGCTTTGGTTGCTCCTTTCTTCCACAGCGCAGGGCAGGTAGCGGTGCCCGCTTTATTTAGTATGGTGTTTTATGTTCTCCAGAATGCAGCTTTATTGCTCGTTCTCCGTACGGCACATCAGAGGATAGCGGCTCCCCTGACAGACGGTCGCTGCTTCCTTGTGCTAAAAGCAAAATGTTTGGCTTTCTGTCTGTACGTGTCGCACCTTATAGAAAGCCAAGGTTAGGAGAAGCAATGGCGGTGCACGAGGAGCCGGTGTTGTGGAGTTCACTGATCACATGTGATCATTAACGTGCACACAGGAATATAGAAAATTTTATTTGCAATTTTACCTGTTTGGTTAAAGAGAAAGTGTCATCATAAAAATGACGCAGCAGCACAGTACAGGAGGAGGACGGCGCACACATAGGACGATTCCCCACAGCGCCCTCTGCTGGGCGCCGGGTGGAATCGTCCTATGTGCGCGCCGTCCTGCTCCTTCTGCGCTGTGGAGACCTGCCGGGAGCATGTAAGTATGTATGTGTATATGTCTGTATGTTTATGTGTATGTATGTGCAGGTGACGGATCCGTCATGAACTCCATTGAAAGTCAATGGAGGACGGATCCGTTCACCATTGTGTCACACCAAACGGATCCGTCCCCATTGACTTTCATTGGGGGTCATTCCGGATCCGTCTTGGTGCGGATGCCTGGACCAGAAAGCAAACCGCAGCATGCTGCGGTTTGCTCTCCGGTCTGAAGATGGAACGGAATGCTTTCAGGAGCCTCCGTTGTCTTCAGTTCAGTTTTGTCCCCATTGACAATGAAGGGGAGCAAAACTGAAGCGTTTTTTTTCCGGTATTGAGCCCCTATGACGGAACTCAATACCGGAATTAAAAAACGCTAGTGTGAAAGTAGCCTTAGCCTGATCACTTCTCAGCAGGCACCTCATTATCATCACAGGTAGGATTACAATGGAAGATATCAGTTCATAGATAACAGGATTGACCAGTTACAAATAGGCGATAGTCACAGCTTTACTGCCCCCCTCCCTGCCCAATGACCTCATGATCTCTGCACAGGTCACAAGGCATGCCCAAAATCAATTTTAATCTCCTGTCTATTGTGTCTGTGGATGCTGTAAAACATATTTGTAAATGCTGTATTAAATAAAAAAAAGCAGCTCATGTAAACTTTTCGGACTATAGGAATCCATATACTGGAAATAACTCCTTTGGTGAGCATTGTGGGCATGCTTTGTGACCTGTGCAAATGTCCTTGTGCAGGGAAGGGGAGTAGATAAGCTGTGACCTAGTGTGAATGGTGTATTCTGTGTTATCTATCATTGTAATCCCTGTGAAGATAATGAGATGACTGCTGTTCTTCAAAACAGGGAGTATCCGCACGATCCGTAATGTGATCATAGTAAAAACTGCACTAGACATGGAAAGCTCACGAGAACGGGAAAGCTGTACCCCTCGGAGCTCTCCGAAATGAACGGATGGACAGGTCGAGCATGCGCACTGCTGTTCCATTCATCTCTAGGGGAGTTCTCTTAATACTCAGCTGTCTGTGGAACTCCTGTAGAGATGAATGCAGTGAGCATGCTCGACCTGCCGCCCCGTTTATTTTACAGAGGGGGCTCCGATGGGTGCAGCTTCCCCGTTCTCGTGAATGGTGGGTGTCTCAGTGGTAAGACCCCCACCTATCTGGTAGTTATTCCCTATCCTGTGGATAGGGGATAATATTTAACAACTGCAATATCCCTTTAAGTGTATCGGATGGCAGGCGGCGACATATGCACATGGTCTGTCCAGATGCGGGAGTTGCCGCGTTTACTGCTTTCGATGAATTGTGCTCCCGTTCTCTGAAAGGTCCCCAGTTACAGGCTCCTAATCGGATCATCTCCTAATACAATATGATGATTTTTCTTCATTTGTTGATATCTACTGATAAAGCCACGAAAGATCCTCTGACCCCCGGCCTGATCCATAAATGTATTCTCTTATTAAATTAATTATCATGCGCTGTCATAATGCCATACTGACTAATCTCACTTAACCTTTGCTTCCAGTCCGGCACTTTTTGTCTCGCCTGCCCAGTTTATCCCTATGGCAACGTCTTCAGGTGTATAACCTATATTATATAGTGTAAAGGAAAAGAATAATAAGGCGGACCTGGCATTGGACAGTAATAGTCATTAATGTAATTTTGTGTTGTCCTGTTCTGGGCATGATGGGAATCTGTCTGCGGTTTTGACCATGCTAGATTGCTGTCAGCAGTTTTGACCATACTAGATTGCTGTCAGCAGTTTTGACCATACTAGATTGCTGTCATCGGTTTTGACCATGCTAGATTGCTGACAGCACTATGGGAGAGTAGGGCGGTCATACCTTTTGTATAGCTTTTATTATCAGGAGTAGCGTGAATATGAAGTTTTATTCTCCCAGGGTCTTCACTAGGAGGTGGAGCATCACTTTGATGTGCTCTCTGAATGGAGCTGCTTCACTGCCCCTCCCCTCTGACCCAAAGAATAAAATTTAACTTACTTAAACGGATTGTTCACCCCCAATTTTTTTTTTTTTTTGGGGGGCAGTCCTTCCTACGTGCGTTGCAGGACCTGCGGACACAAGTATACCTGCCTTGCTCCCCACCGCTGGATTCTGGCTGTTTGCTCCACCACTGCGAACACTACACTCCCCATGTCCGCATCCAGTTTCACACGAGTCACTGTGGCCATTCATTGACGGCAGCAGCCACATGACCCATGTCAAACCAGATGCTAACATGGAGAGCGCGGAGGCTGTGGCTAGAGAGCAAGGAGCAGGTAAGTATGCTTCCGTCAGCAGGTCTGCACAAAAGGCCCCTGGGAGTGAACAACCCCTTTAAGCCACATGGGGAACAATGTGATTGAAACCCGGCAAAATACAGTGTTTTATTATTTTGAGTTCAATGAAAAAAAAGTGAATCAGTAAATCCCATGCAATACCAAGCACAACCACTATACATTGTACGGCGCTGTGCTTGGTGTGCTGTGAGGAGGCCGCAGCACTCACTGGAGCCCCACTGACTCTTCAAATGATCGGGGGGAGGGGGGTGCCAGGAGTCACACCCCCAATTATTGGATACTATTGGCATTCTGTTGCCAGAAAACACTCTTTAAATTTTCTTATTAGACCATTCTCAATTTTATGTTTTTTTTTTTTTTTTTTAACGCAGTCCCATAGAAAATAAATAGAGTGGCAGTGAGCATGCTCAATGCAATCATTACCAATGCATTATAGCACATGACTGTAAAACTGACAGCCCTCATATAGTCAAGGCATGCCTTGGAGGCCTCTATTAGGCCCACGGTTGCCACGACAACACATTAGGACCCTGCGATTGCTTTTGCAGGGGACCAGTGGAGACAGAGGGAGGGCCCACTCCCTGTGTCTAGCTGCCGCAGTCACTATACAGTGGCATCAGGGGAGAGGGACGTTAACAGTCGGGATCTGCGTTTCTTCTGATCTCGGCCATTACAGTGGAGCCTGGCTTCAGTAGCTGCTGAGCTCCAGCAGTATTCATTGGGTCTGCTGTTAGCCCTGCCCGTAGGCATGGGCCTGATATAGTATTCAGGTTTGTGATAAAACCAGAATCGTGTCTCACTGAAACGGCGATTACTTGAAGGGTTAGTTTCTGACGTCCATATTCCCAAGACGTATGGACAACAGCTGTCGTGAAGGGACAACTTGTTTGAATGCTTCCTGCTACCAACATTTTTGAGCAAAAGTTAAAAAAAAACAGGTTAGTTCTGGTAAAATACCTAATTTATATGTTTGTTTTTTTAATCTTTGCACAGATACTTCATCTCAGGACGCACAGGATAAGATGGATCAGTACCGACCTCGACATCGAAGGCCCGATAAAGCCTTGTACGTCCCAAAGGCTCGGCGGCCAACAGCAGAGAGTGAACCCGCCAGCACTGAAAACCCATCAAGTAAGACCGCTGACCGGTACCGATACAGGAACACCACTGAGAACTGGAATCCCGCCGGCCGGGAGCACGGAGACCATCAGGACGGAAGGTTCTCCAGATCGCCCGATCCAAGGAAGACGTCTGAGCATGGAAGCCAAGGGACAGAAAAGGAAGAAAAGGATTCATTATGCGAAGCGTTTAATAGCCTAACGGTTAAGGAGAAGACCAGGAGCTCGGTGGAAAGCCGCGTGTCCGCTTCGCACATCGATTCTTCTGCCGCGGTTCATCGCTCATCACACGAGACTAGACCTTTTCACGCCCGGGCCGCCTCTGCCAGCCATCGTCCCAGAAAACAGTACGACTTTAAAAGGAGAACGTCCGAGGAGACCTGGGCAGAATGGGACAGGGTCAGAAGGAAAGCACAAGCCAAGCGAAAGTGCTCGTCTGGGAAAGCGGAATGCTGTGCAGGTCCTTTAAGAAGAAACGAGGACAGGTTTCCGCCAGACGTAGCCAGGTTATCCAGCAGCGCAGAGCAGTGTGTATGTCATCAGGCCAATTTAGGTTTACCGTCTAATACTGTAGAGAACAGCTGGGAATGCAAAGTAGAGAATCTAGACAGCGCGAGCGTACGGCAAAGTGCTGGCGCAGACAGTGCTGAAGTAATCTCCGTAAGTGACGCTACTAAAGCCCCATCTGGACAGCTTACCGTCTTAGAAAGCAATGCAGATAACACTGGTAACGTACTCCTGCTTGAAAATGTTACAGAAGGAGAATTAGATCCTGCTCTTGTCATAGGAGAGCACTTCTTAGAGGAGGAAGACACCGCCACTGAGCCCAGCAGCGGCGCTGAAGATGAGGCTGATCTAAAAGCATGCCCATCTGAGAGCTCCAGAGCTGGACTCGATGGTGTGCATACTTCTATATCGCCGGTGCTGCAGGGTGTAAGTGAAGCGGATGAGGAGCACGAGGTTCAGGAGGTTGATGTATGTTCTTATTTAGATTCTTCAGACCTACAGGATAGGGGTGGCACCGTAGAATTCGAAAGCATCATTGAGGTGGCAGAACCCAGTTTAGATCAGCAAAGTAGTGATGAGGTAGAGACTCTAGATATACAACCTGTTATAGTAATAGCGGAGTTACCTCATGTACCTTCAGAGGCACTGGTGATGTCCAAACCGGCCAGTCCAGAGCCCGCTACTATAGCAGCGGACACAGAGGACATTGATCCTGCACTAGATGCTGTAGAGAAGGTGCCCACCATTGAAAGTGTGGACCCCTTACCAGCAGGGGTGAAGGTGGAGGCTCTTGAGGAACCTTCAAAGCAAGCAGAGCCTTGTCTGAAGGAAGATCACGCCGAGCCGGGTGTGTGGCCTAGCGAGGTAGTCTTGGACTGTTCGGTTGACCTGAAGGAACATAATCCATTGACTGGAACTGACTGTGAACTGGAAGGGCGTACGGACCATTGTGTGGCCTCTTTGGAAACCACTGATAAAGCGGCTCCGTGTGCAGCGAGTACCGCGGATGAAGAGAGCTGGGATTCTCTCTTTAATGATGACGGAGAGTGTGTTGACCCCCACCATGTCCAAGAGGTAATATTCTGATTGATGGGACTCAGCTTATTTTCTTAGACTTGAGGTCAGGAGCTCACATTCTTTTAATCAACCGACAGTCAAAGAACTGATCTGGATTTTCAGCCATATTTCATAATTTCTGGTACAGAGCGTCAGTCCCCTGCTTGACTTCACAATGCTGTTCAGTTCTCGCTGTCTGGAGCCACCACTAGGGGGAGCACATTGCATACGGAGGTATACAGCTCCAACTGAATTGTAGCTTATAAGCTTCCCTTAGTGGTGAGTGCAGACAGAATTTTATAATTTTTATGGCTGTTAAAGGGGTTGTGTCACTTCAGCAAATGGCCGAGACTGTCTCCGCATGCTGCCTTTACATTGTTCCTTAAAGGGGATGTCTCACTTCTGCAAGTGGCATTTATCATGTAGAGAAAGTTAATACAAGGCACTTACTAATGTATTGTGATTGTCCATATTGCCTCCTTTGCTGGCTGGATTCATTTTTCCATTACATTATACACGGCTCATATCCAGGGGTTACGACCACCCTGCAATCCAGCAGCGGTGGTCATGCTTGCTCATTATAGGAAAAAGTGCCAGTCTAAGCGCACTCCCGCAGTCCTGGCCACCACAGAGGTGAAGTGAGACAACCACTTTAACCCAGAATAAAATGCCTCCTTTGCTGGCTTCATTCATTTTTCTATAGCATTATACACTGCTCTTATACAGGGATTACGACCACCTTGCAGTCCAACAGTGGTGGCCGTGCTTGATAGAAGCATTTATTCAAAGGGGTTTTCTGGGACCCAGCAGGCCTGCAAACCCACTTTTATTAGTCTTATCTTGCTCACATCCACTCATCCACGAGACGGTAAGTATATTGAAGTCTTTCTTCCAGAGGTAAGATACCACTAATTAAAGGGGTTCTCCAGCAATTAAGAAAATGAAAATACGTATTACCTTATTATAAATATATTCCCAAATACCTTTCATTAGTTATAATGGCTTGTTTTGTCTCTGGAGCAATCATTAGGAGAAATAAAATGGCCGCTGTCCTATTAGTACACACAGAACCTGTCCTAATCACACAGGACGAGAAGTTACTTCACAACACTGAGGTAAAAAGCTGCCTCATCCTCCTCTCTGCTTGTCAGGGATTATGATCCTGAATACAGCTGATAAGATCTTCAGCTGAATCTCTGTAGGAATAGAGATCATGAGGAGACAAGAAGTACAGAGAGGACGGACAGACTGTGGTAATGGAGACTGCATACAAGAGCTGCACTCACATCCTACCGTCCTCTCTGTACTTCATGTCTCCTCATGAACTCCATTCCCCAGAGATTCAGCTTATTAGTTGTATTCAGGATCATAATCCCTGACGAGCAGAGAGGAGGATGAGGCAGCTCTTTACCTCAGTGTTGTGAAGTAACTTGTCCTGCTGTGGGCTTAGGACAGGTTTTGTGTGTACTAATAGGACGGCGGCCATTTTGTTTCTCCTAATGATTGCTCCCTAGACAAAACGAGCCATTATAACTAATGAGAGGTATTTGAGAATATATTTATAATAAAGTCATATTTAAGTATTTTCATCTTCTTAATTCCCGGAGAACCCCTTCAAGGTGGGTAGAAATCATGTCGCTGTTATGATTTTTCAGTTCAGACATGTTATCTGCTTGCACTTTATAAGGGTTATCCCATGGAAAATGGGATAGGTGATAAATATGATCCCTGGGGCCCCTCTGTTCATTAGGAAGGGGATCTTGAGACCCCCTATTCCACAACCTCAGAGGAATTCGAATGCAGCGGTGGTCAAACATGCACGGTGCTGCTCCATTCAAAGTCTGTGGAGCTTACGGATATAGCGAGGCCCTGTTCTGGGGATAGCTGGAGGTCCTAGAAACGGGGCCCATGTCTCAGACATATGCCATGGAAGACCCTTTAAGTACCAGAAAACCCCTTTAACGCTATGGCTATGTGAAGATAGGATTTGAAGCTTTTGGTTTTCTGATTAGCCCCTTTTAGATGCATGCTGTTTGCTGAAATGCGCCGTGCTATATACTAAAGTTATGAAGATGTCTCATACGTTTCGTCTAGCTGACCTCGAGAGGGGGAGAAGGAGACAACCCTAAGAAGTCGCGATACAACTACTACGACTATGAGCCTCAAGAGCCTGCCATGGATGATCTGGAGCTGTCTCACGTCATCGAGATCTACGACTTCCCTGCCGAATTTAAGACCGAGGATTTGCTCCGCGCCTTTGCCAGTTACCAGTGAGTCCTATTCCCTAACGGGGGACGACAGCACTCCATGCTGTTGTGAAACTACAACTCCCAGCATGCTCCATTCACTTCTAAGAGAATTCCGTGAACAGCCGAACAACGGTTCGTATTGGGAGTTGTGGTTTCACAGCAGCTGGTGAGCCAGAGGTTTCTGACCCCTCATCTGTAATATTGGTTTGATGATTTGCTTTATAAACTAGACCACTTTTTATTATCTATATCCGGCTCTGGGAAAGCTGGGTGACAGTCCATCTGCCAACATTACAGCTCTAATAGTGACTGTCACTCAGGCTACTAAACCTCAAATCTGCCTAATTATGATGTCATGCATCTTCCGCTCTCATCACTGCAGAACTAAGCAGATTTTTTTGTCCCATAACCTGGAAAGCTGGGTGATAACCCTTGGTTATTCATTGTGCAGGCTACTAGCAGCCATGATGGTAATCATCCAGCTTTTCCAGGAACTGCTATATAGAAAGTAGAACTTTTAACCTCTTGATAAAACGACTTAAAGAGGACACACCCCCTCTCCTGACATGTCTGTTTTAGTAACTACTTGCATTCTCTATGTAATAATAATCCTGGAGCATCTATTCCTATGACTCTATGTTTTGCCGTTACTCTTTTATGCCTACTAGAAATTATGAATGAATTGTCAGCAGCTTGCAGTAAAGGTACAGATGGGTGTTACCAGTCAGGGGTGTGTCCCTGCACCTTCTGACACTAGCAGCAATGATTGGACAGAATCAGACAAGCCTGCTACTGGTAACACCCATCAGTAACCTTACTGCAGACTACAATGTATTTGTAGACTTCTATCAGGTATAATAGAGGAGCGGCACAACAGAGAGACATAAGAATAGATGATGCAGAATTGTTATTACATGGGGGATGCAAGTAGTTACTAAAACAGACATGTCAGGAGAGAGGACAGGCCCCCTTTAGAGGGGTCGTGTCACCTCAGACATTTATGGCATATAGCTATACCACCAATGTCAGACAGGTGCGGATCTCGCCCCTGGGACCCTCCCATATCTCTAGAACTGGGCCCCCCAACTGAAGATGAGTTCACCATACATGCACAGCGTGCTTTCCATTCACTTCTGTGGGAGTTCTGAAAATAGCCGACTGGGCCTGCTCGACAATTTTCCGAAATCGCATAGAAATGAATGGAGAGCACACTGCGCAAGCGTGGGCACCATTCCATTCACCTCTATGGGACTGGCTGAAATAGCCAAGCCATCACGCCAGCTGTTTACCTATAGAAGTGAATGGAGGGTGGCATGCACGGTTCACATTGGGGGACCCCGTTCTAGAGATATGTGCGGGTCCCAAAGCGAGCGCTCAGCTATTTTCGGCACTTCCTCTGGGACCCACACCTATCTGACATTGGTGGCATATTCTAGTGAGAGACAACTCCTTAAAATTGCAGGGCAGTGTATATAGTGACTGGGCACAATAGCCAAACTGTATATACTGACCCTGGTAATGGCGCATATGTGTCTCATTCCTTCCTGCTGCTTTCTGTGTGACTTGTGCATTTGGACCTCTTATTGTTTTGCAGGAAGAAAGGTTTCGACATCAAGTGGGTTGATGATACTCACGCTCTCGGAGTGTTCGCAAGTCCTATCACAGGTATGAGAACCTGTCTTTTTATTAGGCCTCATTCACATTTTCGTATCCGTTTGATGTCCCTAGAAAATCTGTCTGTTTCCTCTGTGAAGAATCTGTGTTTGGTCCCTGTGTCCGTTTTTTGCCTTGTGCACCATCCATATTCCATGGACCCCTCTCAGTGGAAAATTAATTTATAGGACATATCATACCAACGTTTTAGTTGGTAAAATCAGGAAATCTAAACCCCGTCTCTGGTAAAGCCTTTATCCCATATGGGACCACCCATTTATGGGCGGGGATTTGCCGAGACTGTCTCCACATGCTGCGTTTGCATTGTTTCTTAAAGGGGTTGTCCCACAAAAAAATATTCTACAGTTTTCAAACCAGTTCCTGGATCTGAAAACTTTTGTAATTGCATATAATTAAAAATTTTGTATAGCTACTGAGTTATTCAAGAAAATCTATCTATATAGCGCCACCTGCTGTTTGCTCTTTTCTTATTTCTTTGTCCTGATCACTGGGGAGGCCGCACATGCTCAGTTTCATCTTTCAACTGCCTCCTGAGCTGTGATAGAGAGAGCTGAGACACGCCTCCTGAGCTGTGATAGGGAGAGCTGAGACACGCCTCCTGAGCTGTGATAGGGAGAGCTGAGACACGCCTCCTGAGCTGTGATAGGGAGAGCTGAGACACGCCTCCTGAGCTGTGATAGGGAGAGCTGAGACACGCCTCCTGAGCCGTGATAGGGAGAGCTGAGACACGTCCCCTTAGCTGCAGCAGAAAGGACACTCCCCTTGAGCTGTCAGCTTGATATAAATCTAGCAGAGCAATGAATGTGGAGATCTCTGGATCCATGGGAGGTGCAGGGCTGGTTCTAGCTTTGTTACAAAGGTATTATCATATATGATGTCTGATTTTTATTTTCTACATTATTCGTGGGATAACCCCTTTAAGAGGGATTCTCCAGGATAAGAAAAACATGACTTTTTCTTTTTTTTTTTTTTTTTGGGATGGGGGTGCTGAGTCAACCTGTGCATAGGCATGGCGCTGTTTTTGAAGAAAGTAGCCTTTTTCTCAGCCCATTTACTTTTCATTTTCATCTTCATGATTATCCTTTTTCCATCTCCTAGGTCTCTGTTCATTGCTGGTTGGTTACATAATAAGAGCTTATTCTATTGTGATATATAAGTGGATTGTTAGGCCTCTTTTACACTAGCGGAAGTCCGGATCCGGCAGGTGAAGGGTGCCGTCGGATCCGGACTGGCACATGTCACACAGTACCATATAAACACATACATACACATACATACTTACATACTCCAGCCAGGCAGGCAGGCAGGCCGCACGTCTTCACTCCCAGGAGGGGCGCCGCTATGACGATTCCCCACAGCGCCCTCTGCTGGGCGCTGTAGGGAATCGTCATAGCTGCGCGCCTCCTGGGCACGAAGACGTGCGGCCTGCCTGCCTGGAGTATGTGTTTATGTGTATGTCTGTATGTATGTATGTCTATATGTGTAGGTGACGGATCCGTCCTGAACTCCATCGAAGTGCGGATCCGTTTACCATTGTGGTCACACCAAACAGATCCGTCCCCATTGACTTGCATTGGGGGTCATTCCGGATCCGTCTTGGTGCGGATGCCTGGACCGGAGAGAAAACCGCAGCATGCTGCGGTTTGCTCTCCGGTCTGAAGACGGAACGGAATGCTTCTAGGAGCATTCCATTGTCTTCAGTTCAGTTTTGTCCTCATTGACAATGAATGGGGACAAAACTGAAGCGTTTTTTTCCGGTATTGAGCCCCTATGACGGAACTCAATACCGGAATTTAAAAACGCTAGTGTGAAAGTAGCCTTAGACTAGTATTGTTGGATTTCAACATGCCTGATCCCTTGTCCTCACAGCAAAGTCTATAGAACCGTACCCCCGCCCACTGTCCACACACACACACACCTTCATAAACTGCACTAAGATCATCAGTAAGAATGCAGACAGATGGGGGTGAGATACTGATGATGAATGGACGTTTTTCCCTTCAGCTCGTGATGCGTTGTCCAGCAAGAACCCATTGGTGAAGGTCCGACCGTTGTCCCAAGCCACCAGAGCCTCCAGGGCTAAAGCTCGGTCCTGTTCCGGTAAGTTAGAGTGCCTCTCCATTCATTCCTGTAGCCGCTGTAAAGGGCTTTCAATATTCTAGTCTGCTCCATCTGCGGATTAAAGGGGTATTCCCATCTCATCTAGCATATCGCCAGCATGTGCCATCTCCTTATGGGGGACCTCTGATCCTGAGGGACAATGAATCAGCGCTGAAGCCCCTTCTCTTGGACACCCACTGTGCAGGGCACCTACAGCCGTTTTTGAGGTGGGAATACCTCTGTAAACATACCAACCCCCCCCGACTCATTGGTATTTTGACACATGGATTTCATTACTCTTCCTAATGACGAGCGTGAAATCAGCAGAAAGCCATAAAATGTGTGCAGATTTTTTGTTTTCAGCTTCATGTGAACATAGTCTAAGGCCTCGTCCACATTTCCGTTTTTCATTGATGTGTGCTGTCTGCATTTTCCACGGACAGCACACGCACTTATTGATTTAAAGGTGTCTGTTCACATTTCAGTATTTTTCTCTGACCGTGGGTCAGTAAATCACAGGGACATGCACCACTTTGATCCGTGCTGCGGACCAAGCACGCCCATTGAAGTCTATGGGTCACACATCCGTGTTGTGTCCGTGTTGCATCCATTTTTCACTGAAGACTAATAGGAGATTCTTTGGAAATTAATTTTCAGCTGCGGAACGTCAGTGAATTACGGATGACACACGGACGGTAAAAATCAACACACGGACCAACCACGGATCTTTTACGGACAGCTTCACGAATGAAACACGTACACTTTTTTTTCACGGACGTGCCACTGACATGGAAATGTGGACAAGGCCTATGGCTAGGTTCACATATGCTCCCAATTTCCGGTATTTCGGCGTAAGAACAGAATACCGGAATCGCTGGATCTGGCACATGCCGGTCACCGCTGGTGCCTGACTGATCCCATTCTCTATAATTGGGTCCATTAGGTTTCGGACATAAATACCGACATTCTGATCGCCACAATACCGTCGGACATCCACTGTGTGTTGAGGAAAATGTATTCTATCCATCGAAAAGGTTTCTCTACTGTAAAAGCAGGGAGGCCGAGACTCTGCCAGAGAAGGTTGTGATGGTTAATTGGACGCAAACCTATTAAATTAAATGATGTTTTACAAGATTATAAAACAATATCTGACTTTTCTATAGACAGCGCCCCTCTTGTCTGTAGGTTATGTCTGGTATTGCAGCATTTAAGTGAACGGGGCTGAGCTGCAGTATCAGACACACCACCGCTATATAGGAATGTTGTACGTTACACGTACTAGGTGTTTATAGATAACCCTTGGATGGGGTTTGGGGGCTCAGTTGTCGTGTCTCTAAATATTAGTTTTCATTGAATTTTTTTTTTTTAATCGCCGCAGCCTGCAGAAAGGCAGCCATTACTATATTTACATATATTTACGCTCCTTACAAAGTCCATTCATTATTAATAAAGGGCTGGAATCGATACAGACAGGATTGCAGGTCTGGTTGGCATTATCGCTGCTGAAAGGAAGGAATGACCTTGGCAGGTTCAATAGCACAAGGGGTGTAAAGGCAAAAGTCCAATAGTCGCGAAATGACAAGTCGCCCCGGAGGAAACACCTTGAAGGCTGCAGGACGGGTCCTTCACCATTCCGTCCATGGAGAGCTGCTGGAAACCGCTCCACCTGCCCTGGCGTATACTGAGTACAGCACTGATTTCCAGGCTTAAGCCTGTTACTCTGAAGCAGGGATACCCAACCTGCGGCCCTCCAGCTGTTGCAAAACTACAACTCCCAGCATGCCCTGATAGCTGTAGGGTGTCGTGGCATGCTGGGAATTGATTGTAGTTTTGCAACAGCTGGAGGGCCGCAGATTGGGCATCCCTGCTCTGGAGGATAATAGAGGTTGGTGTACAGTGTAGGTTGTCTGTTTGGTTATATGCAGAACCTATTAGCGCAGGCAAGAAATCTGAGCAGATCTCTCACTCAAACCTAGTGAATACTTGATTTCCCCATAATATAAGAAATCAAGAGCGTCTTTTCTTACGAATCGGTGTTGTGACGTTCCTCTGTTGTTCCTCCAGGAAATGTATGAATAATTGACAATTAGTGGGTACCACTTCCTTGTGGTAAAGTTACTCCAGTGATGAGTGTACAGTTCCCATGTGAAGGGATGCATCGCCGTCTTAAAGTTGTGTGTTTGCAGCAAGTGTTGGCATACTGTTAGGATATGCCCTCACTTTATGATCATTAGGAGTCCAGCTGCTGGGATCCCTACCAACACTGAGAAGTGCAGTAGATCTGCGGCCTTCTTGCAGCTTAGTGTAAGCCATGCAAGGTCAAGTTCATCGGCCACGAGGACTAGGAGCAGATCAGCCCCATTGAAGTGAATGTGGCTGAGCTGCAATACCAAGCACAACCACTACACAATGTACGGCGCTGTGCTTGGTGTGCTGATAGAAGGCCATGCCACTACTGCGAGCACAGTCTTCTCAAACAGCTGATCAGGGGGGATCCCGTGTGTCAGACCCCCACCGATTGATCCTGGGGATAGGTCATCAGTAGAGAAAGAAAAAAAAAATCTCAGAAAACTCCTTTAAAGAGAATATGTTGGCAAAAAATCCACTAGTAAACCAGGCACAATTTATCAAAACTGGTGTAAAGGAAAACTGGCATAGTTGCCCATAGCAACAAATCAGATTCCACCTTTCATTTTTCAGAGCTCCTTTTGGAAAATGAAAGGTGAAATCTGATTGGTTGCTATGGGCAACTAAGCTATGTCTTGTAGGGCCAGCTCCGCTGAATGTAATGATACCTTTTACTTAGCGATCTGTTGCTCCATTCTGAAATAAAAGAACTTTTAATCCATATGCAAATGAGTATTGCAGTAAGTGCACTGTGGGCGGAGCCAAACCACTCCCGTGCTCCTCCTGCCTCCTCTGAAATGCCTTCTTCTCCTTGATGATTGATTGATGAGGCCAAGTTCCTGCACAGTCATCTTCCCTGGTCTTGTCCATCAAGGAGAGGGAGGGGCTGGAAGGGGAAGCAGAAGGAGTCAGGGTGCACAGAGTGGCTTGGGCCCGCCCTCAGTGCACTTAACTGCTCAAACTGCATATGGATTAAAAGTCCTTTTTCTAGAGAATGAAGTCACAGATCAGTAAGTGAAAGGTCTCATTACATTCAGCTGAGCTAGCCCTACAAGACATTGTGCCCGGTATAGCAGTGCATTTCCTGGTGACTAACCCCCTTTTAATCCACTGCATAATGTGAATGAACCTCCGGATTGTCTGTAGTTATTAAATTATATAGAGCGAATCTGCTCGTCCCAGGCAGACAATTTAATGTCCAAGCTTTTAGCTGCAGCAAAGGGGAACATCACGCCGAGGAACGAGCAGGAATTCTCCCGGGGTTCAGAATTTTCTCGCTTTCAAGAACTAACGTTGTTTCCGTGGACCAGTGATCTTGACCTGACTGTGTCCCGTGCTGAGGGAACGCAGCCCTTAAGACCTCCATGGAAGTGTCAGCGGCAGAATACGTATGTCCTCACCGCCTGTTAAACATTGGGTCAAGATGTCTGGAGATGACTTAGACTCCTCAGACAGTCCTCATCCTTAGAAATCAGATTATGTGGCGCTGGGTGGGAGCTTTTTATTAGATGTCTGGCTGACATCTGTCTCTCCTCACCACCTCATCACCTCCGTGCACTTGCATGCTCTGTTGAGCATTCATGTGTTCTGTACGGGGAGAGGTGCTGTCGGAGATCTCTACGCAAAATAATATCAGATATGTTGAAATTCTACTGCCCGATCCTTTGTCTCTTGATATTTACTAGTTAAGACCCCCCATACACATTAGATCAGGCATGGCTAACCTGCGGCTCTCCAGCTGTTGTAAAACTACAATTCCCACCATGCCCTACTGTAGGCTGATAGCTGAAGGCAGTCTGGGCATGCTGGGAGTTGTAGTTTTGCAACAGCTGGAGAGCCTCAGGTTGGCCATCCCTGCATTAGATGATTGGTGGGTTCAGAGGACATTAGTGTGTATGACCAGCTTTAGAGTTTATAGCGTCTGTGTACAAAAATATTTCAGCGAAGTTCCTTTTAAAGGGGTATCCTCCATCCAAAGAATAGGGGATTACTATCTGATTGGTGGGGGTCCGACCACTGGGGCCCCCACTTATCCCAAGAACATGGGCCCTATACCCGAGAAATGAATGGAGCGGCTGGTCAGGGGGA
Source organism: Rhinella marina (assembly GCA_900303285.1). Taxonomy (NCBI): domain Eukaryota; kingdom Metazoa; phylum Chordata; class Amphibia; order Anura; family Bufonidae; genus Rhinella; species Rhinella marina. The sequence goes on along the minus strand of ONZH01015031.1, from coordinate 67,255 downwards.
GCAGACCCTTTTTTTTTTTTTCCCCTATCTCAAATTCTATTTAACATTTTAAATATCAGCCCTCAGGCAAAACAGAATTAGGAGAATGTTCTTCTTTATTTAAGGGGAAATGTCCACTTTTGCATCTTTTTCTTGTTCTGGGGCATCTAAAATGAGGAATGAAACAACTCTGCAACTAGATTGATCAAAAATCTCTTACTGTTTTGAGAATTCAGGTGGTATAAGAACCTATGTCTCCATGGTAACAGACTACAAACCAGCCTGTGTAGTCTGATCCTGTAATCATATTCCCTTTTATCTTTTTGCTTAGGCTACTTTTCACACCAGCGTTTTTGCTGGATCCGCCATGAATCAGCAAAAACGCACCCGTCATTATAATACAACCGTCTGCATCTGTTCTGAATGGATCCGGTTGTATTAACTCTAAAATAGCCAAGACGGATCCATCTCTAAAACCATTGTAAGTCAATGGGGGATGGATCAGTTTTCTTTTGTGTCCGAAAAAACGGATCCATCTCCACCTTGTTGCTGGTCAGGTCTGGAGCTGGGACAGGTCGGGAGCTGCTGGGATAGGTAAGTAACACCCCCCTCGTGTCTGACACGTGTGGAGCCGGAGCACAGTTCCGGCCCCACATGTGCACCTGCGGCAGCACGGATCCGGCGGGACCCTTCACCCGCCGGATCCGTGCTGCCGCTAGTGTGAAAGGGGTCTTACATTGTGTGTCATGATGGATCCGTCTTGCACCGCACCACATCGCGAACAGAAAAACACTGCTAGCAGTGTTATTCTGTCCACGATGGGGACGCAACCAAACAGAACGGAATGCATTTTGGAGCACTCCGTTTCATTCAGTTCAGTTTTGTCCCCATTGACAATGAATGGGGACAAAACGGAAGCGTTCCCCCCAGATCTCAATAGCGGACAGGGAAAGCGCAGATGTGAAAGTAGCCTTACGTAAAAAGGTGTTTTCCATATTACATTTATTTGATATCCACAAGATGTGCTTTAAATGTCTGATAGATGCAGGTCCCACCTATCTTTAGAGCAGGTGGCCACCATGTCCATGTGATGAGTGAATGGAGAGCCGGCTGCTCACATACACGTGGATGTCTCTGCTTACTTCTATGGTAGTCACAGAAGATGCCAAAAACAGACAAGCTTTAACACCCATAGAAGTGAATGGAGAAGGCCGTGCAGATGTGAACAGCCTCCTCCCCATTCACTACTCGGAGTCCGCTTCCATAGGCATGCCGGGGATTGGGAACCCCCCCGGGACAGATATGGGTCCCAGATGTGGAAAAGGCATCTGTCAGAACTTTTTTGGCTTATCCTATGCTATGCCGTAAATGTCTACGGTGGAAATATCCATTTAATCTAACAACTGTATATTATAAAGGAAGTGAAGAGAATGTGACTGCAAGATCAGACTACAAAGATTAAGTTTGTAGTCTGTTACCGTGGAGACATATTTCTTCATAAGCACAAAATAGAAGGATACATTTGGGACATTACAAAAAATGATTGTGAAGTTGAGCAGAAGTCATATTTTTTTTTTTCTTCTATAAATTAGCAGGTCACATTTTTCTTATCTTTTATTATTCCTTTGTGCCCTGGGCTTGACCCAATTATCATTCGTATTATCGTGGAATCCATATATACAGCGGTTTTCATTAACCGGCGCGCATTCCATCTGCAATTATCTTAAGTGTCACAGTAATTTGCGCAACGAGTCTTTTATTGGTCAGGAAATCTGAGTTGTGGGGGGGGGGGGGATAAGGATCCGTGCTCCGGAGGGGATGGAGACATTTGCGTCTCTTTCGATGTGGTTATTGTATGAAACCCTGTACTTTTTTTTTAAATTTCTTCTTTTGTTCTTGTGTGACTTAGACTTTCTGCAGCCCGCTAAAGACCGCCCAGAAACGTCTGCGGTTCTTGCAAGGAGACTGGTGATTAGCGCCTTGGGAGTGCGAAGTACCCAGAGCAAAGCCGAAAGGGAGGCTGAGCGCAAGAAACTCAAGGAAGCCAGAGGTGAGAGGAAGCAATTAGATTGTGCAGCGTCTTCTGTTCGGTGGGATTTTGTTGTTAGCAGCTGCAAACGCTGTCAAACTGTATTAAGTGGCACAATCTTCTCGCTGCATACACGCGACTACTTATCTCGTCTCCTTCTCCGGCTGGAGATGAGCAAGGCTTACCAGTGGGATCGAGACATTTCTGTCTCTTTGCAATCAGGTTCGGAGTGACATTAAGACAATGGGGCTTATTTAAAGAGGCATCCATTAAAAAGAGAGCGTAAAGCCGTTACATAATTGATCTGTGTACAGCCTCAGTTGCATTGCTCCGTATTTCTGAAATTTTCCAGTAATTACAGGGTTAAAGGGATTTTCCGGGATTGTACTACTGATGACCTATCTTCAGGATAGGTCATCAGTATCTGATTGGTGGGGGTCCGACACCCGGGACCCCGGCCGATCAGCTGTTTGAGAAGGCATCGGCGCTCCCGTGAGCGTCGTGGCCTTCTCTTAGCTTTTCCTAGGCCAGTGACGTCACGCTCATCGGTCACGTGGCCTAGGAGCGGCTCAGCCCCATTCAAGTGAATGGGGCTGAGTGCAATACCAAGCACAGCCACTATACAATGTACGGCGCTGTGCTTGGTGAGCGAGGAGAAGGTAGCAGCACTCACAGGAGCGCCGGTACCTTCTCAAACAGCTGATCAGCAGGGCTCCCGGGTGTCAGACCCCCACCGATCAGATACTGATGACATATCCTGAGGATAGGTCATTAGTAGTAATATCCTGGAAAACCCGTTTAACTAGGTTTTCAGATATCGCAGTGCTCATAGACTGCGGCACTCGGCTTTCCACATGTCTAAATGGCCACGGTAGTGCTAATTCTGTACCATAGGTGGTCCATGGGCATGATTGCATTGGCCTCACTAACTTGACCATATGGCTCGCATGTAACGGGCCCATGCTGAACCATTTCGCCTCTGATTTAATATAGAGGTATTTATCTCTCTAGGTTTCGGACCCTAGAGGGAGGCATTAAAGAGGTGGCACAGTTTGCACAACACTATTAAAGGGCTATTCCAGTTTTTATTTTTTAAACGTATTTGTTTATATATTAGGAAATTACACCATTTTGTAATATATGTATGTATGTGTGTGTATATATATATATATATATATATATATATATGCAGTAGAATGGTATAGCCCATGTATCAGACCTGTGTAATGTATCCATGGCCTAACTGAAACATGGCATCAGTTGTGACACCCTACACATCATGTCATTTCTGACATTCAGTAAGCAGCATGTTACACGACATACATGTGCTGGGTCAGCACACAGGACACATCCATTTGATAAGTAAATAGGACTATTAGTGAAATAGTTATTTTTATTATTGTAACTGTATCACTGTGTATTTACATGGCTGCCTGTCTGTAGGTGATTTGTAAAATGGCTGCCTATCTCTAGGTGATGTCATAGTGTTAATAAAGTTTATTAAAAAAAAAAAAGATCTGTTTTTATGCTGACAGTCATGATGAGGTGCTGCTGCAGGTAGTAATACTGTATATCCTCTGCTTGTTCTGCTCTCCTACTATCCATCTGTTAGGTACCTGGGCAGTTAACTGAAACCATGATACTTGTGAAGGTCACATGATGGCTCACCTGACTGACTCCATGTTTAGTCTTATTCAGCTCTCCTATAGATGCACTTTACAAGACTAAAATGACCCATACAATTTTTTTTCTTTAGGGAAAGGCTACTGTATGGATATAATAAAGGTCCGTGAGCCACATTTTAAATAGATGTATATTAGAAAATTTTTCAACATCATATTCTCTACATATGCAATCATTAAAACCGAGGAAAAAAAACAGGCTCTAAAGAGTCTGCTTACCAACCCTTTAACTGAGCATTGGTAAGGAGAGTCCGTCTTCAGAGCCTACTGAGCGCCGGACATGACTCTGTGTACATACAGAGGCAGGCTTCTCAGCCTGCCTCTTATCTCATTTTACCAACCCCTGCATTCTGCTGCCTATCTCCCTACTTATCTGGCTTGCTACCATTACTGACCATTGGCCGCTCTGCTTATTTATCTTTATCCCCTGCGCTTCTCGGTTACTGAGGAGAATGGGACTGACAGTGCTTAGCGCTGACAATAAGTGTACTATGTCCCTGTATAACTACTGTCAGCACTAAGTGCGGGAAGCCTCGTTTTTCTCTCTCTTTCCTGTTAGTTACTGAGGATATGGAAGAGAAAGTATATAGGGGCTTCCAGAATTTAGCGCTGACAGCAGATACACAAGGACATAGTACTCAATGGCAATGTCGTTTTCCTTTTTCTTCCCTGCACTTCGGGAATAGAAATACACAAGCGGAGCTGCCAGTGGTAAGTGCTGGCAGCAAGTCAGAGAGGAAGGGAGGTAGGTAGAGAGGGCACACATAGATAGGCAGGTGATGGGGTAGTGAGGTAAGAGGCAGGCTGAGAAGACTGCCTCTGTATGTTTCACATGGTCATCTTCAGCACTCGGTAGATGCTGAAGACAGACTCTCCTTAGCGATGCCCAGTTAGAGAGTTGCTAATGAGAGTCTTTACACCCTGCTTATTAGTAGGTAATAAAGCATATTACAAAAAGGTGTAGCGTCCCCGTCCCTACACAATATTAAAAATAGAGCAAATTGCCAGCTACAGTTTAAAAAATTTTATTCCATGTTCTGCTAGAAATGTACATGATGTAATCTGTAGTGAATGTCATTTTCTTACCAGTGTCTGAATTTGTGAGTTATGTCTCCCTGATGTTTCTCATCTGTGTCATGTGACTAGGAATCAGACCCACCAACTCACACAGCATCTTGTGTGTGGACAGGAAGTCTATTTCTCTATGCATTCCTATGGGAGCCTCACTTTCAGTCTCATAGGAATGAATAGAGCAGTTACTGGCTTCCTGTCCTGGGTCAGTTGGAGGTCAGGGAGTTGGTCACATGACCCAGCTACAATAAGAAGAGAGGGGATAACTCAGAATTACAGTCACTGATGAGAAGATTACATTCACTACAGATTATATCATGCACCTTTCTAACAGGTCAGAGAATAAAATTTTTAGCGGGAGTTCTTCTTAAAGCTTCCCTCACCCGTCTGACAGTACAACTAGTGACGCCGGGTAGCATTCTAGCTATGGAATACAGATAACACCGCCGTTCCTCAGAACGTGTGTGAACCGTGCGCTGTTTTTCATGGTGACGTTCTTTTAAGCTCGAGTCGCTGCACGCTTTGTGCTCTTGGCCTTATTTCGCCTTGTTGCTGTTATGAACTTGTCACTGTGACTGTCACATTGCACTGAAACGCTGTGAAACCATGACAGTTGTGGCTTACCGAGAAATAAAAGAAGAAAACAAACATTGTGCTAAAATATATTTATCTCGGAGTAAATGTGTTTGCAGTTGATTTTTCTCTTTTTACCGGTGAAAAAAAACACCTCGAATTTCATAAATTCTTTGTGGCGTGTTATTGCTTGACAGTGCTTTGCACTTAATGTTATTCATTATAACCATTTATTCCTCAGTTAGCTCCGTGATGTAGATATGGCAGATCCTGCTCTCCATGATCTAATATCTGCACAGATATGAAAAAATAACCGGGATTCTATGTATGTTCTTGATTCACCTTACCTTTTTCAATGCTGGTGCCTATGGAGAAAAAGCTTAAAAAAAGGGAGGGACCTAGGCTGCCGTTCCTGTGGCTGAGAGGCAGCTTTCTGCAGCAGCAACCTGCCCCTCTCATTACTGTATCTGCAGTGGAGATGACACAAGCCAGGCTAAAGATATGAGACCATTGGGAGATGACAATAATCCTCCCTCCCCTCCATACACATGGACACCCGACGTGACCAAGTGTGCGTGTGTTCTCAGTAGGGAGAGAGGAATAACTGCAGCCTCTTCCAAAGCCAGTGACGTCACGTTCATGGGTCACAAGGCCTAGTCGCAGTGTAGTGCTATACAGGTGAATGGACCTGGGCTGCAGTACCAAGCACAGCCACTCTACAACGTATGCGGCCTGTTCATCGGGGGGTGCTGGTTGTCGGACCCCCAGAAATAGGTCATCAATATAGGAGTCCATGAAAGCCCCTTTAATAAATTCAGTGCATTTTAATCCAACAAACTGTAGACTTTGGTGTAGGAAATTACAGTCTTGGTAAATCTGCCCCTTTGAATTTGGAGGACTTGAAGAAAGTCTTGCGGCCGCTGATATTATTATTTTATTTTTTTTTACTCTTTAAAGAGGACCTCTCCCCTCTCCTGGACATGCCTGTTTTAATAGCTTCATGCATTCCCCATGTAATAACAATTCTGGAACATCTATTTTTATGTCTCTATGTTGTGCCATTCCTTCACTATTTCTACTAGAAGTTATGAATGAATTGCTAGCAGTCTGCAGTAAGGGTACAGAGGGGAGGTAACAAGTTGGGGGTGTGTACCTGCACAGTCTGAAAATGGCAGCACTGATTGGATAGAGTCAGACTGTGCAGGTACACACCCCCAACTGGTCACCTCCCCTCTGTACCCTTACTGCAGACTGCTAGTAATTCCTTCATAACGTCTAGTAGAAATAATAAAGGAATGTCACAACATAGAGACATAATAATAGATGTTCCAGAATTGTTATTACATGGGGAATACATGAAGCTACTAAAACAGGCATGTCAGGAGGGGGAGAGGTCCTCTTTATAGATGGTGCTCACTCAGGAGTCGAGTGTGCACCATAGCCAGTGATTACCCGCTGTTTTACACAGCAGACGTCTCCTATAACCTCTGTGAGGATCGAGCAAGATGCGTGTTCGGCTGTTGGCTATCTCATCTGTATGGCCGGCTGTACTTTGGGAAATACTCTCCCACTTGCACTGGTAAGGGGTCCTGATTTATGCAGAAAAAATTGCATTTGCGTTAATGCAATTAAAGCAGAGTAGAAAAATCCTTGTGGCAATTATTTAATCACATGTAGGGATGTGTAACGGGGAAATTGCGGAGCTGTTAATTATTCACGCATAGAGAGCAGATTGCATATTAGACTCCATTAAGTATTCATGGAGAATATGTACGTGGAGTACAGTCGGTGTAATAGCAGAACGCACCATGTAATGCAGAAGACCACGTGAGCGCTTAAGAACCAGTGTATACGTGATGCGGTGCCCAGGAGCGTAAACATAGGGGTGCACTCATCCTGTATATTTGTGGACTAAGCTGCAAAAGTAATGCTAATTAAAAAAGTGGATTTTACATTTTTTTTATGCTCTAATATTGAGTTTTACTAAATTCCATGGCATACCAGCAGGTGGCGCTCTCTAAGCCATAAATAACCAGACTATCTATAACCTTTGCAGCATTGCAGATGGTCAGGAAGTTCCCAAAAAGTCTGCCAATGCAAACTTCTAGGCTTGAGAAAGAAGTATCAGGGGTGAGGTGCCATTCTACGGAGCAGAGAGATGTGGGATGAAAGTCAGGACTGTCCCCACAAAAGAAGGGACTATTGGTTCCTGCTTTTTTTTGATGAGCAGAGCCGTGATACGTTGCACCTTCATATGGCATTCATAGTGCAGAGTATTTCTCCTGGGAATCAAAACCAAAGTTTCTTAAAGGGGTTGTCCACTCCCAGAACAGCCTTAGCCCATATGTCCTATTAGAACCTATGGAGATACATTGCTTTAGGGTTCCTGTATGTAAGCAGAGGAGAGAGCCATCAGGAAGGACAGCTCTGTCTGTCTGGATGACATAGTGCAGAATTACTTCGGCTCCCACTGAAATCGGTGAATACAGTGCAGTACTACAGTATCCACCTCTGCGATGGGTTGTTCTCCAGCCGCTGAACCCCTGCCGATCGTTGACCATTGGGGTGAAGGGGTTTCGGTTTATTTGGACACCACCTTGAGGGTGCATCCACGTGGGCATACAGAGGTCATAGGGTGGCCCCCCTGCTCCCCTTTTGGATATAGACACGCTTAAAGGGGTTTTCTGGGATTCATATCTTCATCTGTGGGGTGCCAACTCCCAGCACCCGCACTGATAAACTGTTTGAAGAGGTCAGCATCATTCTGGTCTCTTCCAAGGCCAGTGAAGCTCCATCTCATTCAAGTGAATAGGATTGGGCTGCAATACCAAGCACAGCCACTATATGATGTACGGCGCTGTGCTTTGTGAACTGTGAGAAGGCCGCCAAGCTGACCAGCTTCTTTAAACAGCTGATCGGGGGGGGGGGTGCAGGGTATCGGACCCCCACTGATCAGCTACTGATGACCGTTCTTGTGGATGGGTCATCAATATAGGTGTCCTAGAACACTCTTTTCATAATGTCTTCTTATGTGGTAGAGGCACCTCTGCCTGCTTAGGCACTAAGCCCATACGCAGCTGCTGACTCTGCACCCAGCTGCCTATAATGTATAGAAGTATCTCAAATAGACATTAGGGGAGAAGTTGCACTTCTGCGTAGACATCTATCCATGAACCTGGCCGTAGCCATGGCAACCGGAATGAGAGTTCCATTGTTTATACTGAAAGTTACATCTGTAAGAAAAAGTTACAAAAATATTAAAACCGATGTGTAGGAAGAAAGGAGCAGTGACCATGCTGGGGCTTCTATATCTGATATATATGTTGTTTTTTGTTTCTTTTTTACAGAGCGAAGGCATCTTGAAGCAAAACAGCGGGAAGATGCCTGGGAAGGAAAGTGAAGGCAGCGGTGTCTGAGCGCAGCGGGGAGGAAGAGCGACATGTCTCTGTAATGTGGAGAAGCAGCGAGGACACTGGCTGGAGGTGACAAGCCACCGGTGACCTGTTTCTGAAATCCCTGTGCTCGGCCGGTGGAGAATAAAGAGTTTGTCTTACAGAACAGACGCTTGAAATTGTGTCACACACTTAATGGTGGAGCCGGAAGGGGAAAGATGAATCTGGACGGGGTCTGATAAGAAAAACGTTACAATTTTGGGGAAACGAAAGCCTTTTGCGCCAATATTTTTGTGTTTTTAATAATGTGATGTCCTGTGAGCGATCAGGGTTTGGAATCTGACAACACTTCCTGTCCCTGTGCGGTCCGTTGTTGTCATAGCCTCTTCGGGCCTCCTAAATATGTAAACCCGTGTCTGTGTGCGGTGCTTATGAGAACACTGAACAGACATGAACAGGAAGTTTTGACATGGGGACAGATGGCCTCAATTTTAGCATCTGATAATTCTGCACAGGAATAAAAGTTTTTTTATTTAGTTTTATTAGTGCAATCAAGAAGCATAGCCTCAAAATATTCTCATTTTGCTAAATGTCCCCTTTGTGGATGTTCTTCATACCAAAAAAACAGAGAAAAGGGGAACCATTCCCAAAAACTTGTTTGACTGTTTTCCTTAGTGCTGGGTTCTGTTCTCATTGGCTTTTTTCTCAACCAATTTTAAAGCCATTATGTTCCTTCTGTTTTGTGTATACAGCTCCTATGCAGACCTGTGTGTCTTCGTGGTAACAGACTACAAGCAACCTTGGTGTAGTCTGGGCCTGTGGTCATTATTCCTTCTGTCTTGTACTTCATACTCATTCACATTTACACAGATAGGAGTGTGATTGCAGGATCAGACTACGCAGGTGTTGTCTGTTACCATGGAGATACATACACTTGCACAGGAGCTGCAGGTAGTAATCAAGACTGTTTTCCAAGTTGCTTTATTTTTCATTGTGAATGCATTGGAACAGTAATTTGGTTGGGTGTGAAACCTTCTAGAGGGCATCTGTCAGCAGTTTTATACCTATGACACTGGCTGACCTGTTACATGTGCACTTGGCAGCTGAAGACATCTGTGTTGGTCCCGTGTCCATATGTGTCTGCATTGGTGAGAAAAATGATGTTTTAATATATGCAAATGAGCCTCTAGGAGCAACAGGGGCGTTACCATTACACCTAGAGGCTCTGCTCTCTCTGCAACTGCTGCACCCTCTGCACTTTAATTGACAGGACCAGTCAGTGTAACCGTGATCACACCTGTTCCTGTCAACCGAAGTGCAGAGGACACGGCAGTTGCATAGAGAGCAGAGCCTCTAGGTGTAATGGTAACGCCCCCGTTGCTCCTAGAGGCTCATTTGCATATATTAAAACATAATTGTTCTCAGCAATGCGGGCACACATGAACATGGGACCAACACAGATGTCTTCAGCTGCCAAGCGCACATGTAACAGGTCAGCCAGTGTCATAGGTACAAAACTGCTGACAGATGCCCTTTAAATCCTCTCATGGTTTTGGGTCTGTCCCGGTTTACATCGCTGCAGTGATGATAATAGTATATTCGGCATGTGACTGCTGCACTGATGTAAACCGAGACCTGTAGGGACTGTTTGTGTTGCAGCAGCAGGTATTTGAAAGGTATGTACTGCTTTGTAATAAAAGGAGCAAACAGATAACCTCAAGTATGGAAATTGGACCCAGCGCCAAGAAAAGAGGGATCGTTTTCAAAAATGTCTTCTGGGAATGTTTCCCTTCAGTTTATATTTTTAGTAAGGTGGTTATACACATTCTGTAGCTGCCGGCTGGTATACTGATTCTGCCGATAGCTAGTGCTCCAGAGTTCCCCATATGCGTGCACTTTCAGTTCAGCTGAGCATGCATGTGTTCTTATCTTCTCTCACTGACCTTTTGAAATTCAACATGCCCAATCCTTTTTTTTTTTTTTTTTTTTTCAGCTGCCATTTGCCGAAAGAAAGTCAGCTGAACATGAAACACAACAGTAGCTGAAATTAAAATTGAGACCCTAGTCTAACGTGTATGGCCATCAAACGCAAATGTGCACGCAAGCCTTAGAACTGGAAGCTATATGAGCCTTTACATCGCAGTCTTACTATATATATATATATATATATATATATATATATATATATATATATATATTTTTTTTTGGTTTGGAGGTTGGGGGCCAAGGAAATGGTGGCTTTGAGGATTTTGATCTGTGGCGCAGTAAGAATCTGTGTTTTTTCCTAATGTTGTCATTAACGTGTTGATAGCGGAGATCCAGTGATAAGTGACTGACTTTCTACACGTCTTAAAGGGGTTATCCCACGAATAATGTAAAAAATGAAAATCGGACATCATATAGTCCATGGCAATACCTTTCTAACAAAGCTAGAACCAGCCCTGTACCTCACATGGATCCAGAGATCTCCACATTCATTGCTCTGCAAGATTTATATCAAGCTGGCAGCTGAAGGGAGTGTCTTTTCTGCTGCAGCTAAGGGGGCGTGTCTGTGCTCTCCCTATCACAGCTCAGGAGGCATGTCTCAGCTCTCCCTATCATAGCTCAGGGGGCGTGTCTTAGCTCTCCCTAACACAGCTCAGGAGATAGTTGAAAGATGAAACGGAGAATAAGAAATTAAGTGGCGCTATACACATACATTTTATTGAATAACTCAGTAGCTATAATACATTTTTAATTACATGCAATTACAAAAGTATTCAGATCCAGGTGCTGGTTTGAAAACTGTAGAATATTTTTTGTGGGACAACCCCTTTAATTATCAGAAATCCCTGAAGCGAGAATGTGTCTTCATTTAGCACAGAAAACAGCTGCCTATATGTGCCTGACCTGGAGCCATGTACTGCACTCATCCCCTGCGTTCTTATATCTGTGGGATAACCTTTTATATCAGTCACTGTTATGTTTTTGTTTTTTTTAAACAGATCAGTGAAGATACTCTTTGTAGTTCAAGCCCCCCCCCCCAAAAAAAAAAAAAAAAAATCAGCAGTAAATTAAGTTCTCGAGTCATCCTCTTCTATCAGATTTTGTATTCAGTCCTTCCATAGGCCCTGTCCATACTGATGTTGGATTCTGTTCATCCCCTCAAAAAGGAAAGGCAAGCTTACAGACCCATTGTGGGAAAGCAGGACCATCAAAACCAGTATGGCTCCGCTGGGAATGGAAACTGTGTAGCAAAAGTTCACCTTCACAATCTCCTTTATTTATTTATTTTCTTTATTGCTCCATTTTCTGTAAAATGATAAAATTTAGCACATTTCTAAATGGTCTTAAAGGGGTTCTGTAGTTCTTTAAAACTGATGATCTATCCAGAGGGACCCCCGCCAATCAGCTGTTTGAGAAGACAGCGCCGCTGCAGGAGCGCAGCGGCCTTCTGTGTGTTTACCGCAGGCCCAGTGATGTCACGACTAGTTTCACTGGCCTGGGCGGGACTAAGCTCCATTCAAGTGAACAGAGCTTCATACAGTGGAGGAGATTTACTAATCAAAAGATAGCAGAATTTTGGCACAAAGTGCGACAGAGAAGTTCTGCACATACTGTACATCAATATCATTTTAGACCTTTGTATTGCAACTAAGAAGAGATGTAAAATGTGCCAGTTTTTAATGGGGTTTTCCCACAATACAAACCTATCCCCCTATGTAATTGGTGGGGGTCTTATCACAAGAATAGGTGTCCCATGTGAATGTCTAGCATATGTGTTGCTGCTCCATTCATTCTCTATGGGACTGCCGGATGTAGCCGAGTGCCGTACTAAGCAAACCCACAGAGCGATGATCGACAACCTGTGGCTCTCCCACTGTTGCAAAACTACAACTCCCATTCATGCCGCAGGCTGGGGAACATCGCCTTTGACTGGTAATGAAGCTGCAGCGTGTATGGTGAACTTGCCACTTCATACGGGGACCAAGGATGTCCTCGTGATCGGTGGTGGCCCCTGCGGCCGGACTCCCACCTATTAGATAGATATCCCCTATACTGTAGAAAACTCTTTAAGGTTCCTGATCTTTTTTTTTTCCCTGCATACCATTATGGCCGTCCATAAGCTTAAAGTGGTATTCCCATCTTAGACAATGGGGGCATATCGCTAGGATATACTCCCATTGTCTCATAGGTGCGGGACCTATATCGAGAACGGAGTGGGTAGTGCCGCGCCTGGAGGCTCCCCGCTGCTCCCATAGAAATGAATGGGAGCGCACCGCACATGCACAGCCACCGCTCCCATTCATTTCTATGTAGCCGACAGAAATACCGAGTCAGCGCTCGGCTATTTTCGGCGGCCCCATAGAAATGAATGGAGGGTGGCTGCGCATGCGCAGTGCACCCTCCTTCACTTTTGGGGCTCCGTTCTCAATATATGTGTGCGTCCCAGCGGTGGGACCTGCACCTATAAGACAATGGGGGCATATCCTAGTGATATGCCCCCCCATTGTCTAAGACGGGAATAACCCTGTAAGGAGCCTCAAACCCTTTATTTTTGTAATCAGTCACGGTTCCTCCATTCGGACTCTCGGGAAGGATTCATCCCATACCATCACACACTCTGACTGGAATACTCTGACATATCCAATCTGGCCATACATTGTAGATATAGCTCAGAAGAGCATGCATGTCTTCTGAATGGGGAGAAGGGAGTAAGCTGCTGCCAGACACTTCTGGCGGGGCTTATCTCACCAAAAACAAAAGGATCAGGTGTGTTGAAATCCAGTATGCCTGATCCTCATCTCTCCTGACGTCTGACATTAGAGGAGACGCGAGACACATTCGGTGGTCATCCAGTCACACCAAAATCTGGGCCATCTTAAAGAGAACTTGTTGCCTCTCCGGACATGCATTCCCCATGTAATAATAATTCTGCAGCAATAAAGGTCCATCTGGGGATTTCCAGTTGTGGGTGTGTCCCTGCACAGTCTGACACTGGGTGCACTGATTGGATAGTGTTAGACAGCAGGGACACAGCCCCGACTGGTAACACCCATCTGGACCTTAAAGGGGTTCTCCGGGAATTAAGAAAATGAAAATATTTAAATAATACCTTAATATAAATATATTCCCAAATACCTTTCATTAGTTATAATGGCTCGTTTTGTCTGGGGAGCAATCATTAGGAGAAATAAAATGGCCGCCGTCCTGTTAGTACATACAAAACCTGTCCTAATCACACAGGAGGACAAGTTACCTCACAACACTGAGGTAAAGAACTGCCTCATCCTCCTCTCTGCTCTGCTTGTCAGGGATTATGACCCTGAATACAGCTGATAAGAACTTCAGCTGAATCTCTGTAGGAATGGAGTTCATGAGAAGACATGAAGTACAGAGAGGACGGACAGGACAGACTGTGGTAATGGAGACTGCATACAAGAGCTGCTACTCATTAGCCACATCCCCACCTCCTCTCTGTACTTCATGTCTCCTCAGAAACTCCATTCCTACAGAGATTCAGCTGAAGATCTTATCATCTGTATTCAGGATCATAATCCCTGACAGGAAGAGCAGAGAGGAGGATGAGGCAGCTCTTTACCTCAGTGTTGTGAAGTAACTTGTCCTCCTGTGTGATTAGGACAGGTTCTGTGTGTACTAATAGGATGGCGGCCATTTTGTTTCTCCTAATGATTGCTCCCCAGAAAAAACGAGCCCTTATAGGTAATGAAAGGTATTTGTGAATATATTTATAATGTAATATTTATGTATTTTAATTTTCTTAATTCCTGGAGAACCCCTTTAATTACAAACTGCCTGTAAATCATTCATAACTGCTAGTAGGGATAATAAAGGAATGGCAAATTCTAGGAATAAATTATCCAGAATTGCTCTTACATGGGGAGTGCAAGCAGTTTCTAAAACAGAAATGTCAGGAAAGGTCCCTTTTAAGTGGACTATTTTAGCCATAAGTAAACCGAAGAACCTTTTTAATGCGTATCCGAGTAATAAGTGGTATTTTTTCTAACTCAAACTGTCTACATGTTTCGTTCTTTTATTTTATTTTTGCCATAAAAACAATTTTTGCAATGTATTTATTCTAAAAAGAATCCTCCTCCTCCGGCTCACACTGGGTGCTAAGCTCAGCACCAACCACATAGAGATCTATGCAGAGTTCCGTGGAAAAATATGCCGCCTCCATAATGGGTTGTATGCTTCTCGGATAGTTCTGAGTGTGACCAGAAGAACAAGAGGCTGTTTATTATATACTAAGCCACCCACCTTTTTTTGGGGCGCACTACTACGTCTTGTAAACATTGGGAATGCATGCATATTAAAAAGCTATTGAGCAATGAAACCTCTTCACATACAGATGCCCTGTGTGTATGAATCGCTCCATTTCCTCTAGTACTTTGTAGCAGCAGCATCATCTGCTTTTTAGAACTTTATGTTGTGTCTGTCCCTCTGTTCTACCTCCTGGAAATGGATGAATAAATTGACACTCGAGCGTTACCATTCCTCTTGTCACCCAGAGTCTATCCAGTCAGTAGTACAGTTGCATTATCTGAGATGCCGTTAGTGCCCATCTAGAGTAGTGGCCACCATTTCACAGCGGTCCACGAACCACCATAAAACAGCCATAGAGAAGGTGAAATATATTTTTGGATCACAACAATCGTACTTAAAGAGGACCTTTCACCACTCCTGACATGCCTGTTTTAATAGCTTCATGCATTCCCCATGTAATAACAATTCTGGAACATCTATTCTTATGTCTGTATGTTGTGCCATTCCTTTATTATTTGTACTAGAAGTTATGAATGAATTGCTATTTGCCTTCAGTAAGGGAACAGAGGGGAGGTGACCAGTCGGGGGTGTGTACCTGCACAGACTGACTCTAGCCAATCAGTGCTGTCATGTTCAGACTGTGCAGATACACACCCCCAACTTGTTACCTCCCCTCTGTTCCCTTACTGAAGGCAAATAGCAATTCATTCATAACTTCTAGTACAAATAATAAAGGAATGGCACAACATAGAGACATAAGAATAGATGTTCCAGAATTGTTATTACACGGGGAATGCATGAATTAAAACAGGCATGTCAGGAGTGGTGAAAGGTCCTCTTTAATATTTCTGCTGCTTCTGGAAACTGGTTCATGTTTGCTTTAGGGTAACATACGGTACGTCTGGAATAAAGTCTTAACTGACGTGGTCTGGAAATCTGGGTCGTCAGACTTGGCCAAACTTTTTGATCTGTGTCTCTTAAAGGGGTAGTCCGCATGACAAAAGGACAAAAGGCTAAGAATGCTGTAAAAAAAAAAAGTATATCAGTAGTAGTAACTCATATCAACTGGACTTGTATGTATATTTTTTTTTTCTTAAAGACAGCTGGCCTTCTCAATTACAGTGGCTAGTACAAGAAATCTGTATTATTAAATACTGGTGATTAAACTGCCTTGGGAGAGGTGTTAGAGCAGCATTGTAAGTGGCAGACAATAGATGTCACACCCCTCCACCCCTATTCAAGATAAAAAAAAGTGAAACCTCACTGATCTCCTGCTGTTCTTGTTCCAGTGCTTCACAAGTCCATCACCGATCCTTAATTCCTGGTCCCTATCGAAGTGTTACCTCTCAGCCAGTAACTGACGGCAATAGTGACCTGACCCAACCAGTCATTGGCTGAGCCAGCAACAACACAGACTGTAGATCAGGGGGGATAATGGTGTTTTTTTTTTTTCTTTTTGAGTCTTTTAAAATCCTCTTTCCTGGCCAGATAACCCATTTAACTTGTCGTCAAGTACAGTAATGCATATGATCTTTCAGGAAGTCAGGTGATTGCTCATGCAAAGTGCAGAGAGCCAGTTTTCTGGACCCCCATGCTATTGTAGGAGAGGAGAACATCATCTCTGTGCTCTCACGGGGCCCACGGGTGTCCAGACATCTACATGCATATCTGTAAATTTTTGTTTTTTTCCCCTCTTGAGTATCTTCTATGGCACATATTATGTAATAAATATTTCTTGAATGTACAGATTTCATCATTTTTTATGTTCCTATTTTCTAAACAATGTTTGTTGTTCTGATACAAGTATTTTTATGAATTTATGATTGTTTTCCAGAAAAAAAAAAGTTTTTGGGAAATGTTCTTGTATTGTGTTTTTTTAAATTAAGATTAAACAGATGTGACTTTGGAATACACGTGTCGTGCAGCTTTTTATGAAGGTAAGCTTGTCAGTGGTGTGATCTGTGGCCGAAAGTGAAGTGATGCCCCTCACAATGGGAGAAGAGTGTAGATGCACCTACAGTAGGTTGTTATAGGCTAAAAATGTAAGTAACTCCGCCAGAAGTCAAAATGTAAAGTGACTACATGTAACAGATACAGGATGTGTGAGCATTAAAGAGGTTTTGTCATTTCAGCAAACGGCATTTATCATGTAGAGAAAGTTAATACAAGGCACTTAGTAATGTATTGTGATTGTCCATATTGCCTCCTTTGTTGGCTTGATTAGTTTTTTTTTCCATCACATTATACACTGCTCGTATCTAAGGGTTATGACCACCCTGCAGTCCATCAGTGGTGGCCATGCTTGTACCCTATAGGAAAAAGTGTTGGCCTCTCTGGTGGCCAAGACTGCAGGAGCACATAGGCATGCCTGTACAGCAGCTCCTGTACCGGCACTTCATATATCTGCGCTGCAGTGTAGGCCACAACTGTAGATATCACTCCATGTATTCTACTTCCTGTCCTGGCTCCATAACTTCCTCTTTGGATTTTTAGCACAGCAGACAGTTTCGCTTAACTCTCTCGGTCAGACCATCACTGAGGCCAGAGAAAGACCCCCATGTCTGTATGTGGGTAACTGGCTCAATGATAGAAAACAGAGGGTGGTTATTAACGGCACATTCTCAGATTGGGTCACTGTCACTAGTGGGGTACCACAGGGGTCAGTATTGGTGAGGTCACCATCACTAGTGGGGTACCACAGGGGTCAGTATTGGGCCCTATTCAATATATTCATTAATGATCTTGTAGAAGGCTTGCACTGTAAAATATAAATTTTTGCAGATGACACTAAACTGTGTAAAGTAATTAACACATAGGAGGACAGTGCACTGCTACAGATGGATCTGGATAGACTGGAGGCTTGGGCAGAGAAGTGGCAGATGAGGTTTAACACTGACAAATGTAAGGTTATGCATATGGGAATGAATAATGCAAGTCACCAGTACATACTAAATGGTAAAACACTGGGTAACACTGACATGGAAAAGGACCTAGGAATTTTAGTGAACAGCAAACTAAGCTGTAGAAACCAGTGTCAGACAGCTGCTGCCAAGGCCAATAAGATAATGGGTTGCATCAAAAGAGGCATAGATGCCCTTTTGATGAGAACATAGTCCTGCCACTTTACACATCACTAGTCAGACCACACATGGAGGACTATGTACAGTTCTGGGCTCCTGTGAACAAGGCAGACATAGCAGAGCTGGAGAGGGTTCAGAGGAGGGCAACTAAAGTCATAACTGGAATGGGTGGACTACAGGACCCAGAAAGATTATCAAAATTAGGGTTATTCACTTTAGAAAAAAGACGACTGAGGGGAGATCTAATAACTATGTATAAATATATCAGGGGTCAGTACAGAGATCTCTCCCATCATCTATTCATCCCCAGGACTGTGACTGTGACGAGGGGACATCCTCTGCGTCTGGAGGAAAGAAGGTTTGTACACAAACATAGAAGAGGATTCTTTACGGTAAGAGCAGTGAGACTATGGAACTCTCTGCCTGAGGAGGTGGTGATGGGAAGTTCACTAAAAGAGTTCAAGAGGGGCCTGGATGTATTTCTGGAGGGTAATAATATTACAGGTTATAGTTACTAGAGAGGGGTCGTTGATCCAGGGAGTAATTCTGATGTCTGATTGGAGTCGGGAAGGAATTTTTTTCCCCTAAAGTGAGGAATATTGGCTTCTACCTCACAGGGGTTTTTTGCCTTCCTCTGGATCAACTTGAAGGATAACAGGCCGAACTGGATGGACAGAGGGCTTTTTTCGGCCTTATAAACTATGTTACTATGTTAGTGACTCCATTAGAGCACCACACATTTCTCAGCGATCAGTGCAATGCTCTTCTGTGGATTTCTTTATTTAGGCCTATCAAGAGAACAAAAGAGCTGTCATACTGTTATTCCAATTCTGCAATCAACTATTATGCTTGGCGATACATCTTCCCTTCACAGCAGCAGTAAACTACACAATAGATCTGTATAGGAGGTTTTCTCCATGCTGACTACTACTGAAGGAGAATCTTTTTTTTTTTTTGTATTTAATTTAAAATGGTGTAGTATGCTGAAATGAAAAAGAAAAACAGCCAAAAGTTTGGCCTGGGCCTGCTCACCTTTTTTCTACATGCTATATAAACCTTTATCTGTTACCACGTGGTAAGGCATTGCATGAAATTGTCTCTTTCGTAAAGTTAATTCTGCTTCCCAAGGTATATCCAATATAAT
Organism: Rhinella marina; assembly: GCA_900303285.1. Taxonomy (NCBI): domain Eukaryota; kingdom Metazoa; phylum Chordata; class Amphibia; order Anura; family Bufonidae; genus Rhinella; species Rhinella marina. The sequence goes on along the minus strand of ONZH01015031.1, from coordinate 48,038 downwards.
TAATGCATGTCAGTGAGCTTCACTTTCTGCTTAAAAGAAAATGTTGCCTAAAGGGCTCGTTCATCAAAAATCAACTTGTTTTTAAATGAGTGATCATGCTAGAAGTTAGGCGAGCGTGCATTTATATTCTGTTGGAGTAAAAGGCGTAGACAGGAAGTTCAAGACATTATAAAGTGCGCACTGGTTGTAATATATATAAGCACTAACAAAAAGTTAGAGATATTTGGCTTTCAGTTGTAATTTATGGAAAAGGTAAAAAGTTCACTCTCCAGTGATGATATATCATGAAAGTCGGGCATTTAAGTAGAAGCAGCAATGGTGATTTTATCTTCTCAAACAATTTATTGAAAGAAAAGCCAATACCAGTGCTGGGTATACTGCCACAAAATGTCAGTGTCTCAATAACTTGTCATGTGGCCTTGAGCATCAATTACAGCTTGACAACGACGTCTCCTGCTGTTCACAAGTCGACTTATTGTCTGTGAGGCATGGCATCCGACTCTTCTAGAAGGGGCGGCCCTCAGGTCATTGAGGTTCTGAGGTACAGAGTTACGAGCCTCTACACGAGACTCAGCTGATCCCATAGGTTTTCAATAGAATTCAGGTCTGGAGAAAGTGCAGCCACTCCATTTGAGGTCCCCCAGTCTCCAGCAGCTGCTCCCTAATGATGTGACCTCGATGAGCTGGAGCATTGTCCTCCATGAAGATGACATTAGGCTTGTGTTGCTCATGCAGAGACACAATGACTGGATTAATGGTGTTATTCAAGTAGTATGGGCTTGTCACTGGACCATTCACAAAGTGTAGGGCAGTTCTGTATTCACTAGACACACCTGCCCACACTGTAACACCACCACCACCAAATGCTCGTCTGGTGACAACAATGGCTGATGCATAGCGGTCTCCTTGACATCTCCAACATCATTGGCGGCCATCATTTCTGCTTAGTGTGTATCGACTTTCATCAGTGAACAGCACTGAGGCCCACTGGTCCCTCGTCCAGCGTCCTGGCCCATGCAAGCCAATGATGCCTATGGTCAGGTACCCTCGCAGACCACGCTGACATAAACGGTTTCTAATGGTCTGACATGACACTTGGGTGCCTCTCACTTCCCTTAAATGGGCCTGGAGTTGTGTGGCATTCATCATCCGATTCTGCAAGGCATTGTGCACAATGAAACAGTCATCAGTAAAGGATGTGGTTAAAGGACGTCCACTTCTCTGCTTTTCTGTGACTCTTCCAGTCTCTCTGTATCTCTGATGCAACCTGCTGAGGACAGACTGTGAAACTCTAAGCTTAGTGGCTACTTCCATCTGAGAACTTACTGCTTGAAGCCTCGCAATGGTGAGGTAAATTGTTAGGTGTCGTCTTGGTCTCGTGATGTCAAAATGTGAACCACATGATGAGGAGGACTGTTTAAATAACAATTCTAATTGAACCAGGAAATTTATTGATCGAACACCTGTTGTGAATTTTGCCGTTAAGCTCCTTATTAGAGAACAGCAAGTTGTGCAAAAATTACCGAAACACTAAACAGTTAGATATGTGCAGTTATAATTTTAGAGAAGGTCACACTAAGTTCACCTGTAAAGGTTAGAGTGCATTTTAGGTTCATGCTGAAATGTCACCCACAAGTCAAATATCCCGTAACTTTTAAAGCTGCAGATCCACTCATTCCCAGGCTCATCTTCTGTTATCTTTGATGGCCACACCTCGTCTCACACTACCTGATGCACATTGTGCACAGTAGTCCAAGACACTTCCTGCTGGTCCAATCCTGCTTTTGGATTGTGATTAGATTGGATTGGATTGCCGGATCTCAATACCGGAAAACCACAACGCAAGTGTGAAAGTAGCCTTACAAGAGCTGGCTGATCCATGGGCAGCATGTGAATCTGGTGTGCTCCAAGTATAGAATCCAATGTGCAACGGGACCCCTGATACTGGGACCTGAATTTTTCTGCCCTTTTTGTCACATCACTAAAATCCTGTATCTAAGCTATGATTGTGCAAGCACAGAAAGTCTATGTGTTTATGTAGCTGAGCGCTGATGTAGCAGACTGAAGTGCATTTTGCGCGCTGGGTTGTAATACCAGTGCCGCTTCTGTATGGACATCATTACTCTCGATTTAATGAGTCGGCCACGAGGTAACGCTGCTTTAAATCACTTTCTTCGAGACAACAAATCTTTATTTTAATGTTTAATTCCGCAAAATAACGATTCCAATTATGAGCTTAATAATTGCACTAAATATACCGCGACATGAGGGATGCTTTTAGTAGATGATTGATACCCTTTATAATGAGAGAAGTTAAGCGTAAACTTTCTTCTCTCTGCGCGATCGCTTTGTAACAGATGAATATGAAATTGACAGGGCAGAAAAAATGAATCTCGCTTAGTATTTAGTAATTGCCGTGCGCCCACCTGCCTGCACATCACATCCTCCAGAACAGCAGAGCTCTATGTCAATGGATGTAGTGACAAAAAAACAATACCCCATTGCCTGTCATGCCCTCCTCCGTCACTCCACCTTCCTCGCCTCCTCAGCCATGTTCTACTTAGGAACAGCTCAACTTCTATCAGTCATGGCCTTCGAGTTTTACCAGGAATATATCACTTTTTTTCTCTCTTTGTGTAGTTATGAAAGCAGCCATCTTGTTTGTAATTGCTGTAGTTGCGGAGATTTGCTTTACGACAGACTGGTTCCCTGTTGACAGCCATATCTGGGTGCCATGTCCGTTTGCTCTGCCGTTCCGTTCTTCTGCCTCTGCCCTGCTGGTTTAGACCACAGCTCTCCTGCTGTAGCTGAACCTGCTCCTGCTGTAGCACTAGTTACTAAGGCACCTGGAGCCTGAAGATGACATCAGGCCTGGCGGGCCATGAACCCTTTACTGACCAGGGCTTTGGTCCTAAATCACAAGATACTTTTTGCTCATGTGGTGGTTTATGTTTTATTTGTTGAGCTAGCAAAATAATTTTTGTCTCGTCCTGCCGTGCTTTGCCTGCTGAGTTGCATACCCTTTACTAGCTTTTGTTCCTTGCCCTGTATATCCAGCCTCACAGTATTGATTGATCCTGATTATGATGACTTTGGCCTAATTTCTGGATATCACTTCTGCCTTTGCCTTTCCCTTGCTCATCTAGTATTTCTTGATCTGCTCCCGGCTCTGACCCTTGGCTCCATTCCTGGCTAAATTCCTCTCATTTTCTGCCTTATCGCTTCCTGACCAGTGTCCCAGAGATCGGCCATCCTGTCATTGTTACATCTGGCAACCCATGACCATTCTCAGGACCGAAACCTGGGGATTTTCTGGCAGCAAAGTCTATACCTCCTTACAGGGCTTAAAGTACCTAACCTTTTAAATAATTTTGTTAAAAATTGTCCTAAATGGGTCTAGAGGAAAGAAGGTTTGTACACAAACATAGAAGATGATTCTTTATGGTAAGAGCAGAGACTATGGAACTCTCTGCCTGAGGAGGTGGTGATGGTAAGTTCACTAAAAGAGTTCAGGAGGGGCCTGGATGTATTTCTGGAGGGTAATAATATTACAGGTTATAGTTACTAGAGAGGGGTCGTTGATCCAGGGAGTTATTCTAGTGCCTGATTGGAGTCGGAAAGGAATTTTTTCCCCTAAAGTGAGGAAAATTGGCTTCTACCTCACAGGGTTTTTTTTTTTACCTTTCTCTGGATCAACTTGCAGGATAACAGGCCGAACTGGATGGACAGATGTCTTTTTTCAGCCTTATAGACTATGTTACTATAATTCATTTTTGTAATACACTTTATTTACTTATTTTACTGTTTAGGCACCCAAAGTACAGGAGTCTATAGCGCGTTGGAAACCATAGACTTGTACACCCCTGACATGTCAATGATGTATGGATTCCACTGTAGGGCTGCAGTGAGCGTTGTACAGACAGGAGCCTCCATCGCTGCTTCTGTCTATGCCAGCTCAGCTCTGCTAAAGCATAGGACATCCGATGTGCTATCATGCCAGACTTTATCTGAGCAAGCGCAGGCAGGAGCAGCAATGTGCTATGCAGAGCTTCTGCCTGTACATCGCTGCTCGTGCCTGCGCCTGCTCCACTCTGCTAAAGCCTTGCATAGGAGAAACGCTGCAGGGTCTCCTGCACCGATGTGCTAGGCAAGGCTTAAGCTTTCAACTTTTAACCGCCTCCTGAGCTGTGATAGGGAGAGCATGGACACGCCTCCTGCTGTGATAGGTAGAGCTGAGACACGCCCCCTTAGCTGCAGCAGAAAAGACACTCCCCTTGAGCTGTCAGCTTGATATAAATCTCGCAGAGTAATGACTGGGGAGATCTCTGGATCCATGTGAGGTACTGGGCTGGTTCTAGCTTTGTTAGAAAGAGGTTGTCATGTCCTATATGATGTCTGATTTTCATTTTTTACGTTATTCGTGGGATAACCCCTTTAAGCAAAGCAGAGTGAGCACAGGCAGGAGCTCTGCATAGAACATTGCTGCTCCTGCCTGTGCTGGCTCCTCTAAAACCATGCATAGCACATGAATGCAGGAAAACCTTTACCAATGTGCAATGCCAGGCTTTAACAGAGTAGTGATTTGTGCTCCTGCCTGTGCAGTAAGGTGTAGGGCAGAGAGGATAGGAAGTAGTACTCACAGTTCAAGGTGGCAGTCCTCATTATAGGGGGTCCCCGGGCCCCGCACAGAGAATGGAAGGCGCATTCTTTCTTCTTAGTCTATTGACTAAGAATGTGAACACATCCGAAACGCGTCAACAGAACTAATGGAGTCTCTTGTATCCACAAGTTTGTACTGAACAATTGTATAAAAGCTCTTAGATTCTATTGACCTGTGCTGGATTTACCATATCATATTGGGGCTCTTGTCTGGTTTTAGGTGGGGTGCGCCGGTTGTTAGGTGTTTTGGTGAAAGGCAGTAGAGCAGATGACATGGCTCACGAAAGATAGAATCAATAACCAGTTCATTGATTGCAATTAAAGGGATTATCCAATTTCACAAAAAGCCCCCCCCCCCCCATTTGCCAGGCCCCTCAGAATGAATATACTTACCCCACTACCTGCTGCGCTCCTGGTACCCGCACTGCCGCGGCTGCTTCTCCCTGTACCTGGATGAAAATATCCAGTGTCGGAGGGGAGCAGCCAATGGCAGGCAGGGAGGAGCCTCCCTAGGGTCACCCGCAAGGGATAACCCCTTTAATAAAGTCTCTTTACTGAAGTTGATAGGGATTGTAGCACAAATAGTATCAAGGTACAGTTCCAAAGGATATCACAGTGCCATATTAGCAGCCTATGGACAGGGACAATAATGGTGGTTATAGTAAACCCTCTCTCTAAAGACACTTTGCAGTCTCTCAGCAGAACCACAATCTTGCCATAAGGTTTTTGTTAAGTCCTTCTGCAGTTCCCGGACTGAGGGGGACAGAATTCAGATATTGTTGGCCAATCCTTCAGTATGAGGGATGCTTTAGCAATTTTTCCTCCACAGCAGCAAAGTCTTTCTGCCATAAACAAGGACAATACAATGCACGCACTTGTGAGTTCTAGACTATCTTCTTGTTCAATAGTTTTTATTGAATTTTCCAAACAGTTATTTTTTAAATACAACAAAAGGGAGTAGAGTACACAGTACGTTGTTATCACGTATCAGTTATACATTATGTAAGTATTATTTGTATGATAAAGCATTGATCTTTGCAAATGTATACGGAGTACAAATTGTCGAACAGAAGTAGTCTGGTGACTGGTAGCCAACTCAGCTTATGTCCGATCCCCGACTTCCCCTTAAGACTATCTAATTTCCTTCTCCCTGCAGTGCATTGATGGGATGGCTGCTTTCTGGGCAGTTGTAGGCTCAAAGATTAGGGCTTTTTGAACTTGGGCCTGGTTGTGCAGGAGGTCTCTCACACATGTCTTTCCTGTAAGCAGTTAAGACTCTCTTAACTAGCCACCTAGGTGGCGGACCTGGTCAATCACCCTGACAACTAGTGATGAGCGAAGCGAGCTTTGGATCCTAGATCTGAAGTTGCTTCATTCAAAATTGAATTTAATTACTGTGGGGAGATTCATCTCTGTACAGTATTCAAATGTATGAATCTTGCCAGACTTAGGCTACTTCCACACTGGCGGCAGGCCTGATCCGGCAGGTGAAGGGTGCTGCCAGATCAGGCCTGCCGCAGTGACATGTGTGGAGCCGGAACTGCGCTCCGGCCCCACACATATACTGCTGGGCGCCTGGTGGAATCGTCATCTGTGCGCGCCGTCCTGTGCCTCCGACGCTCTGAAGACCTGCCGGGGAGCATGTAAGTATGTATGTGTGTTTGTATGTGTATATGTGTGTGTATGTTTATGTTTATGTGTATGTCTATGTCTGTATGTGTCTACCCTGTTTCCCTGAAAATAAGACCTACCCCGATAATAAGCCCTAGTGCTATTCTGCCCTGTTTTTGGAGTAGGCATAAAATATAAGCCCTACTCCAAAAATAAGCCCTAGGTACATTGAGGATACACTGAGAATAGGGTTATGGTCCGAGCCCGGGGCGGGGGATGTTGAGCGGAGCCCCGCAAGTGATTTTAATGGCCAGTCAGGGCCTCATTGCTGGTGACGCTACCTGCGCAATGCTGGGTGCTATAATACACAGCGCTGCGCAGTTAGTTACCTATATACACACCTATACCCATACCCTATCCAGCGCTCTCCCCTGTGATGATCCCGCGAGATGTGACCTCAGCGCCTGGTCTCGTGGGATCACGCTGGTTGGCGGGATGACAGAGCACACGCCGGATGACAGGATTGGGAGAGAAGAAGAAGTTCGGAGCAGAGCGTAGGTAAGCATAGCATGTTTGCACAGGGATCCGGGGCAAAAAAAAAATGACATACCACTATATATTCAGAGGGGCCAAAAATATGTTCAGTGGGGGCAAAAATAAGACCTACCCCAATAATAAGCCCTAACCCTTTTTCCGGAGAAAAAAAAGAAATAAGACTCTGTCTTATTTTCGGGGAAACATGGGTATGTGTAGCCGGATCCATCATGAACTCCATTGAAAGTCAATGGAGGGTGGATCCGGTTACCATTGTGGTCACACCAGACGGATCCACCCCCATTGACTTGCATTGGGGGTCATTCCGGATCCGTCTTGGTGCGGATGCCTGGAACGGAGAGAAAACCGCAGCATGCTGCGGTTTGTTCTCCGGTCTGAAGACGGAACGGAATGCTTTCAGGAGCATTCCGTTGTCTTCAGTTCAGTTTTGTCCCCATTGACAATGAATGGGGACAAAACTGAAGCGTTTTATTCCGGTATTGAGCCCCTATGACGGAACTCAATACCGGAATTTTAAAACGCTAGTGTGAAAGTAGCCTTAAGTGAATAACTTCGGCTTTTGATTTTTTTTTAAGTTGAAAACCATTTTAAAATGGGAATCTGAAGTCGGCTTCGGTACCAAGTTTTAAAATGTTTTTTTAAGTTGAAAAAGCAAATCTCGAAATTATTCACCTGTGAGACTTCAGTGATCACGAATTTCCCTTGCCAAAACCAATACATTTTAACGTTGCACGGTGACGGATCGCCGTACAGTATTCAAACGCAGTTTGGAGCGAATCGACTTCGGATCTTGGATCCGAAGCTCAATTCACTCATCCCTACTGACAACCTAACACAGTTTGCCAGATTGTTAATAATAGCAATTAACCCTTTGCAGTAGTCCTTCTGGTGTACTGCACCTGTACATTGCTCCCTGAGGACATGTCAGCAGTGTACAGATTCCAACGAGCTATAGACACCTGATGTTTGGGTGCCTATTAGGTTACTAAAACTGTAAAATAAGTAAATAAGGTATATTACAAAAATTAATAATGACCCTTTTAGAATAATCCTTAATTAATTTCAAAAGGTTAGTTACACGTTAAGAGTGAAGACCAGAGGTGTTTGTTTTTTTTTTCCTTGTGTTTATGCATTTTTAGTGGTTTGGAGCTTTGTCAAAATGAAGCATGCTCTCAGTATGCTTAAGTACACATTAAATGATAATAATAATGATAATAATAATAATAATAATAATAATAATAATAATAATAAAAACAGTAAAAAAAAAAGCCTGCCATTTTTAAACACAAAAAAGCTAATATAGGTTTTACTTTTCATTGTATACAACACAAACTGGAACGGGACTGGGAGTGTCAGCCTGTTGCAAGAGTCCAGTAGCCAGTGTGAAAACTATAATATTACCTTTTGTAAATGTATTTTAACATAAATGATCACAGTATTTATATACAAATTTGCTAAATAATACAGACAAGTATAACAGTATCCTGCTCGTACAATATCATTTTCTCAGAATTTACCGCTAATTCTGTCTTGTGAGACTAAGACGGGCTGCCTGCTCACTGAGGGATAACGTCTATGGAGAGGGGAGAGGGAGAAGCAAAGACACAGACATAATTCAGCATGATACAGTATATCTCACTCTATGCTTTGTTCACATCTATACAGCTTAGTGCTTCTCTATAAATCCCTACATGGTGCTTCTGAGTGACAGGATGCAGAATCTACTGTCTCCATATCTATGTAGTCTATGGGGAGACATCATTACAGCTAGTAACCACCACCAGCTCAACTAAGAATTAGAGATGGAGTATGCAGAGGGAAATACTGCAAAAATGCCTGATACCAGCCATATAATGGCCAGATATAGTGTTACAACTCATGTATACACACATGGTAGCCCATTCTTAAAAGTCATCTGAAAGTCTATGGAGAGGGCAAGAGGAGAGAGACAGTCATGATTCAGCAGCTAAAAGTAAGTGAGGTATCTCACTCCATTTGCTTTATTCACATCTCTACTGCTCAGTGCTTCTCTGTAATGCCCTATATAGTGCTTCTCAGTGAGAGAGAGTTAGGAAACAGAATCTACTGTCTCCATGTGTAGTCTATGGGGAGACATCATTACACCTGTTTTCCACTTACCAGCTCAGCTGAGAATTAGACATGGAGCCTGAAGAGGGGAATACTAAGATGGCTAGATGCAAGATATATAATGGCAAGATATTGTGTTATCGCTCATTCTGAACGTGTACTGTAGATACACTTGAGCTGGGTTCGCATCCCTGATTCGTTTTCCATACTTCTGATCTATCAGGAGAACAGAAAACAAACACACAAAAAAAGAGACTCTATATTTTAAGCAACCATTATGCTCAGTTATGCACATTTTGCATCCGTTTTATCCATCTGAGATCCGTTATTTTAGACAGAAAAAAATACTTTGTGCAGGGCTTTTCTTTTTGTCTAAAATTATGGATCTCAGATGGAAATATGTAAAACAGATGCAAAAAGTGCATAACTGAACATAACGGATGCTTAAAATACAGGATCCGTGATGTGAACCTGGCCTTAATGAGACAGACATATAGAGGTATGTTTATATTTTATGACGATAGATTACCTGTATTTTTTCTTTGTAGAATAGCCCCCATTGCCTTTTGTTTTACAATTTTTCTTATAGTTTTATCCCACATAATGCCACCATGCCATGAGTTCCAAGATCATACTCAGGGGCAATTTCCCGGTGGGCCGATGCCCAGGGGGCCACCTGTGCCCTTCTCACAGCCGGCCAGTGAAAGTTTTTGTGGATGTATTGTGTGCTGCTGGCAGTATTTTGTGATGGACTGTGGTATTTGGCTCTGTTGGGGCGGTATAATGTGCCACAATATTGTATTGCTGGCCCTGCCTTCCATCAATTTGGACCCTGCTACAAAATGGGGCCACTTTTAGTATTTTTCCAGGGCCACTTTAAGTTTCCAGTCCGTCCCTGATCATACTGTTATATAACAGACCTCCCAAGTGTCCCTCTTTTGGAGGGACAGTCCCTCTTTTTGACCCAAGTCCCTCTGTCCCTCTTTGCTCCATAAATGTCCCTCTTTTTTATCTGAAATATAGATTTTCATTATTGCATTTACAATATTCATCCAGAAAGTGTTTTTCTGGTTCTTTGCTGTACTTTAGAGCCCTCCTTGTATATGATTTAATTATTAGTTGCAATTTGAATTTTAGAAATGTATATATCCATATCATTTTTGCACTCTTTCGTAACAGAAAACTTTTGAAGTGTATACATATGCATGAAAATGGATCTTTCATAAGTGTCCCTTTTTGAATGTACAAAAAGTTGGGAGGTGTGATATAGTGCCAAAAGAAGATGCCGCATCCAAACAATACTCCCCAAAAGCACCCACATAATTCTGCCATATACCTGTAGTTCAGTACTGCAAATAACCACCCAAATAATACCTCCATACACTCAAAAATAATAGGTTCCAGAACAATCTCTGCAGATAATACCAGCCGCAATATGCCCCAGAAACACAATACAGCACTTACCCCCGCCTCAGTGTTTGACCATCATTTTTTCAACTTTTTATAACTGGAGGATCAATATTTTCCTCCAGATATTAATGATGACCTAGCGGTTGCACACTTCCCCCGGTAACTTCACACCGAGCCATTTATGTGCTGGTAAACATGTCCGACTGCTTTCTATCTCAGTTTGAAATCCAGCTGAGCCTGTCCTCCACCGCCGCCGGTTCACATGCAGTTTAGATCTGGTGGAAAAGGAATTGGCAGATGGGAAATAAAGAGGAATTGAAGGAAGTATAGATTTTTTGCAACCATTTTGATAGCGCTAGTGCTTTTATAATAGAAAATTTAGCTACTTTTTAAAAATCTATTTTAATCTCCTGCTGTTTTGTCCCCAGCCCTTACGAAGACTTATGTGTCTCCATGGTTACAGACGAAGAACAAATCCAATGGGCAGTTTGACCCTGCAGTCGTGTGTTGCTAACCTAGAGACAATAGAAATAGGGGAAGATGGAGGAAAATACAGCATGATTATACATGGTTTTATATTCTGTAACCATGGAGATGCAAGGGTCGGCATAGGAGCTGTGTACATACAATGGCAGAAAAGGGGGACATGTATGAGGGCCTCCCGACATCAGCAGATTTCAGAGGAGAGAAGGATAGGGCAGTTTGATTTCAACATGCCGAATCCTTGTGTTCTTGTGCGAGATAGAGTGTATAAGGAGGTTGGGGAAGTGTATAGACGGCTTTTTAGTGCTGGTTGTGTGCTCTTGTGTCCTGCTAGGGATGCAACCTCCCTCCCTTCCGGCCCCCCGCGCATCTGTGTGAGGAGCATATAAGGGGGCGTTAATACTTGTGTGGGACGGCATATAAGGGGGCATTTTTACTATTGTGAGGGAACAGATATGGTGGCGTTAATACTGTGTGGAGGATGCATATAAGGGGGCGTTATAAACTGTGTGAGGAGCATATAGGGGGATGATTTATACTGTGGTAGGATGGAGCATAAAAGGGGGGCGTTATACTGTGATGGACGGGATCAGATAAGGGGGCGTCTATACTTGTGTGAGGAGCATAATAAGGGGGCGGTTATACTGTGTGAGGAGCATATAAGGGGGGCGTTATAACTGTGTGAGGAGCACATAAGGGGGGCATTATACTGGTGTGGAGGATGGCATAAAAGGGGGCTGTTATACTGTGGTGAGGGACAGATAAGGGGACGTTATACTGTGTGAGGGACAGATTAAGGGGGCGTTAATACTGTGTTGAGGAGCATATAAGGGGCGTTATACTGTGTGAGGAGCAGCATATAAGGGGGGTATTATACTGTGTGAGGAGCATATAAGGGGGCGTTATACTGTGTTGAGGAGCATATATAGGGGGTATTATACTGTGTGAGGAGCATAAAGGGGGCGTTATACTGTGTGAGGGACAGATAAGGGGGCGTTATACTGTGTGAGGAGCATATAAGGGGGCGTTATACTGTGTGGGAGCATATAAGGGGGCGTTATACTGTGTGGAGGAGCACATAAGGGGGCATTTATACTGTGTGAGGAGCATAAAGGGGGCGTTATACTGTGTGAGGGACAGATAAGGGGCGTTATACTGTGTGAGGGACAGATAAGGGGCGTTATACTGTGTGAGGAGCATATAAGGGGCGTTATACTGTGTGAGGAGCATATAAGGGGGCGTTATACTGTGTGAGGAGCATATAAGGGGCGTTATATACTGTGTGAGGAGCACATAAGGGGACGTTATACTGCGTGAGGAGCATATAAGGGGCGTTATACTGTGTGAGGAGCACATAAGGGGACGTTATACTGTGTGAGGAGCATATAAGGGGACGTTATACTGTGTGAGGAGCATATAAGGGGACGTTATACTGTGTGAGGAGCATATAAGGGGACGTTATACTGTGTGAGGAGCATATAAGGGGGCGTTATACTGTGTGAGGAGCATATAAGGGGCCGTTATACTGTGTGAGGAGCATATAAGGGGGCGTTATACTGTGTGAGGAGCATATAAGGGGCCGTTATACTGTGTGAGGAGCATATAAGGGGCCGTTATACTGTGTGAGGAGCATATAAGGGGCCGTTATACTGTGTGAGGAGCATATAAGGGGCGTTATACTGTGTGAGGAGCATATAAGGGGGCGTTATACTGTGTGAGGGAGCATATAAGGGGGCGTTATACTGTGTGAGGAGCATATAGGGGGGCGTTATACTGTGTGAGGAGCATATAAGGGGGCGTTATACTGTGTGAGGAGCACATAAGGGTGACGTTATAACTGTGTGAGGAGCATATAAGGGGCCGTTATACTGTGTGAGGAGCACATAAGGGGGCGTTATACTGTATGAGGAGCATAAAAGGGGGCGTTATACTATGTGAGGAGCATATAAGGGGACGTTATACTGTGTGAGGAGCATATAAGGGGACGTTATACTGTGTGAGGAGCATATAAGGGGACGTTACACTGTGTGAGGAGCACATAAGGGGGCGTTATACTGTGTGAGGAGCATATAAGGGGGAATTATACTGTGTGAGGCGCACATAGGGGGGCATTATACTATGTGTGGGGCACACATGGGGGCGTTATACTGTGTGAGGAGCACATAAGGGGGCGTTATACTGTGTGAGGAGCATATAGGGGGGCATTATACTATGTATGGGGCACACAGGGGGCGTTATACTGTGTGAGGAGCACATAAGGGGGCGTTATACTGTGTGAGGAGCACATAAGGGGGCGTTATACTGTGTGAGGAGCGCATAGGGGGGCATTATACTATGTGTGGGGCACACATGGGGGCGTTATACTGTGTGAGGGGTACATAAGGGGTGTTATACTGTGAGGGACAGATAAGGGGACGTAATACTATGTGAGGAGCATATAAAGGGGCACATAAGGAAGTGTTATACTGTAAGGGGCATATAACGGGCCATTATTATGCTGCATTGGGGCACATAACAGAGTATTGTACTGTGTGGGGTCACACAGTATAATGTAGAAATGAATGAAATGTAGTATTAAATACATTTTATTGTAAAACCAAGAGGAATTTTTTTTTTAAATGCACCAAAAAAATCTAAGTGTGAAGAAACCCTTGGTGTCACATAACACCCGATGTGTAAACTGTATTTTCTGTTGGGAAATGTGGCACCTCCACGTCTCCCGCCACCCTCCCAGCCATGGACATCTGATGTGAGGTCAATTTAACATTTAGGGCTTAGTGCACTGTGATTATGGCACTAAAAATGTCTGCTGTTTTTGATGCAACCATTGGGTTTTTTTTTAACCCTTTGATTACCATGCCTAGTCTTCTGGCATCAAGTGGTGTTGGGCAGCAGGAATCACAGTCTACTGGTCCTCATATTCTTGCAGGATGATTCCATGATTGCCTGAATTGATGGATATGTTTTCTCCTGCTACAAATTAGGTCGCACCAGAGTCGTAGTTTGAAGCTTCTGGGCACCAAGCCAAAAATCAGCAAAAACTTACACCTTCCCCACCACCCAATTACCATGTCTCATACATAATACTGATGTCTTCTTCTATTGTGACAGAGAAGCCATTAGCACAAAGGCCCGAGGCACAATTGCTACCTCTGCAACATCCATAGCAGTGGTCTCCAACCAGTGGCTTGTAACCCCTGCTGTGCAGCTCACCATGGGAGTCCCATGTTATGTCCATATGTACTGGCAATGGACATTGTTACAGACCTTTCCTAGATTTACCACCAAACATTGTCAATTTGGATGGCATAATACTAGTGTTAAATTTCACATTGGATCATTTAGCAGCAAATTTTTGCAGTTTCATGTTTGTTGTTTCTCTGCATTCAAAATTTCTCACCTCTACTTTTGAATTGCCTGTTGCTTCCGGCCATGACACAAAGTTGAATGTGACTAACAACATACAAAAGGTTGGGGACCTCCACTCTATAGCTATGCCTCAAGGTCTCAACCCAACTATGGCCGCTTTCACACGAGCGGGTTCAACACACTGAACTCGCAGCGTGTGTCTGCGGCAGCTCCCATCCTGACCTCTCAGCACTGACGGGGTTGCAAAGCATTATATTAATTTATGATGCTATGTAAGCCTTACAGCTCTGGAATGTATTATATGACACTGACATAATGCTGTCATAATGCATGATGCTAAGTGTAACATATAATGCTATGCGACCCCATCAGTGCTAGGGAGGTCAGGACGGGAGCTGTGGCAGACACACGCTGCGAGTTCAATGTGTTGAACTCGCTCGTGTGAAAGGACCATGGTTGGGTTGAGAACTTGAGGCATAGCTATAGAGCGGAGGTCCTCAACCTTTTGTATCTTGTGAGCCACATTTAACTTTCTATAATGCTTTGCGACCCCATCAGTGCTAGGGAGGTCAGTACGGCAGCTGCCGCATACTCACGCTGCAAGTTCAATGCGTGGACTATAAAGTGTTGACCACAAGGTGAAATTGCAGAAACTACTGATGATCGCCTGAGGTTCTCACAGGATATGTAAGGGACAAATTATTCCTATAGGATAATTTCCAGGTTTAGTAGGAAATTGAAGGGGTAATCATATTATCATTTCATGATGGAAGTCTGGTCTTTTTCTGGCAGCACTTTGACAAAGTTGCATGCCTGTCCTCTGAGGTGTCAATAGCTCCTTTATGTAGAAGGCATCTGAGTCACTTCGGCCTCTGGAACCGTTGCCCTATTTCAGGAATGAAGATTATCTAAAATATGTGCAGAAGACTAAAGTGTGACCATAACCTGGACTGAGAAGCGGTTGACTTTTCTCCATTATAAGTTGACTTTCCTGCCAGGACATTCATCGGCCGTTCCTCCTAGTAAATAAGTCGTCATTGAAGAGCTGCCTAAACCAACTTGTCTTTTCTGCTGCCCTCTGCCAAAATGTCTCCATCCATGCCCGTAGTGAATGGAACGCATTTAGAGCGTTTGCTGGGTAGCCTTTAATGACCTGTTTTTTTGCTGCATTTTTGCGATGTTTGTAGACCTTTAGCTACAGAAAGACTTTGTGAGAAAAAAAAAAACGTACTTTTCTTTCATTAGAACAATTTTTGGCAGAATGTTTTTTTTTATGACAGATGTAGAGTTGTATGCGGAGTACATATCAACCCTTCCGTTCGGATTTCTTCGCTGCAGGTGGTATTGGGTACACACTGGTAGGAATCTGCTGCAGCAGTCTACGACAGAAAAACTGCACCTATTAAAGTGGTTTTCTCATAACCAGAACTCCTGTCCATAGGTGCCATTTGTTCACGTTGATTTCATAGAGGAGGGTCCGTGGCTCTAGACTCATCTCTCTAAGTGCCAGAACAGTGAGCCTCTATGGTGGAACCATTTTTGTGTCCATTCCTTACCGGACACAGACAACTATTCACACAGGGAAAATATACACAACTGTCCCCAGCAATATTAGCTACTTGCTGGGGACCAAGTATGTGTGTCACTTACCTGGCAAAGAGATGGCACCTGGATGCACAATGGCCATCCCCACCCATCCCTTGGTTGGACTTGATAGACTTAAGTCTTTTTCAAGTGGCTTATTTAACTATGCTTCTGGAAACCTTGGGTCTTGGCATCATGTAGATATGACACGTACCACCAACCTAACTATTGTACAGACAAGTAACTCCCCTTCATGACAGCGGTGCCCCCCGAATGGCAGTGGCCTCTTTCAGCAGGGTAATAACTGAACGCATAGCAAAAACTGCCCAAGAACGTGACAACGAGATCACAGAAATCCAGAAAGCTCAATTCGATCACAAAGTCCTGGAAAAACAAGTCCAATCTATGGGCTTAAAGGGGTTGTCTCTCACTTCGGTAAGTTGCATTTATCATGTAGAGAAAGTTAATACAAGGCACTTATTAATGTATTGTGATTCTCCATATTGCTTCCTTTGCTGGCTGCATTCATTTTTCCATCATATTATACATTGATTGTTTCCATGGTTACAGACCACGCTGCAATCCATCAGTGGTGGTCGTGCTTGCACAATATAGGAGAAAACATCAGCCTCTCTGGTGGCCGGGACCATGGGAGTGCACATAGACTAGTGCTTTTACCTATATTGTGCAAGCACGACCACCACTACTGATGGATTGCAGGGTAGTCGTAACCATGGAAACAAGCAGTGTATAATGTGATAGAAAAATGAATCCAGCCAGCAAAGGAAGCAATATGGACAATCACAATACATTAGTAAGTGCCTTGTATTACCTTTCTCTACATGATAAATGCAACTTACTGAAGTGAGAGACAACCCCTTTAAAGAGAACCGCTCACCTCTCCCGACATCCCGTTTTAGAAGCTACTTGCATTCATTGTGCCATCAAAACAGCTCTAAAGGCATGGACTCCATGTGTCCTAGAGGTGACAGCTCCTTTTTAAAGGACCTGCCGCTAGTGTTTTGGTGACAGATATTGCAGGACACCTTCAGAGGTTTTGTGCAGTCCATACCTTGAGAGCTGTTTCAATGGCACAAGAGACTGAACAGTTTTTTCCAGCTATTACTATTTTAGCAAATTTTCCCTTTCTGTTTTTGGTTCCTTATCTCAGGGACATGCTATAAGGGAAGCACCCGGGACATAGCCTAGAAACCCAGGAAGAAGATACCAGTATCATAAATGGCAGGTTTTGTACTGGGACCCAGGAGCTTCTAGTTACAGTTCTCTTTCTGTCTCTTGGTGACTCCAGAATATACAGTACAATTCTCTTCATTTTTTTTGTTTTAAAAACCAATATATTACATTGCTGTTCTATAAAGTAGTGTCGAGCACTGGTATTGGGCTCCCCCCTTTCATCTGTAAGCAAAAACATGTTGTTCTTCTGAAGTCTATATTATATAAGGTTTCCTAATGAGACTTTACATATATACGGCACGTACAGTCTATGGCGGGGATGGTAACCTGCGGCTGAATCTCTATAAAGGGGTCACCGCATGTTGTGTTTGTTCTAGAAATAATTATGTGGCATGGATGATGCATCTTCTGAACTTGCCTCGTTATCCACAGAGTCTGGTCTTTAGGCGCAGATAACTAAATACGTGTCCATTTCCATGTCCATTTCCCGTTTTGTATCTGATCTTTGCAGCCTTTTTTATATTCAGGCTCATGGCCCCTGGTGCAAGAGTTCAGATTGGGCCCTTCTTCCTTCAGTACTTTGTGGCCAGGGGCAGGGAAGCACATGGCCTTCATTCTGCAAAAATGTAAACTGCAACCCTCCCATGCCAAATTCTTGACCTAACCCCTTCCTTCCAGGCAGAGGTGTAACTTGATCAGCATGCACTTTCCATAATACCGGTTTCTTCCTAGGCAGGACAAGGGTCTTTGGGCCCCCTCAGGCTCCTGGGCCCGGTAGGGACTGCTGCCTCTGCACCCCATATAGTTATGCCCCTGGGAATGGAACAATATAGCATCATAAGAATAGATACTCTGGAATTGTTATTACATGGAAAATACAAGTAATTACAAAAACGGACATGTCAGGAGAGGGGACTGGTTATTTTTAAGTAGAATTGTCATCAGTAGGTGATCTATGTGGGTTAGAACCTACCAATCAAGGGAAGAACCAGAGCCACCTTCAATAGTTCTCTTTGTCTCCTATTACATCTCAGTCCTATTGAAGTTAACGGGCTGGACTGCAGTACTAGGCACTAGTGATGATCGAGCACCCCCATGCTTGTGTGCTCGGCTGCTACTACTAGGGGGTGCTCGAGTGCTCGGCCGAGCACCCGAGCATGATGTAAGTCAATGGGAGTAAACCAGGCACCCCCCGCTCGGAAGAGAGGAGGGTGTCTGGTTTATAGTGGTCCCCCATAAAATAAAAAAAATGTGGCCAGGTATCTCACCGCCATGGAGCCCGGGTTCGTCTGATTTTTTTCAGGCTCTCCCCGCCCCTGTCACTGCCTCCACCCGTCCGCCCTCCTCTTCACTTGCGTCCTCCTTCTGTTCCAGGCTCGGCAGAGCACCGAGTGTACCCGAGCGCTGGCATGCTTGGCCGAACATGCTCTCTCATCACTACTAGGCACACTTATGGTCTGGACACTGCCTGTGGTTGGTCCGTCATCTATCAATAGTTGGAGGTCCCAGGATTCAGAACCCCACCCATAACATCAATGGTGTACTATCATGGAGGCCAACCACATGATTACTATGGGGTCCAGCTTGAGGCATTTTTATGTAACCGCCACTAGAGGGTGCAAAGAGATTTTACAGCTTTCATTGAGTTTAATGGTAAATATATAAATTCCTTTGCACTGAGTTCCTGTTACTGTGGGCAGCCAGTTTTATCATGTACTATGTGAAGGGAAGCAGGAGACATAGAGCTGTATGGGGAGATTGATCAATGTATTTATGCCATTTAAGTATGTTATCTAGCTAGGTTGGGGGGGCACATTCCAAATTTCACCTTTTTGATTACTTTTGTGGTGCAGTAACTGACTGGCTATTCAGTTGAGCATTAATCAAAATTACAGGTCAGAATCAGATTCTGGAAAATCATGTCTACTTGATGAACAAATTCATCTTTAAAAAAGCTTGATTGAACAACCTCTTACTGTAACCAGAGAAAGGATGCTAAAGCCAGACATGCCGCCTACCAATGAGTTAATCAGTAAGAAATCTACCATCTCTGACCTGTCTATTTTCCAATCAATTATCATTTCAGAATCCATTTTAAGAAATGTATGGTCTAGGTGAATAATGTTCTTCAATGATTGACCTATCGTCAGAATTTTTTAAAAATTGCTTTTGCTCCAAGCCCCGTCCTTGTATTTGTTGGATAGCAATGTCCTCCAAACACTCCTAAAGATGTCAGTAGTGGTTTATCAACAACTGGAGCTCCCAGGTAATTTGTCTATGAGGAATAGCAGAACATACTCTAATGGGGGTAACCCTTCTCCATGTGTCTCCATGTGTGTAGCATCCACACCTCCAAATTCCTCCCCAGCCTATGGCTAGCTCTCCTGGGATGTATAAGCAGCACTTGTTTTAAAACAAACGAGCACTAGCAGTGATAAATTGCAAGTTACAGCCCTTAGAAAGGCGTCTCAGTAAAAGCTGGATATACCTGCAGCTCTCATTTCTGAACCGATTTCTATGTGCTGTAATTTGCAGCTTATTATGGCTAGTGCTCCTGGTCTTGTTTTAAAGCTTAGATTGTTTGTTTTATTTGTTTAGCATTTTTTTTTAAATTGTATTTTTTACAAAGTTACCTGAAGGTGGACATGGTTGTCAATAGTGATGAGCGAAGCGAGCTTCAAATGGTACCACGGAACCAAAGCTGAGTTCATTTCCAAATTTTAAAGTGGTTTCCCACTTTAAAAATTAACTACCGAAGTTATTCAACTAAGTCTTGGGGGACTTCGTGAATACATTTTAATGCTGTACTGAGATGGATCTCCATACAGCATTAATCCAAAGTTTTGAGCGTGTAATCCCTGTATTTTACAGGTTGTTAGTTTTTAAAATTTCCAGCTTGAAACGATATTTGTTGTATTTCCAGTTCTAGTAATTTTATGAAGATATGTGCATGTAATTGTAGGCCTAAGGGCTCGTTCACATCACCGTTAGGGATTTCGTTCTCCTGCTCCGTTATAGGAGCAGGAGAACGGAAAGGATGGATTCGGGACATAACTGAGCCCAACGGAGCCTAAGGGACCACATAGACTATAATGGGGTCCGTTAGGTTTCCGCTCAGAAGATGATTTTTGAAGCGAAGACAAAAGTTGTACATCTTCTGAGCGGAAACCTAACGGACCCCATTATAGTCTATGGGGTCCCTTAGGCTCCGTTGGGCTCTTATGTCCCGAATCCATCCTTTCCGTTCTCCTGCTCCTATAACGGAGCAGGAGAACGGAAGGGCTGAACGGAGATGTGAACGAGCCCTTAGTGGTATGTGTGAACATAAATGTAAAATGTTTATTTTTAAGAGGTGTGGTCCATATAACCTTCTGCTTGGGTAACAATTTTAAGGTAGGTTCACATTTACATTTAACCAATCAGGCAATATCTACTAGCAGAGAACAGCCTGTTGGAGTTCTGTGGATACTGCCGTTCATCACCTGACCCCATTCACTATAATGGGATCCAGCTGCTTTCCAGCGTAAGTACATGCAACAGTTTTTGTCTGGCCAGAAGCTGGCATTTTGCCCATTAAGGGATTTACAACCCTTTGTTGTAAATCCCTTAATAGGTGATTAGGGAATACTACTATTGTAGCTCCACATTGATTTCTTATAACAGCAACGGATTTTTTGGAGCAAGGAATAAAGGGCGATATAGGAGACAACAAGTGGTCTTCCATCTAAGAAATCAGATCTGGTGTGGTGAAGCTAAGTATGCTCGCACATTTAGGCTAGGGCTACATGGCGACAGTTCAAGATGGATTTTTTGCGACTGTCGTGTCGCAGTCGCAGCATGTTGCATGTCGCAGTTCGACACCATAGACTTCCATTATAAAAATTGTCGTGCGACAAGAAGTCGTGCGACAACTGTCGTCGTGTAGCCCTAGCCTTACACTGGGACCTGAACACAACAATGGGGCAGCGGCTGTGTGTCTATTCATCTATTCAGGTGATGGACTCATACTTGTCCCTCATCTCTGGGTTGTAATTACATGCCACCTAACCAACACAGTTTGCTCTGCCTCCTACATTTTCTTGGCTAGTTACAGCACACCTTACTCTCGCTCAACGCGTTTCTGTTTCATAAAAAGCTTGTAGAGATAGTGTTGTGATAGCATCAGCTCTAGCGTTAGTGTGGCCACCCTCTTGAATGTAAAGGTTGATGAAATTTGACGCAAAGTTGCATGAAGGTATCTGTGTGTATAAAGCGGTGTCTACTTCCAGAAAATGTATGGGGAGAGTTAGTATGATTGTTTTTTTTTTTTATTTTGTAATTTAGGTTTTACTTGTACATGTGAAAACTGTGAGGCTACAGCAGATAAAAAGGTGGTGGTGGTGGGGGGTTGCATTTTAGAAAAAATTACAAAAAAAGTATATTTTTATATATTCCGGTTTAAGAATTAGGAGGCAAGAATAACTCCACAGTTAATTATAAGTAGTGCTGGAATTAAATATTGGCGGTGTTGAGAACAAAAAAAATTAGGAAAATGTCAATTCTAATGAACCTTTCATACTGAGAAATCATTTCAATTAGTGTGTTAACACCAAAGTAAACCGTTCCTTATTATTATTTTTTCTTACAATATAAAAGTAATTTCCAAATACAAAATTCACTTGATATTTAATTACGTGAGGCACATGGTGAACAGACATCACAATTGTGGTCATACCTTTTTGTAAAATAATAAAAAAAAAACATTTTAGTAGTTTTTGTGAAATATCTTTTATAGTATGATTTTTCTATCTGAAAGTTTTTTTTACTGGGTAACTATGAAGAATCGTCTTCAGGTTTTATAAAAAAAAAACAAAAAACATAAACTGCACCTTTAAGAGAAGCACCGATTGTCACTCAATATTGCACTGGTCACCTGCCTGTAGGATATCAACAAAAATCTGACCTGAAAACTGTAGAATGAAAATGTATAAATACTATATTTGTAAACTAGATAAGTCCCATGATGCATTATTTCCAGCCTTCAGTTAAAAAATTGTGGCTACTCTGGGCGGAGCTTAGTAGTCATGTGACTTGCCCTGTAGGAAAAGGTAATTAACATATGGATGACATATTTCCTGGTCATACACAACTTGTCATGCAGATGCCAACCACAAGTTGCTACAATCTAGAAACCATATTGTAACAGAGAGTACGGGAGACTCTTATAAGCACCATGTGAAGGTCATTGCTTAAATTTTTGCCAAAAAGTTGTCCTCCTTTTACTTTAACGGTCATAAAAAAATTTTAAAAAAACTTTTTGAAAATTATTTGACTTTGATAAATTGACTGATCTTCCAGATCCATCCCAGTTCCCCCATTCAGTTGCCAGTCATATCATGGGGAGTCTGGAAAAGTATATCCAATGAAGTAGAGAGACGTGGTCTGTCCGGTGTCATTTTCATGGGTAGGTTTAGAGGGCAATCTCCTTCTGTATGAAATGTTAATATCTATAGAGCCTTTTTCTGGAGCGCCATTGTAAACATGTCTACACAAGGTTGTTTGTGAGTCTTTGCTGGTTCTCAAATTCTTCTTCTAAGTCTGCACTGTATGCATCACCTGAGGGGAGAAAATAAGAGGAACGGTTTGAATTATCAACTTGGAAGCCCCGTTCACCACCATGGTTTTCCATGTGAACAATTTTTTGGTTTCTAGGTGGAGCTCTTCACTTTCTATAGCAACCGCTCTGTTTTTTACAGTTATAGTGACACTCATAGCTCCATGCACCTACGTAATGACAAATTGTTGAATTTTCATCATTGCTTAAAGGAACCTGTCTCTAGTTTTGGGTCTATGAAGCCCCCAGACTGTCTTTATGCAGCTGAGGTGAGTTTGGTGGATTTTAGCACATGAGCATCACACAATTGAAGCTGAAGGCTGTATCTCTTGTGTCACTGCACAAGCATTTGAAGCCACCGGACTTACCTAATACAAGAGATGTGTCTAGGAGATTAGTTCTTTTTTTGCTTTGCTTTTGCTCATCATCTTTCATGGCTTTTTTAACATAGAGGAACCTCAAAAATGTTTCTATTATCTCAAGGAGCTACTTCCTCTGTCTTTAGTAGAACTTTGGTGTGATGACAGGTAAAATGTTCCAGCACTATGTTCTTGCCAAGATTTGTTGACTTCCTTTGCCAGACCCCCATGCCAACTGTCCTTGAGCAGGTTTGAGATTTGTTTACCCTACCTTATAAAACCTCATACTAGGTGGTGCAAGGTGGTAAAAGAAAAACACTCTATTTTGGCAGAAGAGTCACTTCATATGGTGATGGAGAGCAGGGCCACTAGCCAGCTGTAGGGATGCTAGGCCTGGACTGAATTTTTGCCACAGTTCTCAGATGTTTGTACCATGGAAGCCACTTATGTTGCTGCTTTGTGATGTCTGGAGAGAGAGGGCCCATTCCTGACTAGCCTTACCCCAATTTTGAAGGGTGGTGAGAACCTTCACAAGCATATGGTCTCCATGGATGCTGAAGGGAATTCAAGTCATGAAAAAGACATGGGGGAGCACCAGGAACTTCTGGTGCAGCTGATTATGATAAAGGTAGCTTCAATCAGCTCCTAAAAGGCGCCAATTTTTTATCATTGCAATGATGACTCTATGTATGACCCTTCTCCAGTCTAGAGCAAGCCAATTTTCATCCCTCACTGGTGTATACCCAGGTTAGAAGGCATCTTTACCTGTGTGACAATTATGCATCCATATACGATGGCCATCATACTTGCACCGACATCTCATCACGTTGTTTCTGAAATCCGATTCTGCTACTTCAAATTTTGGGTTCAAAATGACCTATAAATGATAAGAAAGACGCGGCAGCCGCTCTATATTATTCATTTTACAACGTAAGAAATAAAATTCTCCAATCTAGTAGACTCTATTGGAATTTCACCCAGCCAATCTGCAAGATGCATCGCACAAGCTAATATGGCCGTAAACCTTAGACCCAAGGTCAGTACATCCAGTATTGTGGTTAATGGGCCTGTTATATATCAAACAGCTGCACGATGAATTGTATCTTTACCCCGATGACATTGTGGGTAATGACTATAGATTTATGAAGAGTAATGTGGTGCCGGAGACAGGGCTGGGAAGATAAGGTTTTTGGTCATATTTATTTTATCTAATTTGCAAACCAACACAAAAAAATCCAAACTCTTTGTAAAAAAAAATGATTTCTTGTCATTGGGGTTTCAGAATGGATTTTTACAAAAGCAGAAAAGATATTTCAAGTTTTATTTGAGGCTGTATTTTTCTATTAGTTGTATTGTTATTGTAATGGTCTTAGGTGTAATTCTTTGTACACAACTATATCATGGATCTGCAATACTGTGGCCCAGACTCTACCACTGTGTGCCATTTACCTTATGGATTCTGTACTAATTATGCTCGAGGCTCCGTTTTTCTAATAAAAAGCTATAAATTTCCTGCATATGGACAGTTTTTTACATAAATACATTTTTTTATTGATTGAATTACGCACGCAATGTGATAAAAATAATGTTTGTAATTGGTTTTAGTTAAAAATTCTCAATCATTTGTCTTCTGCAGTCCACATGTGTTCATATACAGTGCAGGCTACTCAGACCCATTCAGAGTGAAATCTGGTGAAATGAGCTCTCTGATGCTGCACTTAATCTCAATCAAAGCTGACAGTTTTGCAACCAACTGACATAAATGTAAAGGTTATGGACACCTTGGCAACGAATTCTCGTTCATATGCTTCCTAAATGCAAAATTACACAACTTTCTATATAGTGTTTATTAAAAAAACTATTCTACCATTTTGGTTCTGTAGAGTGAGCGTGAAGTCCTTCACCTAGCTGGCAGTGCTGCTGAATCTGACATTAATCTGTCCGCTCCTGTTTCTGACTGCTCTCTCTGCTCTGCCCCTCCCTTCTCTCAGTGTTAGAGATAATTGGGGAGGTCGTACATGGCAGATGAGTGTAGAGAGGGATGAATGCATCCAAGAAGGGCAGCTCACACAGACTTCAGATAGGGAGGACCGCACACACTCAAGGCAGTTTGTAGGGGGAAGACAGCAGCATCCTGGACATACAGAGCCAGCAAATATTACTAGGAGGGACATGCCAACATCAGCAATGTCTGAGGAGGATGTAAACTGAAAAACATGTGTCCTGATATTTAGGACCAATTTAATCTCGATGACCTATGCTGTATAACTGAAGAAGGGGGTGGTGCCCGAATCAAATTTCTATCGAATTTTAGTTGCTATCCTGAATAAAGATACTTTATACTAGATGTAGCGCAGGTACAAGCTATTTTTTATATTTTTTATGTTTTTTTTAAACTATCCTGAGGATAAGTCATTAATATCTAAGTCCCAGAGAGAACCTTTAAATAGATGTAAACCTGACATGCCCCTTTAAATGAGCAAGAAGACCCTCTCACCTGGAATATATACTCCCCAGGAGCAACGTCTGTGATATCTACCCACTGGCAATCGATGTCGTGCCGATAAGTATCCCAACAGCCCACGGTTATTCCTTGCTCACCAAAGTTGGCGCATTCATACCTCTTTTGTATTCCTGTATATTAAAGGCACAGTTATATTCACACTATCTGAGACATGCAGCTTGGCATTTTCCGATTCTCGAAGCAGACGCGTAGTATCCATTAGTTTAGGAGATGAAAGAGGGAAATGTATTCGCATTTACAGGCTATGCATAAAATTATCATCACAAAATATTAAAAGGTGAATTAAAAGTAAAAAAGAAAAGTACAGGTGAAAGTGCTGAGCGATTCATATTTGTACAGAAACAGGAATTTTGCAACTTTACTGTACTTTATAATAAGGTACAAAAGAGCACAAGGTATATAAATTCTAAAAGTAAAACTAATGCAAAAAACAAACAAACAAAGCCCGTTACTTAACCCAACAAGTTTGTCACTGAATAACATAGTCATAAACCCCATGCAAAGAGTGGTTGCCAATCATCAGAAGACATTAAGTACAGAGAGGATGGACAGGACAGACTGTGGTAATGGAGGCGGCATACAAGAGCTGCTGCTCATTATCCACATCCCACATCCTCTCTGTCCTTCATGTCTCCTCATGAGCTCCATTCCTACAGAGATTCAGCTGAAGATCTTATCACCTGTATTCAGGATCATAATCCCTGATGAGCAGAGCAGAGAGGAGGATGAGGCAGCTCTTTACCTCAGTGTTGTGAAGTAACTTGTCCTGCTGTGTGATTAGGACAGGTTTTGTGTGCACTAATAGGACAGCGGCCATTTTGTTTTCTCCTAATGATTGCTCCCCGGACAAAACGA
This sequence comes from Rhinella marina, assembly GCA_900303285.1. NCBI lineage: Eukaryota > Metazoa > Chordata > Amphibia > Anura > Bufonidae > Rhinella > Rhinella marina. The sequence continues at coordinate 21,754 of ONZH01015031.1, read as the reverse complement.
GCCATTATAACTAATGAAAGGTATTTGGGAATATATTTATAATTTAATTATTTTCAGTAATTTTATTTTATTAATTGCCAAAGTACCCCTTTAAGACTCACATCACAGATCTCTGATGCAGTTGTCATGATGGAAGTGAAAAGCTGAGGAACTTTGTAAATACATTACATTAGTCATGTTTGGATCTCGAGATTCAGTCTGTATTATACTCCAGAGATATATTCATAATTCTGCTCACACACCCCTATCATAGATATCTGCTGAGCTCCTCTAATGCAGGGACAAAGTTACCACTGTGAGCAGACACTGAGCCAGCAAGAAATGCTGTTAGAGTTCAGCTCTGAAGCCTACAGATTTGTGAATTTAGCTCTGGGGAATAATACAGGCTGTAACTCAGGATCAGTACAGGATAAGTATATAGTTACACCACCAGCAGGCTAGTGAATGGAGCTCTGGAGTATAATACAGGATGTAACTCAGGATCAGTACAGGATAAGTAATGTATGTACACAGTGACTGCACCAGCAGAATAGTGAGTGCAGCTCTGGAGTATAATACAGGATGTAACTCAGGATCAGTACCGGAAAAGTAATGTAATGTATGTACACAGTGACTCCACCAGCAGAATAGTGAGTGCAGCTCTGGAGTATAATACAGGATGTAACTCAGGATCAGTACAGGATAAGTGATGTAATGTATGTACACAGTCACTGCATTAGCAGAATAGTGAGTACAGCTCTGGGGTATAATACAGTATGTAAATCAGGATCAGTACAGGATAAGTAATGTATGTACATAGTGACTCCACCAGCAGAATAGTGAGAGCAGCTCTGGAGTATAATACAGGATGTAACGCCGGATCAGGACAAGATAAGTAATATAATGTATTTCAGACTTACTCCCCTTTTGTAGATTAATTATATGTATAAAGTGAGGCTTATAGGTGAAAATACCCTTAAAGGTAATATTCTTGTAAAGTCCATTAACTTTCTGCAGTAGTAAACACTGGTTCTGTTTGGGTCTGGAAACTCACATGATATGCTCTGGTTTATGTATTAGTACGACTACATACCTTTCCCGCAATTGCTGTCCTCCAAGCAAAAACTAGCTTTATGTCCTTCAGCAACTTTAGATCCATTCAATGTCAGGAGGTCATAATAGGTGAAAACTTCAATACTGTGATAATGCCTGTAGGAAAGAGAATATGAGAAGCATGTCTGCTGCCCATGAACAGTGATGATGAAAGTATAGATGGAGGCGGGGAGGACAGGAATAGTGTAATTGATGCTCTCCCGTATACTGATATGTAATAATTACTGGGTGTTGCACTCAGAGTCTATGTGTGGAACGTTTCAGGATCACTGCAAGATTATAAAGAGAATCCACCCACCCCACGCTCTAAAATATCTCACAGCATGGGTGTCCTGTACAGCAGTAAGGCATGTGTGATCATGCATTTCCTGATTTGCGGAGAATAAAAATAGAGAGTATGGGATCAGGAAAAGTTCACACTTTACAATGTTTGGTAGGATGTAGAATAAGCAAAAAGAAATTATATCACATACAACAAAATAAAAAAATCAGTACTAATAATTACTAACATGAAAAAGGGAATTGTAAAAGTTCATGATTATTATTACAAAAATCTGATTAATAGTGCAGAAAGAGATCGAGAAGGACTCTGTACATCTCCGCCCTCAGTTTAGTAGCAATTTAGTCTTAAAGTGGTTGTCTCGTCTTGATAATCTCTATCCATATGTCATATAAGGGCATATGAAGGTCCTAGAGGGGGGCCACCACTCAGGATGGCTATGAGCCAGATGTAATACATGGACCACCATTCATTTGCATGTAGTACTACATTTCCTCTGTAGGTGGCATCTTTCTCTGCCATCCTATGGACTTGTCTCCCCTGGCAAAAAGGTGAGAAAAACTGGTTTCTATGGACAAACTTATATGAATGCAGTATTGGAGCATGCAATGTATGATAGTTGTATCCCTGGTAAATATGTCGATCGAGGGACGTAACTATAATTCATAGGGCCCCATAGTGAAATGAGATGGAACCCCCACCACCTAGTGTAAGAAAATTTAAAAAGCAGCAAAGGAAGCAATAATGAAGGGTATGATTATGTAGAATAGTACAATACATAAAAAAAAAACAACATTATAGCAAAAGACGCCATATTGTTATTCCCCACAAATAAAAGATACAATGTTCTTGCACTTGATTGGGCCCCATCAACCTCTGGGCCCCAGTGCAAGTCAATCTTTAGTGAAAGCTGGATTGGCATTGTACGGACAGAGGAGGAGAAAAGCAGCTTAGCAGCAGATAAATCCTGCTACTACATATCTCAGGTTACACTATTAATCAGATTTTTCTAAATATAAATCTAGATTAAGAATTTATTTAGCAAAACTGACATAATTAGAGATTTCTGTCAGCATTTTCTTACCTATAACATAAACACATACAGGTACAGTAGATGTGGACTAGTCCTCTAAGCCGGAGGACCCCAATCTTTTAGACTTAGCCATAACATAGATGGTGTTGAGTCAAGTTGAGTGTTAAAAGTGCAAGAGTGGGTTGAGGTTATGATCAAGTTTTTATATGGTTTCAACCCTAGTACTGAATCCTAGTATCGTTATGCCATCTCTGGTACCCCAGTGCACCACAGTATCTGCAGCTGCCAACAACTGGGGAGCCACATACTGTGGGCCAGGGGGTTACTTGTGGCTCCCAAGCTACTGTTTGTGCTAAACGGCTCTTAACAATGCTAATGGTTGCTTTATTAGGCTGCTGAAAAATCCGGCGTGCAAATCCTCTTCGAAATCTGAGTGTTACTTTAGCAGCGGGTTCTACTTTGGACTCTTTTTTCTTAACGTAATTTTTGGTATTGTTTTCATCATTTCAGTTGTAATTCTGAATGCGGAATCCGTCTCAATAATGGACATATCACTTTTTTTTTTCTTTATGGTGCCGACAAATAATGTGTCTTATAAATTAAAGGGGCTTTCCCCATCTGAAATCGCTAGGATATGCCCCCATTGTCTGATTGATCATTGGGACCCACACCTACACTGAGAACAGAGGTCCAAAAGTTGTGGAGGGTGCACTGCGCATGCGCAGCTACCCTCCATTTATTTCTATGGGGCCGCTGAAAATAGTCAAGCACTGACTCGGCTATTTCCGTCAGCCCCATAGAAATGAATGGGAGCGGTGGCCACTCAAGCGCGGTGTGCTCCCATTGAGTACTATGGGGAGAGCGCTTGAGCGTTCTCAGTGTAGGTGCGGGTCCCAGAGGTGGGACCCACACCTATCAGACAATGGGGACATATCCTAGCGATATGCCCCCATTGTCTCAGATGGGAATAACCTTTTAACAAGCGGTTTTCCCATTTAAATCAATGGCGGTCTATTGCAAGCGTTTTCTGCAAAGATTTTAGGAGCGGATTCTGCACCATTCAAGTGAATGGGAGCTGAGCTGCAGCACACTGGCCCCGGAAACTACGCAGAGTACGGCGCCGTGGCTGTCTGAAACAACTGATTGGTGGGAGTGCTGGCCGTAAAATCCCCCATCGATCAGATATTTATGGACTATGTTGAGGACGATATCTGGACAACCATTTTAAAGTGTTTATCGTGGAATTACTGTACATACAGAGGTAGCAGAGCTGAGTTTGTCAATTGGCACAGTGTGTCAGTGCCCCCTTCACATTAATGCATATTCTGGAAAAGCTCCATAGACCCCCCATTGACATGCCAGTGGTCAAAAAAGTGTCCCCCATTGGCATGGTATATAATACCACACCTGTACAGTAAAGCGCAACAGACTGCATTTGAGGACCTCTGCGAGAAATTTTAAAAAGTGCACCGTGCCATAACCATTTCTTACAACGCGGCCTTTTGCACTGACACACGTCGGAGCCTTCTGTCAGAGCGTATACCGCCGACGTGAGGCTTGAATGCTGCATATGCAGTACAGAGCCGTCGGGCTGACGTTAAAGAGTTAAATAACAGATTCCGAACTGAAATTTTTCTTGTGGATTGCATATTTTTTTCCATTTGTTTTTCTTTTATGTTTTTTTTGTTAAAAAACAAAAAAGCAAAAAAAACAACAAAACAAAAATCCAACCGCCATTATTTCATCTGTCACCGTCTCGAATGTCTATTTGTTGACTTTCAGCGTGTCGAATTCAGAGCAGCGATGAAGGCGCACAACAAAATATTTGTTCTGAAGAACGGCAGCCCACCATCCGGCGGTATAATGTAGTGTTTTGTGCATTATGTCAGCTCTGGTTTCGGTATTCCTCTGAAGCTAATTGCCGGAGCACGCAGCCGTGGGCTCATGGCTCTGATGGAACATGCTGGGGAGGGGGGGAGCTTATATTAGGGATGTGCGTTTTTCTGCTTATAGAAATCACTTTCCTGGCGCTTAGACGTTGCCTGCTGCTCCTGACAAGTTACTGCTGTGAGAAAGGGCTCGTTAGGAAGGAACTCATCTGACATTATCACAACGTTGTATTCTTCTCTCCAGCGTGAGCTCCTTCCATGGCTGAAAATCCAATATGATCAAAGGAAACCTAATTGGACCGTAATGCTATTTTTGTAATCTTGTTGCGGGTTTCAAGACGAATACTGGGCTATGGAGATATGGGATGAAAAACGCAGGGTAATGTTTATGGGGAAGATTGGCAAAGGCTCTGCAGTATATACAGTATGTTACGAATTTACATAATACATTTACTTATTCACTACACGTGCATTAAAAAACTATTACCGTCTTTTTCATTTTATAAAACTCAAAAGTTTTCCAGGAGCGGGAGAAAATGGTAGTGAATACTAATGACCGCTTTCATTATGTAAGCGCTCATTAGTATGGTAGGTGTGGGGAGTGGTGAGTGTAGCGCTGCTAGTGCTGGCTCTACTCGCTGCTCCCTGCTCCTCTGTCCTGATGCTGTGCATTGTTGGGTCGCAGTGCAGCAGCGAGTGGTGAGTACTGGAAGGGTACGCAGTATGGAGCAGGAGAGGTAAGTTCATTTATTTATTTTATGTCTGATCTGAGATCTGATAAAGTTTGAGGGTCTAATACAACTTGGGAGTCTCATTGGGGGGTCTTATCTGAGGTCTGATAAAGTTTGGGGGTCTGATACAAATTAGGAGTCTCATTGTGGGGTCTGATCTGGGATCTGATAAACTTTGGTAGTCTGACACAGTTTGGAGGTCTGATCTTAGGTGTAATAAAGATTGGGGGTCTGATCTGAGGTCTGATGAAGTTTGGGGGTCTGATACAAATTAGGAGTCTCATTGTGGGCTCTGATCTGGGATCTGATAAACTTTGGTAGTCTGACACAGCTTGGGGGTCTGATCTTAGGTGTAATAAAGATTGCCGGTCTGATCTGAGGTCTGATAAAGTTTGGGGGTCTGATACAAATAGGGGGTCTCATTGGGGGGGTCTGATCTGAGGTCTGATAAAGTTTGGCAGTCTGATGGGGGATCTGATAAAGATTGGGCGTCTGATGAAGATTGAAGGGTCTGAACTGAGGTTTGATAAAGATTGGGGGTCTGATCTGAGGTCTGATAAAGATTGGGGGTCTGATCTGAGGTCTGATAAAGATTGGGGGTCTGATGAAGAATAAAGGGTCTGAACTGATAAAAATGTGGGGTCTGAACTGAGGCCTGATGAAGTTTGGAAGGTGGGGTCTGTTAATTAAAAAAAAAATCAGATTTTCCTCCTCTAAAACCTAGGTGTGTCTTATAATCAGATGCGTCTTATGGTGCAGGAAATATGATAGTTCCAAAAATTTTAAAAAATATCACTTAGTTTAAGACAACCATTTCTCAAGGTGTATTTGATGTCTTCAGTGTCGCCTATACTCATACATACTCTGACATGCTGACATTTTGGATTGTAATTTCCACAAATGGCTGTGTGTAAATGCAGTCACTCTAAAGTCTGGAAAATACAAGGATTGTCCAGGATTAGAAAACACGGCTGCTTCCTTCCAAAAACAGCGCCACACCTGTCCACAGGTCGTGTGAGGTCTTATTCAATGGAGCTGCGCTGCACTACCAGACATAACCTGTGGAGAGGTGAGCCGCTGTGTTTGGAAGAAAGCATCCATGCTTTTCTAATTTTGAGGTTACCTATACGTAGTGCAAATTACATGCTAACTACTGTGCTGCAAATCAGAAGCGTAATGCAGTGTCAGCTAAATACAGTAGATGAGATTTTGAAAATCTGCAATATGTCAACTCTTTGTGCAGATTTTCATGACGGATTTCAACAGATTGCAATGCAGAGAATGAAATCTGGGGCAACAAAATCATATGTAACATATGAAGATACAGAGGGTCTGTCACCACCCCTGACATGTCTGTTTTAATAGCTTCATGCATTCCCCATGTAATAACAATTCTTATGACTCTATGTTGTACAGTTCCTCTGTTATCACTGTTAGAAGTTATGAATGAATTGCTAGCAGTTTGCATTGAAGGTCTAGATGAGTTTTATCAGTTGGGGGTGTGTTCCTGCACAGTCTGAAATTGGCAGCACTCATTGGATAGTGTCAGACTGTGCAGGGATACACCCCCAATTGGTGATACCCATCTGGACCTTCCCTGCAAACTGCTACTAATTCATTCATATAACTTCTAGCAGGAATAATAAAGGAATGGCACAACATAAGAATAATTATAAGAATAGATGCTCCAGTATTGTTATTACATGGGGAATGCAAGTAGCTATTAAAGCAGACGTGGCAGGTGATGGGTCCTCTTTAAAAGGGGAGGATCATATGTTCAGGGTCTTTGTGTATTTCCCAGAACAGAGAGGGGCTACAAAAAGCAATTCTCCCTCTTAAAGGAATTGTCCACTTTTTCTATATTATCCTCAGACCTATCTAACTGTAGCTGCCAGTAGGTGTAATTACAACTCTGCCATTCCATTCACCTCAATGGGACAACTCCTTTAAGACACCTGGGTCCTGGCATGTGTTACACAGACAGCCCATTGATTTCAGTGGGCAGTGTGTAATGGTTCATTTCTCCTCTGGTGGCGCTGCAGGGGAATCGAACATTTGCTGCCAGGTCCCCTCCCAGATTATAGCAGATAGATGTGAGTCCCGGACCGGTAGCATGATGCCATGTGAATATTGCATCGATGGGGACTGACAGTTTGATAATAGGGGGAGGCCTTTAACATAAAAATACACATGACAGATTTGCTTACGTTAAATGCAATGGACACAATGGCCCGAACGTAACCTCTCTTCACATTGAGGTTGTGGCTCCTGCTTGTGCTTCTGAGGTCTCAGTCATAACGCCACACGCTGCATTGTTATTGCCATCAAACATAATAGAAACCTCATCGCCAGTGTGAACACAGCCCTAGATATCTTTAGAATAATGTATTCTCCAATTATGCTGATGGTATTTTCTATTACCTGTGACATTCGTGCCACGTCCATGTATGTCTCCCATTTCGAGGCGTGAAATCCGCCCTCCCAATGTTGTGTATTTGAGATGAGAAGCGCAAAAGTCTTCTGTGTCCGTAGGGCCAGGCCATGTCATCTGCGGACTTGGACAAGCACTCCTCTTCATGAGCGCACTCCAGCATGCTCAGAGGTCGGTCTTCCAGGTAGGAGGACTCCTGAACCAAGCGTGCATTCAAGATGAGGTCAGGGGCATCTGACGGGACATGACATACAATTACTTTACATTTCAGCTGACTCTTTAGGTGCTACCACTACTATACTGAATCAACATAGGAAATACATCCCAGACTACTCCTTGTGTTGACGCCTCTGGTGAAGATGTCGGGTGGCAAGGAGTCTCAACAATTTGCTTGACCAAACTGGACAGCACAAGGCCATAGCTATAGAGATCACAGGCACATCTGGGCTCTTGTTCCTGAGAGGGTCCATGAAGACACCGAAGTGGCATATTGAAGGTGGAGGCCTCATTGAGGACTATTAGCTCACCTCTAGAACTAAACCTTTCATTTTAAGAATAAAATACCAGGATGAAGAATGATCTCATATTACGAGAACATCCATGATGAAGCATTATGTTTAAGAAAGTTCGAAGGAAAGGAAGAAGAGAAAACATCAATAAAATGGAACATCCTGGAAATCATGAACCCACCATTGAGAAGCCTGAAACAGAAGACGTTCTGAAGAAATTCTATTGATAAGGTGAAGAATCAAAGAAGAATTCACAGTACTTAAAGGAATTGTCTACATTAGACACCCCCAATCATAACGACTTAATCCGGCTACCCTGAAAGGATCATAGGCATATACTGGAATCTCAAAGAATGTGATTTTTTGAATCATGGAGCCATTCCAGAACTGTAAAGACAAAGGATAATACGACATATCTCTCTACTTTCTATTGCCCAGGAGTGTTGGTAGACTGATGGTACCATAGGACACTGGTATAGGAAAGGCAAAAACAATTGGAGCCAAGAGCGCTAGGGCTCCTGCCCCTGGTGCCTATCTATGTAGTAAAAATTTTTAAGAAGACCAAGAGATCACCCCCAAAGTTTAAGAAAATGATTTGACGAACTTACGTTCGGTACAGGTAACTCCAGCGGCACGGCGCCCCCCGCCTCGAGGGCAGTGTACCACACTATGATGGCGGCAGTGCTGGATAGACATCTCTGTGCCAGTGCAGCGCACACCGCTCATCACAACGATCCTCGGCACCCGGTGTTCCTTGCCAATACCATGTTTCCTAGTGTGATAATAAGAAGATACATTGTAATAAACTGTGATTCCACATTCTTCTACTCAAGTATGAATATATTATCGTATATCAGAAATAATGTAAGACAAATACAATCAACCCTATGTTCTTAGTGTTTGGGTGTCACTGCTCAATGTTATGCAGTTCCTCATCCAGTCATACTAATAAATTGCTTCTCAAAGACTCTAAATTTTGATGAACAGATGGTTCCTTCCTTAATTTCCTCTTGGCTTAGCATATCCCGATACGTGTGGTGCCAGATCAACTGCTTTGAAAAAAAATCTACGATTTCATGACACTCTGTCACGAGATGTCAATGCTTTATTTATCTATATGTGGACACCCAGTGGTTGTGATGTGAATTGCAGCCTTTGAAGGGTTTTGCAAGCATGTAGCAATACTGTATTGAATTTGTGTCATATGAAATGGTGGTGAATTATCAAAATTCACTGAAAATTAAGAGTAGACTCCTCTATATTTTTGGTGTAGACTTCCATTAAATCAATGAAAGTTTTTTTAAGAATATATAGGGGACACTCTTTGAGAGGACCACCCATACAGAGGCATTGAAAATCTGTCCAGTGGCATACATAGGGGATGGTGGGCGGGCCCCATAGTCAGTATTAAAATGAGGTCCTTTTCAGGTGCAGCTTGACACCACCAACTCTGAACCACAACCCCCATGAAAGGACATGCTGGTACCTCCAGCCATTTCCATTGGGGTCCTTTTTTAGTTCTTTTTTTGCTAAATTTGCAGTACCTTATGGAGACCCCTTATGGAGACAGGTTTCCGACCACCCATCTAAATGAGGACAAGGCCAACAGGTAATGCCTTAAAGCAGCTGCATGGTCTCTATGGCAGGTACACCTTGAAGCAAGAGAGTAACTACCATAGCGGCAGACCATGCCACTGATATAGGGCCCAGGACAAGAGGGGGCCCAGTTGGGATTATCTCCTCTTCTACTGGAGGTGAAATCTTGGTCAGGACTCTACCCTCTAAAGGAACAAATTTTAGCAAATGACGCAGTGGAAAAATGGTCCAAGGGTCATTGAAAGGGGTTTAGTTGGAAACCCTTCTGTCCTGTGTGTGGGGTCCTGGTCTGATCCTTGCTATGGGGCCCTTACTTCTCTATGTACTCCACTGCCTTGAAGTCATCTGATACAGAATCCAGCCAAGAATCTTTCGATATACTTAGTAAGCTATCGTACACGTATGACAATGTTTTTACCAGGTCTGTATTATGGATTGGCTCCTTACTTGTATGGCATGGTTGGCAAATCCCATGCCTAGCTGCCGACACACAACCATGGCTTCGTTAATGCCCCACAGTTCTCCGCAGACGGCTCCCCATTTCTTCACACCTCTAACAATCATCTGGACCTCCACTTTACCTTCCTCTGTTGATCTTCCTCCTACTAGACGTATCTGAAATAATATTAAGATGTTTACGCTTTTTACATTGCAGAATTAGAAATTTTTTGACTTCTAATTAAATCGGCAATGATATCGTAGAGGCTTTTTATTTGACATTTACGGTATGTTCTTGGGTATAAAAGGATCATTGCATTTTCTTAGCAGAACATACATCATATACATAATTGAAATGACTGTCTCTGATCTCTGGAAATAAATGATACTAATTGGAGCTTTGATGGATATATAGAAATTTGTTTGCTGGGCTCTTTTCCTAACTCCAACAGACAAGCAAGCACAACCACGTCCTGACACTCAGTAAATAAATTATTTTCAGTCGAAGAATTATTCCATTTGCTGACATCTCCTGTGGTGGCTGAAGAAGTATTCCTCTGGCCCCCTATGGCTTCCAGACATCTGCTTCCATGGTCAGCAGTACTTAGGCTGCTCTGGCATGGCATGGGCACGTCAGGCTGAGACGGTCCCCCTGCTCATACTTCTCCTATCCAAACTAGGACTCCAACTAGAACTAACTGGAACTGCTGCCCTTCCATTCTGATAGGAAGCAGGGCTGGCCCACTTCTGCCCAGAGGGAGGGGGAGAATGGAATGGTGAGATATAGCTCTGCCATATATGCTGCCACCTGCTGGTGAACCAGGAATATTACATGTAAAATAACAGTTTCATAGAAAGATTACACGTGCACAATATGGAGAGGACCTAGAATAATATACAAGGATGGCATTGGTGTTTGCAAACAGAGACAGTCACGGAGTGCAAGAATAGTAATACCACTCCAGGGTATTACAGTACCAGCACCTATCAAACATTTAAAGGGGTACTGCAGCCAGAAGACGTTATCTCCCCTCTATCTGTGTTGGATCAGTTCGGGTCTGACTACTGTGATCCCAGTGATCGATAAAAGAGCTTCCCCTGTTTCTGACAGCGGCCAGACCATGGCTAAGTGGAGTCTGAATAGGAGCGATGACCCAATACCCCACTCAAAGTCTATGGCATTGATGGAAACAGTAAGGTGTTGGCTGGAATACTCCTTTAAGGCATATCATCTGTACATGCTATTGATGTTGATTATAGTTATAACCACTTCATTAGTTTGCCCTGGGCAAAAGTGTTATGTCTAGTGCAGGGTATAAGGGGACAGGACATGGCAAAGTATTCTCTCAATGTAAAAATATTGCATTAAAATGTAACTGTCATATTTTTTTTATTTGCTAGTTCATTAGAGCTAGACATGTATACCTGAGTTAGTCTGTCAATGATTGTCAAAAGATCTGTAATTACCTTATAATAACAGCTATTAATTTCCCCTGCCCCTTTCCACTGGTCCCTTAAAAGACTGCTATGGCTCAAGAAGACAGGAAGACAGAGGGGCGGGCCTTCACACTGGCATGCCTGCATTAGGCTTCAGAGTGAGGAGGATGTCCTCAAGTAATCCAATCTGATTGGCTGTCAGGAAGCTGCTGGCTACAGCAAGTGTGTATGTGAAGTGAGGGAAGGCAGTTTTGGCCTCAGAGAACTGGCAGAGGAGCCATCTTGAGAAGGTCCTCATATTGTAGAGGTTAAAACAGCCGTAACTAAGGGAAAAACTCAAGGAAAACAGTGGTATGTGACGGAACTAAAGATTGCTTTATGCATACCTCCCAACTTTTGAAAATTGCAAAGAGGGGCAATGTCTGCGGCACGCATCACGGCACTTTTTTTCATACTAGGCCACGCCTCTAGCTCCACCCAAAACATAATTACTGGAGCCCCTTCGACAATTTTTTTCTTGTGCGTCAATGTCCATATAAATATTAACACATAAATCATCAGATTATAGATATTTTAAAGTCAAAATTGCACCAAATAATGAAATTTTGGTCTAATATGTAGGTAGAAACCATACAGACACTTTAGTAAGGAGCAAATTTAGTAAATGTATTAATGCACATTTATGCATTAATTCCCCAGGTTAAAAAGAGGGACATTTAAGGATTAAAGAGGGACAGAGGGACTTGGGTCAAAAAGAGGGACTGTCCCTCCAAAAGAGGGACACTTGGGAGGTATGCTTTATGCATAATGCTCCACCAACAGTAACATATTCAGAAATTGATTTTTTTGATGAAAACATGACAGTTACACTTTAAGGTCCCATAATGCAGTGGAGCAGTTTTTTTTCCCTAAATCAGATTAGTATGCAATATGAAAAAGTCTGTGCCAACATTAAGCCAAGAAGGCATGCTGGAAGAGTGCAGCTCTGAAGCCAGCAGAACTCTGAATGCAATGTCAGAGCAGGTAATATAAAATGTCTTTCAGTATGTGGAGATGGTCATTCATTTAGGCCTTGTTGTCTAAGGCTAGTCTCACATCTGCGGCACTGAGATCTGTCCAACTGATCCGGCAAAGAATGCCGGGAATGCCACTGACCTGGTCACTGTATCCCATCTCAGCAACATGGCACCTCACAGCTGCATCTTCTTCGTGTTGGCAGCCGGCTATACTCGCCTCCTTGAACTTGCATTCAGTAATGGACTTTTCCCGGCCAGTGCAGAGCACCTCATTCATGTGTATGGGACCTAACCCTGAAATGCAGGAACAGCCGGTGAGCAGTCCATATGTGTAATCCTGAAGACCATTCAGATCAAAGGAAGTAAAATGCATGAACTCACAATCCTGCTCTATTAATAAGATAGTTATTTCTTCTTCTTGAATTTTTTTTTATTGCACTAAATATTTGTACCTCTAGGTGGAGTATTGTAGGTTTTCACCAAAATGCACACCATCTGGTCACATGCGGTACTGCAAGCAAAACAATTTTTTTTTAAATTGATCTCTACTTTTAGAGACCTTAATATAACTGTCCTAAATCAATGTTATCTATCTATCTATCTATCTATCTATCTATCTCTATCTATCTATCTATCTATCTATCTCTATCTATCTATCTATCTATCTATCTATCTATCTATCTATCTATCTATCTATCTATCTATCTATCTATCTATATCTATCATATCTATCTATATCTATCTATCTATCTATCTATCTATCTATCTATCTATCTATCTATCTATCTATCTATCTATCTCATATCTATCTATATCTCATATCTAATAATCTATCATATCTATCTATCTATCTATCTATCTATCTATCTATCTATCTAATCTATCTCATATCTATCTATCTATCTATCTATCTATCTATCTATCTATCTATCTATCTATCTATCTATCTATCTCTATCTCTATCTATCTATCTATCTATCTATCTCATATCTATCTATCTATCTATCTATCTCTATCTATCTATCTATCTATCTATCTATCTATCTATCTATCTATCTATCTATCTCTATCTATCTATCTATCTATCTATCTATCTATCTATATCTATCTATCTATCTATCTATCTATCTATCTATCTCTATCTATCTATCTATCTATCTATCTATCTATCTATCTATCTATCTATCTATCTATCTATCTATTACTCTATGCTGTGCCATTTCTGATATAATTCCTGCTAGAAGTTATGAATAAATTACTAGCAGTTTGCAATAAAGGTCCAGATGGGTGTTACCAGTTGGGGGTGTGTCCCTGCACAGTCTGACACTATCCAATCAGTGCTGCCAGTGTCAGACTGTGTAGGGACACACCCCCAACTGGTAACACCCATCTGGACCTTTATTGCAAACTGCTAGTAACTCATTCATCACTTCTAGCAGGAATAATAAAGGAATGGCACAGAATACAGTTAGTTACATGACAAATGCAAGCAGTTACTAAAATGGACATGGGAGGCAGGGGAGCACCACCAATGAGGCCAGGTGAGGCGATCGCTTCAGGCAGCACCAGGTAGGGGCAAGAGGGGGGCAAAGAAAGGGCCATGGGCAATGAGTACTTTCATTTTGGCAAAGGGGTTAGGTTAAGAAATTGTTATTGGGTGGGGGCGCCGTTTTAGTTTTCGCCTCAGGTGGCAGAAAGGCTAGGTGCACCCCTGATAAAGAGGTGATAGGTCCTCTTTAAGCTCTACCCTGGAAACCCCCCCTGAAATGTTCTCTTTTGGACGGGTTATGCATAAACCCTGCCCCTTTCGCAGTCCAAAATCGGTATTGTTGGCAAGTATGAACCAATTGGTGACTTCAAGGGTTGCCACCTGGGGATCTGACTGGAAACTTCCGTACCTCCGGGGAAATAAGGCACCAGACATTGCAGGGATAGCGGGACGAGGAACACCGCACACACCTCGTCAGTACAGGCACTCTCTTAAGGACTCTACCCAGCAAAATAAGTTTTATTGCAGCCACTTCTGTGACAAAAATAAAGACGATACGTCCTATTGAATAATTGGCTGCTATTTCTAATTCACCCCCGGCAGAAATAAATTGCAAGCCTTTCTTGTAACACAGGGATAACGAGGAAAAATGGCAGCTACAAAACAGATAATAAACACTCTGAAGATAAAAGCCGTGTGCATGGGAAAACATTTCCGAGGAGAAAGAAAAAATTAATGGGTGAAATGTGATTTGATTAAAAACCACTTTCTCAAGGAAACTGCGCTGAAGGAATAAGTCTTATTGGTGAGATTTTTTTTTATAAACATTTGCATACAGTCATTTAACAAACACCGATATTTCTACTTCTCACATCCGCTGCCAAGTCTAATAGTTTACTGCTTGCTGTATAATTACTGGGCTGCTGTAACAAGTATGATGTTAGCATTGTAATTAGATTACCATAAAAGTTTTACTACTAATTCATTACTGCGGAACGGGCCGGGTTAATAAACTTTCATTGGGAGTCTGTTAATATGAAATATTATCATTATTGAAAAAAATTGTATTCTCACCTTGTCCCAACTGGGCTCCTAGAACGGCTTCTTTAGCGGATCCATAACCGAGCTCCCGGCACACCACGCTTGCCGACAGGAGATTCCACTTATCGTCACAGACCGTGCCCCATTTGCCGTTTTTTAACACCTCGACTCGGCCCTCGCCTGCATGGGGCCCGGACCTCAACCTAACAAGGGGTTCCTAAGGGCAAATAGATTTATACTTGTGAGAACATATATATTTAAAGTGGATCTGTCACTTATCTGAGGGCAGCACAGGACATAGGGGGGGACACTGAGCTTGAGGATAGCCTGTGAGTTCTGTTTCCAACACCCATTAATTCAGAAAGCCTATGAGTCCTGCTTCTACCCGCCCCAATAGATAAATTCTGTGAGTCCCACTTATACCAATCCACGTAGAGAAAGCCTGTGAGTCCTGCTCCCTCCGCCAACTCAAAGAAAACCTGTGAGTCCAGTTTCCTCTTCTCACTCATAAAGAAAGCCCATGGGTCATCCTTCCCCCATTCACTTATAGAGAAAGCCTGTGGGTCCTGTTTCCTCCACCCACACATAGAAGAAGCCTCCACCCACACCTGTGCATAAAGAAAGCCTGTGAATCCTGCTTCCTCCATCCGTGCATAGAGAAAGCCTGTGAGTCCTGCTTCTCCCACCTACACATAGAGAAACCCTGTGAGTCCTGTTTCCCCATCCACACATAGAGAAAGCCTGTTAATCCTGTGAGTCGTGCTTCCTCCACCCGTGCATAGAGAAAGCCTGTTAATCCTGCTTCCCCCACCCACACATAGAGGGGGCTTGTAGGTCCTGCTTCCCCCATCCGCGCATAGAGAAAGCCTGTGAGTCGTGCTTCCTTCACCCGAGCATGGAGAAACCTGTGAGTCCTGCTTCCCTCACTACACATAGAGAAACCCTGTGAGTCCTGCTTCCCCATACCGCACATAGAGAAAGCCTGTCAGTCATGCTCCCCCATCCACACATAGAGAAACCCTGTGAGTCCTGCTTCCCCCATCCACACATAGAGAAAGCCTGTGAGTCGTGCTTCCTCCACCCGAGCACAGAGAAAGCCTGTGAGTCGTGCTTCCCTCCACCCACGCATAGAGAAAGCCTGTGAGTCCTGCTTCCCCCATCTACACATAGAGAAAGCCTATGAGTTTTGTTTCCCCCATCCGCACATAGAGAAAGCCTGTCAGTCGTGCTTCCCCCATCTACACATAGAGAAAGCCTATGAGTTCTGTTTCCCCCAACTGTGCATATAGAAAGCCAATTAATTCTGCTGAATCCACTAATAGAGAAGCCTGTGAGTCCTGCTTCCCCCACCCGCGCATAGAGAAACCCCCTGTGAGTCCTGCTTACCCCACCCACTTATAGAGAAAGTTTGTGAGTCCTGCTTCCCCCCACCCACACCCACAACATAGGGAAAGCCTGTGAGTCCTTCCCTCATCTACACATAGAGAAAGCTAAGTCCTCCTTCCGCACCCCGCGCATAGAGAAAGCCTGTGAGTCCTGCTTCCTGCATCCGCGTATAGAGAAAGCCTGTGAGTCCTGCTTCCTGCATCCGCGTATAGAGAAAGCCTGTGAGTCCTGCTTCCTGCATCCGCGTATAGAGAAAGCCTGTGAGTCCTGCTTCCTCCACCCGAGCATAGAGAAACCCTGTGAGTCCTGCTTCCCCCATCCGCACATAGAGAAAGCCTGTCAGTCGTGCTTCCCCCATCCCCCACCACACATAGAGAAAACCCCTGTGAGTCCTGCTTCCCCCATCCACACATAGAGAAACCCTGTGAGTCCTGCTTTCCCCCATCCACACATAGAGAAAGCCTGTGAGTCGTGCTTCCTCCACCCGAGAAATAGAGAAAGCCTGTCAGTCCTGCTTCCCCCATCCAACATAGGAAAGCCTGTGAGTCCTGCTTCCCTCAACTACACATAGAGAAACCCTGTGAGTCCTGCTTCCCCCATCCGCACATAGAGAAAGCCTGTGAGTCGTGCTTCCTCCACCCACGCATAGAGAAAGCCTGTGAGTCCTGCTTCCCCATCTACACATAGAGAAAGCCTATGAGGTCTGTTTCCTCCATCTGCACCATAGAGAAAGCCTGTCAGTCGTGCTTCCCCCATCTACACATAGAGAAAGCCTATGAGTTATGTTTCCCCCAACTGTGCATATAGAAAGCCAATTAATTCTGCTGAATCCACTAATAGAGAAGCCTGTGAGTCCTGCTTCCCCCACCCACGCATAGAGAAACCCTGTGAGTCCTGCTTACCCCACCCACTTATAGAGAAAGTTTGTGAGTCCTGCTTCCCCCACCCACACATAGGGAAAGCCTGTGAGTCCTTCCCTCATCTACACATAGAGAAAGCTAAGTCCTCCTTCCCGCACCCGCGCATAGAGAAAGCCTGTGAGTCCTGCTTCCTGCATCCGCGTATAGAGAAAGCCTGTGAGTCCTGCTTCCTCCACCTGCGCATAGAGAAAGCCTGTGAGTCCCGCTTCACTCACACACTTATAAAGAATGCCTTTGAGTCCTCTATGAGTGGATGGGGTTAGCAGGACTCACAAAAGATATATCTCTGAGCTCAGTGTCTCCCCCTGACAGAGCGTGGTTTAAAGCCTATCTCCACTCTGCATCATAGTAAGTATATTATAGGATTAGACTGTACAATGATGATGATTTATAAAGGTTTTCATGTGAGATAATGCACCTACCATAGTCTTAAACGCCTTCTTGAAATTATTTGTGTTTCCAATTCCAGACTTGGGTCCAGGCACACACTTCACTATGGCGTGCATCCCATTCCTACACGCAGGCTTTAAAGGCTTTGGAGAAACCTGGACTTTGCAGTTCGCCAGATGAGGTTCTGTTCCTGAGCAGGCGACTTTGTGAATCCAGAACATCTTCTTCTGACTTAACATCTTTAACCTGAGAGATGGAACAGGTGCATACAATCAGTCCACTGAGTGTAATAGAAGACAATAGAAGACAAGACAACATGTCCCCTGCCCCTATCCCACTGGCAATGAGAGAACAATGGAATAATTACCATTTTCAAGATCTCTGCTTGTGAATAGAATTGTCCCTGTAAGGACATTGATCGAGACTACAGTCATGGCCAAAAGTTTTGAGAATGACACAAATATTCTATTTTCACATGATCTGCTGCCCTCTGGTTTTTATGTGTGTTTGTCAGATGTTTTTATCACATACAGAAATATAATTGCAATCATATTATGAGTAACAAAAGCTTATATTGACAGTTAGAATGAGTTAATGCAGCAAGTCAATATTTGCAGTGTTGACCCTTCTTCTTCAGGACCTCTGCAATTCTCCCTGGCATGCTCTCAATCAACTTCTGGACCAAATCCTGACTGATAGCAGTCCATTCTTGCACAATCAATGCTTGCATTTTGTCAGAATTTGTAGGTTTTTGTTTGTCCACCCGTCTCTTGATGATTGACCACAAGTTCTCAATGGGATTAAGATCTGGGGAGTTTCCAGGCCATGGACCCAAAATCTCTATGTTTTGTTCCCTGAGCCATTTAGTTATCACCTTTGCTTTATGGCAAGGTGCTCCATCATGCTGGAAAAGGCATTGTTGATCGCCAAACTGCTCTTGGACGGTTGGGAGAAGTTGCTCTCGGAGGACATTCTGGTACCATTCTTTATTCATGGCTGTGTTTTTAGGCAAGACTGTGAGAGAGCCGATTCCCTTGGCTGAGAAGCAACCCCACACATGAATGGTTTCAGGATGCTTTACAGTTGGCATGAGACAAGACTGGTGGTAGCGCTCACCTTGTCTTCTCCGAATAAGCTGTTTTCCAGATGTCCCAAACAATCGAAAAGGGGATTCATCAGAGAAAATGACTTTCCCCCAGTCCTCAGCAGTCCACTCCCTGTACCTTTTGCCAGAATATCAGTCTGTCCCTGATGTTTTTTCTGGAGAGAAGTGGCTTCTTTGCTGCCCTCCTTGAGACCAGGCCTTGCTCCAAGAGTCTCCGCCTCACAGTGCGTGCAGATGCACTCACACCTGCCTGCTGCCATTCCTGAGCAAGCTCTGCACTGCTGGTAGCCCGATCCCGCAGCTGAAACACTTTTAAGAGACGGTCCTGGCGCTTGCTGGTCTTTCTTGGGCGCCCTGGAGCCTTTTGGCAACAATGGAACCTCTCTCCTTGAAGTTCTTGATGATGCGATAGATTGTTGACTGAGGTGCAATCTTTCTAGCTGCGATACTCTTCCGTTAGGCCATTTTTGTGCAGTGCAATGATGACTGCACGTGTTTCTTTAGAGATAACCATGGTTAACAGAAGAGAAACAATGATGCCAAGCACCAGCCTCCTTTTAAAGTGTCCAGTGGTGTCATTCTTACTTAATCATGACAGATTGATCTCCAGCCCTGTCCTCATCAACACCCACACCTGTGTTAATGGAGCAATCACTGAAACGATGTTAGCTGGTCCTTTTAAGGCAGGGCTGCAATAATGTTGAAATGTGTTTTGGGGGATAAAGTTCATTTTCTAGGCAAATATTGACTTTGCAAGTAATTGCTGTTAAGCTGATGACTCTTTATAACATTCTGGAGTATATGCAAATTGCCATTATAAAAACTGAAGCAGTAGACTTTGTAAAAATTAAGTATTTGTATCATTCTCAAAACTTTTGGCCATGACTGTAGACATGTCCTGGTTTTCAGCCATTAAACTTTAAGACTATTACCACTCACTGACAGCAAACAATGATTTTGAAAATGGTCAATGCTGATTGTCTGTTTTCTCAGGATTATAATTTATTGGGAATATATTTTTATGATTATATCAGACAAATATATTGATTGAACTCACTGTAACCTGTGAAATAAAAGTCTCTACTGACCTGGATTTTGGACCCTTGATCTTCATATTCCAGAGTTTCCTGTGATAATGAATATAAATCAGTTTAATCATTTTATTTCTGCCTTTTCTACATTAGTATATTTCAGTTCTTTTCCCGTCTAGATGACCATTATTGTGGTACATGTCGCGGCTTCTTTATGCTGCACTGGCTTGTTATAGTTTCTTCTACAAGGAAGCAGAAAGCCCAGATGGTCTGAGATCTTCTTGCATATAGCCACCTTCAAGGGTTTGTATCAACTGGAACTTTGATGAGACTCTCAGATGAGACAACCCCTTTAAGGCTGGAGTTACAGGATGATCTTGGCTGTGACCTCTTTTGCTCATCCAAGGATCACCATGTAACCCTGCAGCCACCAAACTGAATGGGGTCGTGGGGCAAAGTTGCCGCAACCATGACACCAGAATCACACAAATAAAAAATCAAACACTGCTGAATGTTTAATGGTCCTGGGGTCATGGTTCTGGCAACTTGCGATTCACCCTACAGTCAGGGGTGCACCTAGCCTTTCTGCTGCCTGAGGTGAAAACTGAAACGGCGACCCCCCCAGTGCCAATTTCTTAACCTAACCTCTTTGCCACTATGAAAGCGCTCATTGCCCATGGCCCTTCGGCTGCCCCCCTCTTGCCCCTACCTGCTGCTGCCTGAGGCAATCGCCCACCTGGCCTCATTGGTGGTGCACCCCTGGCTGCAGTCCTACATAGCAATCCTTGGTTGTGCGGCAGGGGTCACAGCCAAAATCACCCTGTAGCCCCATTCTTAAGATGCTTTCCTATTTGGACAACCCACTTCTTTGAATGACAAGGGTTTGGCAGCTGGAGCCCCCAGGGATGAGCTGCCATCAGCGGAGGAAACCTGCAGGAGGCTCATCATTTTCCCTATAGCAGCCATGGGATTACAAGGCGTTCACTCTTTGTAATGAGAGTTTATGGAGGGCAGTACCCAGGCCCATCAGTGACATGCCCATCAGTGACATGGAGACATGCCACCACTGAAGCCAGGCATTGGTTGCAGCAGTGCACATGACCCCGTCTGTACCCCAGTCGGGAGTAAAGAAGTCTGGGACCGGAAAATTGTCAGACAGAGCCAGGGTGCTAGAACGGAGCTGCAAGGAGTGGTGAGTGTGACTTTTCATTAGGCTAGTTAAAAGGGGCCATAATCCAGGAAAATCCCTTTAAGGGCATAAGGTGTATTTCAGAATAACTCTGCTGTTTCCATTTACCTAATTTAAGAATACAAAAGAATTGCAGAACATCAGGACGCACCAAAGTAACGCAACTTTACATGGATTTGTAGAGATTGTGGTCAGCGTTAGGGCTCATGCACCCGAACTTATTTCCTTTCTGTGTCCATTCTATTTTTATTTTTTTTTTGCGGACCGTATGCGGAATCATTCATTTCAACGGGTCCGCAAAAAAACAGAAGGTACTCCGTGGGCATTCCGTTTCCGTATGTCTGTATTTCTGTTCTGCAAAAAAATAGAACATGTCCTATTATTGTCTGCATTACGGACAAGGATAGGACTGGTCTATTAGGGGCCGGCTGTTCTGTTCTGCAAAATACATACAGTAGTGTGCATGAGCCCTTACAATGCAGAAAAAATGGATTGTTGCAGGAAACCAGTGATATCTTTTAGGCAGCAGAGCTATGTGCACAGGCCTGTATAGCTATACTACCGAGTATATGGCTGCACAACCTCCAGGGTCCCTGTAGTGTCACATTTATCCATCATGTGGCCTAGACGCAGCTCAGTCCCATTGAAGTGAATGGGGCTGAGCTGCAATACCAAGCACAACCACCAGGGGCGGGCTGGGCCGGGGGGCAGATGCCCCCCGGGCCGGTGTATGTCAGGGCCGCCATGGCTC
>ONZH01015030.1:0-127060 GCA_900303285.1 Rhinella marina | reverse complement strand
CATGAAATCGCTCATCAGCGATTGGAGGCTGTAGCGACTTCTCACGCCTCCACTAGTGGTGGGTGGTAGTGGAGCGCGCTGGTTCCCCCGAGAGGATGTTGTCTGGGAACCTGGCTGGTCTTGCTGGTAAGTTGAGACCAACTGACTGCTGAGTAGGTCCCAGTAGTACCCCAGTTTTGCCTCCCTCTCTGATGGCGGAAAAAATTCAGCCATTTTGTGGCGGAAGCGAGGGTCCACCAGGGTGGCCAGCCAGTATTGGTCCCTCTGGCGGATGTCCACAATCCGGCTGTCATTCCTGAGACACTCCCGCAGGCACCTTGCCATCTGCACCAAGGACAATGAGCGCCTCTCCTCTTCACTGTCCTCGGTATAGTTCCAGGGTCTGCTTGGGTCTTCCTCCGCTTCCTCTACCACCTCATCCTCCATCTCCTCCTGTGATTGAGAGGCAGAGAAGCCAGGGTGGCGGTTTGTGGAATGGCTGGACGTAGACATCTTTCCTCCTCCTCACCCTCCATCTGCACTTCATCCATCTCTGGGCTCAAGGCGATGTTCAGCCTTGGAGTGGTGGCCTGGGAATCCTCGCTGATGGTTTTCAGCGCACTTTTCCAGAACATGGACAAGTGGGATGATGTCGTTGATCCCATAGTCATGCCTGTTCACAAACAAAGTCACGTCCTCAAAAGGGATCAACAATTGGCAGACTTCACGCATCATCTGCCAGTGCGTGACTTGGAAGTCGCAGTGTGGCGTGAAGCTGCCTGATTGGCCCATGAGATAGTCTGTAACGGCTGACCTTTGCTCGTACAGGCGGTCCAGCATATGGAGGGCAGAATTTCCAGCGTGTTGGCACGTCGCAGATTAGCCGATGTTGGGGCAGACAGCGCTGTCTCTGGATCCTGAGCAGGGTGTTCCTTGCAGTGTAGGAGTGGCTGAAGTGTTTGCACACTCTGCGTGACATCCTCATAAGGTCTTGTACTGCAGGAAATGATCGAAGAAACCTGTGCACTATGAGGTTTATCACATGTGCCATACAAGGTGTATGACTTAGCCCTCCCTGCTGCACTGCAGAGACAATGTTCCTCCATTGTCTGCTACCACACTTCCCACCGTTAGTTGACGTGGGGTCAGCCATTGATCTATCTCCTCCCTGATGGTCCGGAGGAGCTCCTGCCCACTGTGGCTCCGTTCACCCAGGCTCACCAAATGGAGGACAGCCTGAGAGCACCGGGCCTGACATCGGTGGTAAGACACCGGGGCAGGTTGGACTGCAGTCAAAGTGGCGGATGGTTGCAAGGTGGTGGAGGCAGAACTTCTGCTTCCTGCTGCTGGCCCCCTAAAGCACCGTGGAGGTGACAGTGGCAAGAATAGGCCAACTTCCTGATAGTCTTCTGGGAGGATGTTGACCCAATGGGCAGTAACAGACATGTACTGCCCTTGCCCATAATTTGAGGACCAGACATCAGCCACTGCACACTCTTGGACACCGAGAAGTCCCAATGAGTCACCCACCTTTTTCTGCACATTAACTGTGCAGTGATGGGACAGCTTTTCCAGAGATGTAGTGGTGGCTGGGGACTCGCCATCTGGGGTGCGCACACGCCATGAAATCTCTGAAAGGCTGGGAGTCCACGAGGTTGAAGGGCAGGGACTGAAGCACCAGCAGCTTAACCAGGTGTCTGGTCAGTTTCTGGGCCATGGGATGGCTGCTGGAATACACCTGACGTCTGCCCATGGACTCAGTCAGGGATTGCTGCCTCATTAGCGGTGTAGATGGCAGTGACACTGTGCTGCTGCTGGCAACTGAGGCTGACGAGCCCTGAGTTCCAGTGAGAGGATGCTGCATGATGGGATCTGCAGTGTATGGTGCATCCTGGAACAGGAGGTGGGTATTGGGGTCACAGTTCTTCCAGGCCTGTTGGTGTTGCCTTTCCATATGCTTTCGCATGGATGTTGTCCCGAGATTATCACCCTACCACTATGACTGACCCTCTCATTGCACAGCAGGCACAAAGCGATATGCTTATCTGTCCCCAGGTGGAAGTTTTTCACAGAAAACCAGGATACAAGGGATTATAGGAGTAATAATCCCTTGTATCCTGGTCTAGTCTGTGAAAAAAGTACAGTTTTGCGTCGCCGTTTTTTTTTTAAAACAGATTCGTTATGATTCTGGTTCGTTATGGTTCGGTTCGCTCAAAATAACGGCAACGCAAAATATACGCATATTTGAGAATGTACACTAATGCGTACGCTAATGCGTGTACACATTAGTGAATATTCTCAAATATGCGTATATTTAGGGTATGGAATATGGCATATTCCATACCCTAAATATACGCATATTTGACAATGTTCGCTAATGTGTAAGCATTTTATGAATTCATATGCATTAGCGTACGCATTAGCGTACATTCTCAATAAATATGCGTACATTTTACGTCGCGGTTATTTTAACCAGATTCGTTACGAACGTTCTCAAAATTTGGTTCGGTGACGAACCGAACTTTTGGGAAAGTTCGTAACGAATCTGGTTCGTTACGGTTCGGTTCGCTCATCCCTAGTCCTAACCATTTCTCAAACCGGACATAATACATTTAGCATCTTCCATCCTGTAAAAGGTATCCTGTGGTAACATATTTGCATATTAAATCAGCACTTTTCACATTAATACATTAAAAAGTAACTAAACTTTAAGTAAAGTTTAATAAGATTTCTAATGCCCTAATAAAAGTTTCTCTAATATACTTTATTAATGGATTTTTTCATTAGGCTTTTCCCTCTCTAAAGCACACCATTCCCTGCGCGCTTAAAACTAACATTTCCGTACACCGCTGAGCAGTCATGTTGTACAGACTGTAGAAACTTTATGAATGGGGCAGCGACAGCGCAGGGAGTACAGGCAGGAGAGCATATTGCTGCTCCTGCCTGTGCCCCCCGGAGGTTTACTAACTCTTGGAATAGCACATGGTTACCCTGTACCCATGTACTATGACAGGATTAGCTGAGAGGAGCAGGCAGAAGCAGGTGCTCGCTCCATTAATCCATTAATAAAGTATATTAGAAAATCTTTTATTAGAGCATTAGGGACATCTTATTAAAATTTTACTCAAAGGTTTCGTTACTCTTTAATTCCCATACATATAATAATAATAATACTCAGAATAAAGTGCACTTAACTGTTGGTCTGAGCCCCAAGTAAAAGTATTGGATGTAGACGGATGCCACAGCTGCTCCTTCTGCCAACCACTGACTGACAAGCTTCCTGTCTTGTTAAAAGCAAAATGAGATTCTTCCACAATTGCAATGTATATTTTATAGTTGTGTCCCAGCAGTTGCCTCACATCACAATATGCACTCCAGCTGCTGGAGAACCTCATAATACACACCTCAGGTGCTGCAGAACCTCATAATACACTCCTCAGCTGCTGCAGAACCTCATAATAAACACCTCAGGTGCTGCAGAACCTCATAATACACACCTCAGCTGCTGCAGAACCTCATAATACACACCTCAGCTGCTGTAGAACCTCACAATACACACCTCAGCTGCTGCAGAACATCATAATGCACACCTCAGCTGCTGTAGAACATCATAATACACATCTCAGCTGCTGCAGAACATCATAATACACCCCTCAGCTGCTGCAGAACATCATAATGCACACCTCAGCTGCTGCAGAACATCATAATACACATCTCAGCTGCTGCAGAACCTCATAATACACACCTCAGCTGCTGTAGAACCTCATAATACACACCTCAGCTGCTGCAGAACATCATAATACACATCTCAGCTGCTGCAGAACATCATAATACACACCTCAGCTGCTACAGAACCTCATAATACACACCTCAGCTGCTGTAGAACCTCATAATACACACCTCAGCTGCTGCAGAACCTCATAATACACACCTCAGCTGCTGCAGAACCTCACAATACACACCTCAGCTGCTGCAGAACATCACAATGCACACCTCAGCTGCTGCAGAACCTCATAATACACACCTCAGCTGCTGAAGAACATCATAATGCACACCTCAGCTGCTGCAGAACATCATAATACACACCTCAGCTGCTGTAGAACCTCATAATACACACCTCAGCTGCTGTAGAACCTCACAATACACACCTCAGCTGCTGGCAGAACATCATAATACACACCTCAGCTGCTGTAGAACCTCATAATACACACCTCAGCTGCTGCAGAACCTCATAATACACACCTCAGCTGCTGCAGAACCTCATAATACACACCTCAGCTGCTGCAGAACATCATAATGCACACCTCAGCTGCTGCAGAACATCATAATACACATCTCAGCTGCTGCAGAACCTCATAATACACACCTCAGCTGCTGTAGAACCTCATAATACACACCTCAGCTGCTGCAGAACATCATAATACACATCTCAGCTGCTGCAGAACATCATAATACACACCTCAGCTGCTACAGAACCTCATAATACACACCTCAGCTGCTGTAGAACCTCATAATACACACCTCAGCTGCTGCAGAACCTCATAATACACACCTCAGCTGCTGCAGAACCTCACAATACACACCTCAGCTGCTGCAGAACATCATAATGCACACCTCAGCTGCTGCAGAACCTCATAATACACACCTCAGCTGCTGAAGAACATCATAATGCACACCTCAGCTGCTGCAGAACATCATAATACACACCTCAGCTGCTGTAGAACCTCATAATACACACCTCAGCTGCTACAGAACCTCATAATACACATCTCAGCTGCTGCAGAACATCATAATACACACCTCAGCTGCTACAGAACCTCATAATACAAACCTCAGCTGCTGCAGAACATCATAATGCACACCTCAGCTGCTGCAGACCTCATAATACACACCTCAGCTGCTGAAGAACATCATAATGCACACCTCAGCTGCTGCAGAACATCATAATACACACCTCAGCTGCTGTAGAACCTCATAATACACACCTCAGCTGCTGTAGAACCTCACAATACACACCTCAGCTGCTGCAGAACATCATAATACACACCTCAGCTGCTGTAGAACCTCATAATACACACCTCAGCTGCTGCAGAACCTCATAATACACACCTCAGCTGCTGCAGAACCTCATAATACACACCTCAGCTGCTGCAGAACATCATAATGCACACCTCAGCTGCTGCAAATTATGATGAAGTTTTACATCAACCATCAACCATGATATAAAATATAATATTTTGATATATCTGTACTATGCTTATATATATTCACTCTTCCCTCCTGCTATATTGACACTGATCGGCATGGCCAGCGCTGACAGTGAATAATTCTTCTGTATATACGGCACACTGAGTAACTAATCAGTTGCAGGGGATATAACGCGGTTCATACAGTCAGCACTGGCTACTGAGGCGGAGGGGCAGAAAGAAGCTTGACCATTGCATAACTGAGGGCTACTCGGCCTCAAACACCACACCCCCCTTTTCCAAATAATTAGAGACGAGACCATTGACAGTGGAATAAGCGGCCACAAACAGCCATTTATTAATGACATACAGGGTGCACAGACGCATGGCGTCTGCTATTAAATAACCGTATCCATAAAGATTACCATAAATTAACGTAACATAATATAACATAACATCACCTTAGATAGGTGGAGCAGGGCGCAAGTATAGCAGTCCCGTAAGGCAGACTCCCAGCCGCAACGCGCCAACTCGGGAGTGGACAAATATGTCAGGGTTACTGCCGTTTACCACTATCTCAGGGACCTAGCCCTTTGAGAATTCTTCCCATGAGCCACCATTGAACCACAAGTGGAGGGGTGTGCCATCCCTGCACAGGCCCCCCCGTTCCATCACCACCTTGAAGCGCGCCCTGCCACACCTACCAGCCGCCGGCTGTTGTGACAAAGAACGAACAACCCCAACCCAGCCACCAGATGCATGCGACATGTACAGGGCGGGCGGGTGGGTCGCGCTGGTCCGGGTCCTGCATCTTCTCCTGTCCGGTGAGTGTCTGTGCCCCCCCACCCCCCTTATATCTCTACTCCTACTCTCCTTGACCACCCCCCCTTTCCCTGCTACTTTCCCGCCTCAACTCCCTATAACCTCTTGACCTGGCGCTCACCCCGCACTAAGTTAACCCCTTAACGCCCTGCGGCCTACTCTGCCCCCTTAGCTAGGTCATGTCCGGGCCCTCCACTAAGGTTCCCTATGCTCCGTGCCCTATCTTGACCATTGCATAACTGAGGGCTACTCGGCCTCAAACACCACACCCCCCCTTTCCCAAATAATTAGAGACCAGACCATTGACAGTGGAATAAGCGGCCACAAACAGCCATTTATTAATGACATACAGGGTGCACAGACGCATGGCGTCTGCTATTAAATAACCGTATCCATAAAGATTACCATAAATTAACGTAACATAATATAACATAACATCACCTTAGATAGGTGGAGCAGGGCGCAAGTATAGCAGTCCCGTAAGGCAGACTCCCAGCCGCAACGCGCCAACTCGGGAGTGGACAAATATGTCAGGGTTACTGCCGTTTACCACTATCTCAGGGACCTAGCCCTTTGAGAATTCTTCCCATGAGCCACCATTGAACCACAAGTGGAGGGGTGTGCCATCCCTGCACAGGCCCCCCCGTTCCATCACCACCTTGAAGCGCGCCCTGCCACACCTACCAGCCGCCAACACGAGCATGCTTGATACCTTATGCATGCGAGTTCCGCCACACCTGCACTGCTCTCTCAATCCCCTCCTGAATGTTTAAATTCCAGATATCAGAGCCCACATCATTAAGATGGACCCCGTCCCTGCGCATGTGGCCGCTACTCGGAGACTCTAACTCTTTATGTCTCACAACTACCCCCCCATTCCTGGCAACAAAGCGGGACACCTGCTTATTAACCTTTTTTCTAGCCCTATTAAGGCCGTCTACGGAGCGGGCCTGGCGCCAATATTGACGCGCTACTATATCGGACCAGACCAGCACCATGCCTGGGAACAACGACCAAATCCGCAAGAAATCGTATTTAATGTCACGGATCAGCTCCCTCGAAGAGCGTGCTCCCAGGTCGTTGCCCCCGACGTGGATTACCAGCACATCCGGGACCCTGTCCAACCTCGAGTAGAAGTGCAATTGGGGGAGAAGCCCGCTCCATACCATACCCCGTATCCCGATCCAATGCAACAGGACCTCACTGCGAGGAAAACCGAGCTGCCTGCCACTGGGCCGTACGTCGGCCCTGAGAGCACTCCAGTAGACATAGGAGTGCCCCACTATCCACACGAGAACTGGGACCATATCTGGATAAGAGAAAGGAAAAAACATGCAAGCTAGCAGAAACAAGGAGGCAGGAGCAACATTGCAACATAGCGATGAAGGGGAGGGAGTGGGAGGGGAGGGAATGCGGTCATATCACAACATGGATGGACGGACATAAAGACGAAAACGCCTCGACCGCCACCTGCCAATCTGCATCACCACCCTTTCCGGAAGACCTGCCACCGAAGCCTCAGTAGCCGCACCGATTCGGAAAGAGTGAGGCGTATAATCCCGACTAGAAAGGCCTAGCACTCCCAATAATTTCTTAAAAACAGCGTGGAACTGAAAACGGGACAACGACCGCCCGTCAGCATGAATCAACAACGGAGAAGAACCCACCTGAGGTCTCACCGCTAGATACCCCAAGACATTCTGTACCGGGCAAGTAGGAGACCCAGGCACCGGGTACAGCGTAATGTGAAAACCCTTACCCACCTGATCCGTCTTGGACCGCGGGAGGAAACACTGAAGGGAGGCGGAATCACAATGCACATGATCCAGCTGCAGGCCATCGAGCCCCGACCCTGAGCTGCTGACCAACTCTCCCACTCGAAATGCTCCATAAAAGGCAAGGGAAAAAGCTGCCCTGAACAACTGACACTCTGTCCACCCCACGCAAGGCTTGCCTAACTAAAAAACTTTTAGTAACATCTGACCATCCAAAAAATTTGAACCAAAAGGCAAGGGCCGTAACTGATTTTTTGATGGCCGTCCTAGAGACCCCCTTCTGAAACAAAAGTCCTAACCACTGCAACAACACGGAAATCGGCGGTGGACCGGCCAGGCTATGACCATGATCCCTGCAGAACCCAACCCAATCAGCCCATACCTTACGGTACGCCCTCCAGGTACCAGCACTAAGAGACCGACCAATTAACGTCATGGCTGCTCGAACGCCAGAGCCCATAGATGCTGGGGGCATGGGGTGCCATGTTCCTCCGCCTCCGACGCCAACCTGCGGAACCTGTCCCACTGTAGGCGAGAAATCGCATCAGCGATTGAGTTAGTTATCCCCGGAACATGGCGAGCTGACAGCCACACATTAAGGGACAGACAGGACAGCACCAGGTGACGTAACAAACGAACCACAGGGGGAGACGATGATGACAAGCTATTAAGGGCATGCACCACTGACAGGTTATCGCAGTTGAAGCGGACACGTTTGTTCCGAAAAAACTCTCCCCATACCTCAATAGCCACCACTATGGGAAAGAGCTCTAATAGCGTCATGTTCCGCAGCAGATCCGCCTCCCGCCAAGAGTCAGGCCATTCCCCAAAAAACCAGCGGCCCTGAAAATAGGCACCGAGACCACAGCCGCCTGCTGCGTCCGTATAGAGCGACAATTCCTCATTGTCCCTCCACGCTTCCTGCCACACTGACTTTCCGTTGTAACGGGACAAGAAGGAATGCCAGACCACTAGATCCGCTTTATGTTCCCTCGTTAGGCGCACAAAATGAGCCGGGGACCGAATCCCCGCCGTGGCCATGGCCATGCGCCGGCAGAATATACGCCCCATGGGAATAATTCTGCAGACGAAGTTCAACTTCCCCAGCAGTGACTGAAGCTGACGGAGGCGAACCTTGCGCAAACCTAACAAGGACTCGATGGAAACCTGGAGATCACGCAGTTTGTCCAGCGGTAACCTGCATTCCATGGCCATCGAGTCAATCTCAATGCCAAGGAACCGAATAACCGTGGCAGGGCCCTCAGTCTTCTCCGGGGCTAGGGGAACACCAAAACGGCGAGCCACCTGCTCCAAAGTAGCAAGGAGGACCGCACAGACCGAAGACTGCGGGGGGCCAACGCAAAGAAAGTCGTCCAGGTAGTTGCAGTATAGACGAGACCTGGGACTACTCCTTAAACACCCACTCTAGGAAAGTGGCAAAGGTCTCGAAGTATGCACATGAGATGGAGCACCCCATCGGCAAGCACTGATCCACATAGAATGCTCCATCCCATGCGCAACCCAGAAGGTGAAAGCAAGAGGGATGTACCGGTAGCAGCCGGAAGGCGGCCTCGATGTCAGTTTTGGCCATAAGAGCCCCCCGTCCCATACGGCGGACCCAGTCCACCGCCTTGTCAAATGAGACATAGGATACCGAGCATAACTCCTCGTCAATCCCATCATTAACGGAAAAACCCCGAGGGTGGGAAAGATGATGGATAAGCCGGTACTTGTTGGGCTCCTTTTTGGGGACCACCCCCAAAGGGGAAACCCGAAGGTGAGGCAGAGGGGGGGCAGCAAATGGGCCCGCCATTCTCCCCAAAGCCACTTCCTTCTCCAATTTTTCTTTCACCACCTGGGGGTGCAACCGGGCAGATTTTAAATTCCTAGGCCGGAAAACGGGGGCCCCCGGAGAGAAGGGGATCCTAAAACCCTGCGTAAATCCCTCTTCCAAAAACACTGCCGCCCTCCTATCGGGGTACCTGACGAGATGCGGAACCATCTCCTCTACCCTCACTGGCGTCATCCCTTTTGTGCCCAACATCCGACTGCCTATTTTTGGCTCTCCGGGGGCATTTTGACAGGCCATGAGCTCCCCCACATTGGGAGCACTCATGTTTAAAGCGACAGGTACCTGGGAACCTGCACTGCCCCTCATTAAACTGCCAGCAGCATCCTGGTCGCTGAGAGGCCGTGGAAGCTGGACTGTCCACGCCCCCGACCCCGGAGCGAAATGGCTGCGACGGCATTCTAGCCGCCACCATCAAACGCATCCAAAGACTGATGTCTTTGTGATCCCACCGGATGGAAGGGCGCACAGCCTTGCGTTGACGGAATTGCTCGTCATATCGGAGCCAGGCTGTGCCCCCATACACCCGATAGGCCTCCCCGATGGTATCCAAATAACAGAAAAGAGGAGTGCAATTCTGCGGGGCTTTTTCCCCAATGGTGCTGGCCAGAATGGCGAAAGCCTGAAGCCAATTAGCGAAGGTCCTCGGAATCAAATGGTATCGTCTCCTCTCTTCTTCCTCCTTCTTTGATTCCGTGAGCTTCACCCGGTCCAAATTAAATTTCTCAAGGGGCAAGAGGGAGAAAATTTCAACGTACTCGTCCCTCCAAATTTTTTCCCTCACCTCTGGCTTTAAATGCGCTCCCAGGGGCCCATCGAAACACACATAAACTTCCCCCCGAGCTGCATCACCCAACCTAACGGGATCCACTAAAGCCTCCGGCTGAACCGCCTCAGGAGAGGCGGCCGTACTAACACTGACGTCAGCCGAGACCGCGGCGGAGGGGGCAGCAGGGGCCATGGGACACGCCTGACTTGGAGCGGACCCACCCCCGGGACGCCTGACAGCTACCCACCCATGCTAACGTAGGCTGGGGGGCTGTGGGAGCAGGCTGGGGGGGCCACTGCGAGAGAAAATTGCGCACCCCCGCCATGAATTGCGAAAAAACATCATTAGTGCACACAGACGGGGGAGAAACGGGAGGGGGAGGGGCCGCAGGGGCCCCGCCAGGACCAGATGGAGACATCAAGGATGCAAAAATAGCAGGTGGGAAGGGAAGAGGAGAGGGAGGGGAACTGTGTTGTGACCTACCAGACTGACTCGGGGCGGGTACCGGATCAGTCGCGGGGCCGGATCCAAGCATCGGGGTCACCGCAGCATCCTCGTCGTCGCTGTCGCCGCTGGAAACCTGGGGGCCGGCGTCCCGCTGCACCGCAGCCGCTAGGGCCGCATCAGCGCCGCACAGAGGCACCCCCAGGGAACTGCTGGGCCTTGAGCTGGCAGGAGGAGGAGCGTGTGAAGGCATCTTCTTCTTCTTCCTTGGCCGGCAGAAGCAGCTCCCTCCAAATCATGTGGCACGTCAGGGGTTAACCCGGAGGCCGTCCCCCGTCTCTCTTCAGCCCTGGCCAGGGCTCCTGACTCCTCAGCTGCAGGAGGGGGGGCCGTCCTAGCTCCCCCGCCGCTGGTCTTCTTCCTGTTGCAGCGCCGAGCCGCCCCTCCACCAGGACGTGCAGGAGGGGAGGCCGTACTGGTCCTGGAAGTAGATGGGGAGAGAGGAGAGGCAGCAGCAGCAGGTCTGGAGCGCTGCACCCCTCTCTCCCGGCCACGCTGCGCACATGGATTCCCCCGGCCGGACCCACTAACAGCAGAGTGATTGCTGCGTGCAGCGGGGGCCGGGGGGTCCCGATGGGGGCTCCGAACGCGGCGGGACCGTTTGGGGGATGAAGCGGGGCTGAGGCGCCACGGGGGACCGCAGCGCCGTGTACCGGATCGCCGATGAGAGGGAGGCAACGAAGGGGCGCCGACATCACCAAGCTGCTCTGTAAACCAGTCGGGCCCCGTGAAGCAATCAAGCGCCGAAGGCCCTGCAGCAGGAGATCTTCGTCCACGTCGCGCTGGTCCGGGTCCTGCATCTTCTCCTGTCCGGTGAGTGTCTGTGCCCCCCCACCCCCTTTATATCTCTACTCCTACTCTCCTTGACCACCCCCACTTTCCCTGCTACTTTCCCGCCTCAACTCCCTATAACCTCTTGACCTAGCGCTCACCCCGCACTAAGTTAACCCATTAACGCCCTGCGGCCTACTCTGCCCCCTTAGCTAGGTCATGTCCGGGCCCTCCACTAAGGTTCCCTATGCTCCGTGCCCTATCTGACTTACAACATATAGGGACAGTATATACTATAAATCAGCTACTCTCTGTCTCTCCTTCTCAATAGCCTGTGCTGACTGCACAATCTGCTCTGCATCTCCCAGCAGCTTGTTAGTTACTCAGCGCATCAGGGATATAGAAGAATTATTCACTGTCAGTGCTGGCCGTGCTGGTCAGTGTCAATATAGCAAGAGGGCAGAGCAAATATTTATATACATAGTACAGAAGTTAATTTCGGGAAATATATAGGAGCCAGAAGGGAGGGAAAAAGAATTAACCCCAGCTGTCTTCACAGTGAATGCTGCTCTGTACTGTGTAGATGGGCAAGCCTTAGCAACACTGATGTAAAAAAAAAAATTCACCTTGCCCTTTTCCCATAGTTATTGATCCACTTACTCCGTTCTGCTGTGACCAGTCATGTGCAAGCAGTGTAATATCATTTCATTGTTTGTTGTCCTCTGCGTGCTCCTAATCCTCTGGGAGCTGATGCATTGTAGGATCTGTAGTACCCTGGAGC
Source organism: Rhinella marina (assembly GCA_900303285.1). Classification (NCBI taxonomy): domain Eukaryota; kingdom Metazoa; phylum Chordata; class Amphibia; order Anura; family Bufonidae; genus Rhinella; species Rhinella marina. The sequence goes on along the minus strand of ONZH01015030.1, from coordinate 114,624 downwards.
AGGGGTACTTTGAAAATCTGGACATTTGCGGACATTTGCCACAAGGAGTTGATGCAAAGTCATCAACTCCTTACTCTATTTCACTTTAAAGGGATAACTTGAACTGACTGCATTTTACAAGTTTGTTGTGATATCTATCCTGCTCATTTGTACAGCACTGTGGAAAGGGTTAATGAACACTAGGAGACGTTTGGGACTTTCTAGCTAATAATTAGAAGCTAGTAATTTCTATAGCTACCATGACATTTAGAGGGAAAAGCCAGACTTGTTTACCACCAAACCAGACAGCCTGTCCTTTAAATGTCTGATTTGGCTCTATTATGTCTGAAAAAACTGCTGTGTCATTGTCATTGAGTATCACTGAAGCTCTATGAGAGATGGAAGTTGTAAAGTTGTATTTGTTTGCACTGGAAAGTTCTAGTTTATCTAGAAACTGTATATAAGGAGAATAGTCAGAGACCAGAGCGTTCTGCAGTTAGGTAACAGTGCTTAGAAGAGGAGACTCTGCCAGATTTCTTGAGTGACCAGAAGGAGACACTGAGATGGTGATACTCTGCCACAGACCCTGGATCATCAGCCTTGGACCAGGGTACCAGCCTTCTGAGAAAGAGAGAGACAGTTAGCCCCAGGCCATTCCTCAGCATCATACCCTTCTTCTGCCAGGGATGAGACTGGAGAAGTCAGCCCTATACCTCGCTTGTATTGTTGTGCACCTGAATTCCTCCAGTAAAGAAGCGCCCTGGTTTACTGCAGACCCTGACTCTCTGGTCATATTTTCAGTTGGGGAACACCATGCTTTGCCATCCCTTATGGAGAGTAGCAACACATGGTGACACCTCAATGGTGTCTGGGGGACCCAGCGTAGCGCTGGAGCCATCCCAAACCCGTCCACTGTAGATCCACTTCTTATGGATCACAGAAAGAGATGGGGCACGGAGCTCCACCACAGAATTCAACTGAGGATGTGGCTCCAGTTGAAACTGTTTGGTATAGACCTGCGCCTCCCTTCCCCTCTTTCCGTGATCGCAAGCGCTATACTCAGCAATATCCAGCAACGGATGGAATGGTGCAGCAGCTTTTATGCCCAAAGACTGCTCCATTCATTCAGAGGAATCGAGACCCCACCAAACCCCACCGAACCCCTCCGATGCTTATCCTCTATCTTATAGATAGGGGGTAAGTTTTCATCTTGGTACTAATCCTTTTATTTCTTTGACGATTTATAGAGTGGGCTCTGTAGCTACTGGGTGCCTGTTTTACACAGACATCTGGGGCACAGCTCTTTATAGTGGATAATGCTGATCACAGACTTTTAACCCCACACATGCTGGGGCTGGTATCTGAGCAGTGAAATTCAAGGAGCACTTGTGGGGCCTGAACAGCCCCCCTGTGCTGAGATTGAGGGAACCATTTGATTCTGAGGGCTGCTAGGCCTGTCACAGTGAAGATAAAAACATAGTGAACCTCCCATAGCCTGCCTGTGGCAGGGCACCATAGAAACATATGGAATCTCCCATAGGTTGCAATTTTACATCATTGCAGTCTATGGGAGGAGCCATCAGTGGATTGCATGTTAAAGTCCCCTGGGGTACTTTAACATGTGGTTTGAGATGTTGTACCCAGCTAGTGAGGATATGCCATCACTTAAAAAAGGTGAACAACTCCTTTAACAAATCTCATCCACAAGCTGTGGAGAAAATCCACGATGCTGAGCTGCAGAAAACAGCTCTGAAGGCCAGTGTGAAAACTAAAAAATTTCAATGTTGTAATATAAAAACTAAAATGTAATAACAAAAGTAACCTGATTGAAATAATATATTTTTCTAGTTATTCCATGTCTTTAAAATATCCCATATGTTTTTTCTTAGCCTTGTCTGATGTCTCATGGACAACAGATTCAGCTACTGGCATCAGCTATCAGATTAACTCTAATTCAGCCCTCACTTGGTACCAAGCCAGGAGGAAGCTGCCAGCAGCAAGATGCAGAACTAATGAGTATCACCGAGCTACATGAACAATCATACATATCAGGTAAGAGAAGATCAGAATCGGAAGGGAACCATCAGTACTCTACACAAATATTACATGTATGATGACCGGTGTGGAATCACACATGGTCCATCAAACCCCATCCATTAGCCGCATCCATAGGTCCTTTGCGCCGCAATCTGCAACTTATCCCACTTACGTCAGGTCTAAAAAAGTGGGCGTTGTTTGAGTAGGATATGGGGCCGGCTGGTAGGCCCGTCTCATTTACCATTTTCTACGCCTGTTTTAGGTGAAGAAAATGGTGTAAATGTCAGACAGCAAGGAATCTCTCTTACGTTTAGAAGTGGCGGTGAATCCCGGAGTTATGGAGAGGCCGGCGCCTCTGTGTATCCAGAGCACTGTATTTACCAGTCACTGGAAGGTCCAGTGCTTAGGGTGGCGCCTTTTAGGGATTGACATTAGCAAACATTTTTTTCCAGCCCCCTCCCCTGCTTCCTGCTGTACTTCATAGTAAATACTGTTAATAATAATAATGTTATCCATGCCGTTCAACAACTCCTGGCATATCAGTATGTCCTACACCACCACATGATCATGTTCAGTAAAACCACCAACCAAGTGACCAAGCCAGAAGAGTCAACTTTGCATCTTTTTCTGCTTCTGTTATATTGACCAATTTGCATGTGTGATAGACAATGTATGTAATTCATTATGTTCTTTGCAGGGTTGACACATGGCCTCACCACAGCCTTATGGATCGGGCTCAATAGTCTGGACGTTAATACTGGCTGGAGATGGGAAGGTGGAAGTCCTTATAGATACCTCAACTGGCTTCCAGGTGAATGTCAAGGTTGATCACTTGTATGGTAATGTGTAATGAACTGTTTATCGCACCCATCTGTAGTCTGCACTTAAAGGGTTATTCTCATTTTAAACAATGGGGGCATATCGCTAGGATATGCCCCCATTGTCTTATAGGTGCGGGTCCCACTGCTGGGACCTGCACCTATATCCAGAACGGAGCCCCCGAACTGAATGAGGGCGCACTGCGCATGCGCAGCCGCCCTCCATTCATTTCTATGGGGCCGCCAAAAATAGCCGAGCACTGGCTCGGCTACTTCCGTCGGCTCCATAGAAATGAATGGGAGCGGTGGCCGCGCTTGCGCGCTGCGCTCCCGTTCATTTCTATGAGCGCAGCGGGGAGCTGCGCCTGGTGGTGGCCGGTCCTCCACCAGGGTCCTCCAGGCGTAGCGCACCCCGCTCCGTTCTGGATATAGGTGTGGGTCCCAGCGGTGGGATCCGCACCTATAAGACAATGGGGGCATATGTGCTTGCATTTCTAAAAAACTTTATCATATATGCAAATGAGCCTCTAGGAGTTCAGATCGCAGTCAGGAATTTCCCAGCTTAGGAGTCCCTGCTCTGACTCCATATATGGATGTGTTACTCTATTTTTAAATGTTTCTGTGGGGATTTGAACTCACAACCTTCTACAATCCACAGGAACCTTAAAGGGGTATTCTCATCTTAGACAATGGGGGTATATCGCTAGGATATGCCCCCATTGTCTTATAGGTGCGGGTCCCACCGTTGGGACCCGCACCTATATCCAGAACGGAGCGGGGAGCGCTGCACCTGGAGGACCCCGGGTTTCCGGGGGTCCGGCCACCACCAGGCGCAGCTCCCTGCTGCGTTCATAGAAATGAATGGGAGCGCAAGCGCGGCCACCGCTCCCATTCATTTCTATGGAGCCGACGGAAGTAGCCAAGCCAGCGCTCGGCTATTTTCAGCGGCCCCATAGAAATGAATGGAGGGCGGCTGCGCATGCGCAGTGCGCCCTCATTCAGTTCGGGGGCTCCGTTCTGGATATAGGTGCGGGTCCCAGCAGTGGGACCCGCACCTATAAGACAATAGGGGCATATCCTAGCGATATATGTCCCCATTGTCTAAAATGAGAATAACCCTTTAACCACTGGGCTATAGAGCTCAGTGTTAAGTCACTGGTGAAAAACCTGATAGAAGTTTCTCTTCTATAATGCAATAGAAACTTCTATGAGGTTTTTAATGCAAGAGAAACCTCTATGAGGTTTTTCAGCTATGATCTAACATTCAGCTTTATAGCCTAGTGGTTAAGGGTCTTGATCCAATGTAGAAGACTGGGAGTTCAAATACCCACAGAAACATTTTATAAATAGAGGCCAAATAAACCTTAAATACACAGGGTGTCCCCCAACAGTGAAATGTTTGATTTTATTGCGAAAATTTGTGCAAAACGTAAAATATGATCAAATAACACCCGTATTAACCCACACCAACCTTTTTAACTTGTGTAACCAGTATTTTTCGTTGGGAAAGGTGGCAACCCTAGCAGCACCCGCTCATTAGGACTCACTTCGTAAAAAAATTATCGCGATATTCTGACCCTCATAACTTTTTAATAGTTATTTCTAGATGGGGGGGGCTCATTTTTTGCGGGGCGATCTGTCATTTTTGACAGTACCATTTTGGGGTGTGCATGACTGGATCACTTTTTATGAAATTTTCTTGGGAGATAAAGTGATGAAAAAAACATGAATTTCGCGTTTTTGCATGCGCTGATACCCATAATGCTATTTTTATTTTGTGTTTTTTTTTATTTTGGGGAATGGGGGTGATTTTAATTTTTAAGGTGTTTTCAAAACTTTTTTTAAATTTTTTTTTTTTACTTTTTTGTTAAGTCCCCCAAGTAGACCACAACTTACAATCATCAGTAAATTGCTCTATTAGTCTGTATAGAAATCACTATATCAAAGTTCAGTGCTGCCATCTAGTGGCTTGAACTGGGATATACCAACAATGAGCCTGGAAGCCTAGTACAGGCTGCAGCTTACTTATAGAACAGAGCGCTTTCCCCAATCTCCACTGGGGAAAAATGCACCTGAAGAGGAATCCTGCGTTTCCGGTTTTTAACATTCTCAGATGCCGTGAGTGAGGGGAGCCCATTGCTGTGAGGGGAGGGGGAATGTGGTGCATTCTGGGGCCAGGCCATGAGGTGAAGATCTGTGTGAAGTGCTTTATGGGATGTAAATCTGTGAGGGAGTGCCGGAATCGACAGAACGTAACTGTGTTGTTAGTACATTATTACAATATTTGGGGCCCCACTTTTGATTTTGCCCAGGGCCACATTTTGTCTAAAACCGGCCCTGCCTTCTTCCTTCCCAGAGCGCAGGGAGCTGATGTCCTGTCAGTCACTGCTCAGCTCCCTGCACTCCTTCCCTTCTTCAGGCCCGCTGCGCAGAGAATCGTGAAGCTGGGAGATTTCTCCCTGCTTCACCATTCAGCCTGAAGGCATGATCACGCTGCCGGCTGGTGGGGGTGGAGCCTGCAGCCCGGAATCTGCATAAGCTTCGCCCCCAAAAAGTCCTGCACAACGATCTGTGTCTCCAGGGGAGAGGACTTCAGGAACAGGATGAGAAGGTGAGTAGGTACTGTGTGTGTGTTTTGTTTTTTGTTTTTAACACAGAGAGGGCACAGGTGACATTTCTATTACAAAGGGGACAGAGAGGAGAGGACATTAATACTACAAAGGGGGCACAGTGGGCATTACTATTACAAATGGGGCATGGTGGGCATTATTACCATAAGGGGACACATTGGGCATTACTATCATAAGGGGGGCACAGAGGGCATTATTACTACAAAGGGCACACAGTGGGCATTACTACCAAAAGGGTGGCACAGTGGGCATTACTACTAGAAAGGGGACACAGAGGACATTACTACTACAAAGTGGGCACAGTGGGCATTACTACCATAAAGGGGCACAAAGGGCATTACTACTATAAAGGGGCACAGAGGGTATTACTACTATAAAAGGGCCACAGAGGGCATAACTATTATTGGGGCACAGAGTGGGCATTACTACTGTGAAGGGGGCACAATGGGCATTAATACTGTGATGGGGCCACAGAGTGCATTACTACTCTGGAGGGGGCACAGAGAGTGCATAACTACTGTGAGGGGCTATAAAGAAGGTATTTCCACTGTGAAAGGGGCACAGATGTTTCTGTCCCTCTGTGTGTCTGTCCCTGTGTGTCCCTGTCCATGTGTGTGTCTGTCCCTCTGTCCGTGTCACCCACAGTGATTCCTATGTCTTGACGCAGCTGCAGCAGGACGTTCTGTGTGGGGCAAGAAGAAGATGGAAGAGGAGACAGCGCCACCAGCATGGAGTCCACGGGAGAGGCACAGGGAGGCACGCTAAGGACGTAGGTAACACTACCACATGATCTACACTAGCGTTATCTGTGGTTTTACATAGGACTGCAAGTAACATTACCACATTATCAGCACTAGTGTTATTTGTGGTTTTACATAGGACTGGAGGTAACACTACCACATTATCAGCACTAGTGTTATTTGTGGTTTTACGTAGGACTGCAGGTAACACTACTGCATTTTCTGTACTCAGCCATAACTGTGTTAGGTGTGCTGTTGCCCCCATTGTATGTCCCCATTGTCTTATAGGTGCAGGTCCCACCGCTGGGACCCACACCTATATCCAGAATGGTGCCCTGCAAGGTGGTGGTTGGAGGACTCCGGTCCAGCCACCACCAAGCCGGCTCCCCATAGAAAGGAATGGGAGCGTACTGCGCATATGCAGCCCCCGCTCCCATTCATTTTTATGGAGCCGACGGAAATAGCCGAGCCAGTGCTAAGCTATTTTCGCCGGCCCCATAGAAAATGAATGGAGGGCGGCTGCGCCTGCGCCCTCCTTCACTTTCGGTTTTACGTTCTGGATATACCGCTGGGACCCGCACCCATTAGACAATGGGGGCATATACTAGCAATATATCCCCATTGTCCAAGATGACACAAACCCTTTAATGGGGGGGGGGGGCGCCATTTAAATTTTTGCCTCAGGTAGCAGAAAAGCTACACATTACACCTAGAGGCTCTGCTCTCTCTCCAACTGCCGTAAAAACATTGTCACCCCTGGCTATGTTAATCAAAGTGCAGAGGACGCAGCAGTTGCAGAGAAAGTAGAGCATCTAGGTGTAATCCTAACGCCTCCGTTGCTCCTAGAGGCTCATTTGCATATAATAAAACATAATTTTTCCCAGCAATGTGGACACATATGTGCAAGGGACCAACACAGATGTCTTCAGCTACCAAGAGCACATTCAAAACGTCTGCCAGTTTCATAGTTAAAGGACATATGGCAGCAGATTTGTACCTGAGTGCTACGATTTATTATAAAATATATAACAAACCATAAAAAAGCAAAGATTATCAGATACTGTACATGAAGATGTCAGTGAGGGATGGGCATTCCCATGAAACAGGAGTAGTCACCTGTTGATGTTACAATGAACCTGGAATATGGATGTATCCAACTTTATTGAGATCACATGAAAAATAATGTAGATACACAAAACATAACGTTAAAAATGCTGAACCAGCGCTAAGATCTAATAAAATGGTGTCTGGAAGAAAAAGCAATAGTTTCGGCTTTTTACCTAAATTTGTCTCTTCCTTTAGGAAATCCATCAGAAGAATCTGGTGTAAACTGTGCAGCGGTAAATCCTGGGCAAAACACAAAGTGGGAAAGCAAGGAGTGCATGCAAAAACTGGGCTACATCTGTAAAAAAGGCAACAGCAAACCCTCTGATGCCTCCCCTTTAGGTAGGAAAGAATGATAATAAAGAAGCAAATGATTGATTTCACTGTGAGGCAGAAAGTAGTGATCATGGGACAGACATTATACTATATACAATTATAATATAAACAATATACAATTATACTATATACTGTTACTTTGTATTTGTGTTCCTTTAATCCTACTGAATGTGGTAAAAAGTGCAGAGGAAGAGCAATTGCTCCTACGTGTGCCTGTGCTAAGGTTTTTTTTTTCCACCACTAGGGGTGGGGGCATGATATATAGGGGCCAATCATAAGGTCTTAATTGCATTCAGAAAGTCTTAAGACACATGTTGTTATATTGTGGCCTTGTAAAAAAATGTAGTGGAAACTCTGGGGGTCTCCTATTTCTCACAATTGGAGTCACCTGTGGTAAATTCATTTGATTGGACATCATTTGGAGAGACATGGCTCTGTCTGTATAAGATCTCACAGCATACAATGTACATCAGAGCAAAAATCAAGTCATGAGGAGGAAAGAACTGCCTGTAGAGCTCAGAGACAGGATTGTGTGGAGGCACAGATCTGGAGAAGGGTAAAAAAAAAAATAACTTCTGCACTGAAAGTTCCCAAGAGCACAGTGTCCTCCTTAAATCTTAAATGGAAGAAGTTTGAAACAACCAGGACTCTTCCTACAACTGACCGCCTCACCAAACTAAGTAATCGGGGGAGAAGGGCCTTGGTAAAAAAAGTTGACCAAGAACCCAAAGGTCACTGTGCCTGAGTTGCAAAGATCCTGTGTGCAGGTGGGACAAACTTCCAGAAGTTCAATGCACCAGTCTGGGCTTTATGGTGGAGTGGCCTTAAAGAAGCCTCTCCTCAGTAGAAGACACATGAAAGCCCACCTGGCATTTGCAAAAAAGCATCTAAAGGACTCCCAGACTGAAAAACAAGATTCCCAGGTCTGATTAAATCAAGATTGAAATTTATGGCCTCAATTTTAAAGGGTATGTACACCTTTGGAGGCAAATTTTGTTTATGATTGCGTTTTACTCATTTTGGGCTAAAAATAATTTATTCAGTTGGTCTTTATTAAAAATATTGAGCTGATCTGTCACAAAGGCTTAACTGTTCGTCTAGCTGTGTGCATCCTACTTTCACTTTCACTTTGTGCGGTTATCTAATAACCCTTATGTCTAAATTATTGAGAGGTCATAAAAACTTATATAAACCACATTCTTATCAGTAAGATGAGAACTGAGCTATAATGAGCGATTATAATGTCAGAGAGCAGTACAGAAAAAAGGCTCCATATAAGGTGTACATAAGCTTTAAGTATCATGTCTAGAAAACACCAGGCACTGCTCATCACTTGGCCAATACCCTCCCTACAGTGAAGCAGGCAGCATCATGCTGTGGAGGTGGTCAGCGGCTGGCACAGAGAGACTGGTCAGAGTTGGGGGAAAGCTGAATGGAGCAAAGTACAGAGATATTCTTAATGAAAACCTGATCCATAGTGTTCTGGATCTCAGACTGGACTGAAGGTTAACCTTTCAACAAAACAATGACCGTAAGCACACAGCCAGGACAAGACAGGATCAGCTTAGGGACAATGTTGATTGGCCCAGCCAGAGCCTTGACTTGAACCCAATCGGACATCTCTGGATGTCAAACCTGACAGAGCTTGAGAAGATCGGCTGAGAAGAATGGCATTTCCATGTTTGAGTGCTCACTGATGGCAGTGAAGTGCAGCACAAGCTAACTTAGCTGATGGGAGCTGTGAGTCTTGTAAAGTGTTGCTCATTGCTCTGACCCTGTGGGCAAAAAGTGTCCAATAAATAGACTAGATAAATAGAGAATAATAGACTGTGGTGAGGAGAGACAGCTGGATGTCTGAAGAGACGGGTGGATTCTGACAGCTGATCTTCAGTGAGCGAGGAGCAGAGATGAGAGGAAGGGACACAGAGCGGTTATGATTTATGAATTAGTAGCTGAAGAGGAGAAGTAACTCGTTAAAAAAGAAAAAGACCAGTGACTAGTAGTGACCGTCACCCAGCCGGTTATTACTTCCACAACAAAGTGGACTCTAGGATACAGAAGTTACCACAGTTTTGCTGTTTATCACCAAATCTAGCTTTGAATAAACAGTTTTACTAGAAACCATTGTGTACTGACTGAATGTGAGGAGAAGTCAGGCTACTTTCACACTAGTGTTTTTAAATTCCGGTATTGAGTTCCGTCATAGGGGCTCAATACTGGAAAAAAAAACGCTTCAGTTTTGTCCCCATTCATTGTCAATGGGGACAAAACTGAACTGAAGACAACGGAATGCTCCTGAAAGCATTCCGTTCCGTCTTCAGACCGGAGAACAAACCGCAGCATGCTGCGGTTTTCTCTCCGGTCCAGGCATCCGCACCAAGACGGATCCGGAATGACCCCCAATGCAAGTCAATGGGGACGGATCCGTTTGGTGTGACACACCAGTAATCCGGATCTGTCCTCCATTTGACTTGCAATGGGGGGTCATTCCGGATCCGGCTACACATATACAGAAATACATACAGACATACATACACACACAAACACATACATACTCACATACTCCAGGCAGGGACGCTGTGGGGAATCGTCATCACTGCGCGCAGGAGGCGCGTGAAGACGTGCTGCCGGCGTCCCAGGCTGGAGTATGTAAGTATGTATGTGTATGTGTGTGTATGTATGCTTGTCTGTGTCTTGTCCCAATGTCTGTGTCAACATGTGTGGGGCCGGACTGCTGCTCCGGCTCCACACATGTATCAGCGGCAGTACGGATCCGTTGGCACCCTTTAGGTGCCGGATCCGTGCTGCCGCTAGTGTGAAAGAGGCCTCAGTCAGGTTGTAGCCATTGTTTGTTTTTTTTCAGTAAAGTGGTTGTCAGAGTATAGGAACTGCTGCAGTCCTGATGTTTATGAACAAATCTACCTTTGGATAAACTGAAAGTAACAATATAAAGACTAAATAATCGTTGCTAATACCATAACAGTAACTGGTTTCATTAAAGTTTGCCATATTGTAATGTACTTAAAGGGGTTCTCCAGGAATAAAATTTAATTTCTGGAAATGTTTAAATATTACTTTATTATAAATAAATGTCCAAATACCTTTCATTCCTTATAATTAGAGATAAGTGAATTGAAGCATCCAAAGTGGAATTCGATCTGAATTTTAGGAAAAATTTGATTCCTTCGCGCTTTGTGGTAACGAATGTTTTTTTTCCTAAAATGGCAGCTACATGTGTTACAAAGTGAAAGTAAGAAGCCCAGGACTGTGATATGACGCATAAAGCCATGCAGCCAGCCAATCCGCAGATAGCCATCTCCTGTGATGTCACAGCATTTTAAAAGCTTCATCTGGCGTGGTCTCCGCAATTTCACTGTGAGCTGAGCATAGGGGGAGATGCAGCAAGCGCTAGGGACAGTGTTGCTGAAAGCTTTTAATTGCAGAATATTGGATAGGGAGAGTTCAGGGACAGTGCAGTCTCAGTGTAATCGCCCTGTGCATCTTGTTCAGTTGCTGCTTTATTGGTAATCAATCTGTTCTGTTATACAAAGAGACTCAGTGTCAACAGGCAGTCTAATATATAGACACATTTATCTAGTTCACCTGCTGCCCCATTAATAATTAATCAGTTCAGTTATACATAGACTTACTGTGCATCAGAGTAATTGTTAACAGGCTGGCTAATTTATAGGAGCATTTACCTAGTTCAACTGCTGCTCCATTCATACTTAATACATAGTTACATTATTGACTCGGTGACTGTAGACTATGGCCAACAGACAGTTGCCTGAGCCCTCAAAAGGAACAGGCAGTGGCAAAAATGTTGCTGTAGCTGGCAGAAGTAGCAGCAGAAGATGGGGTGGTGGTGGCAACAGCAACAGACCAGAGCTGCCAGTGTCATCCAGTGTTTGTGCTTTGACCAACAATCCAGCTGTACTGGAATGGTTGGCTCGCTCTTCAACATCATCTCAAGTGATGTTTGACATACACAGTCAGGAATTGTGGGTTCCTCTGACACCACACTTAGTTGGCATAGCCCACGAACAACCTATGTGCCCTCACCTGTCCTGCAATTGCCTTTTTTGTTGCTCCTTCTGCTCAGAAAGTATTGCATGCTGCCAACTCTGCTCTGCTTTTCAGGAGGATGAGCTTAGTGAGGACAGTCAGCGGCTACAGGCCAACACAGACTTGGAGGAGAGGTCCGCTGCTTCCTCCTTTAGGTGTGCAACTATTGATGATGACAGTCGGGTGGGTGCACGTGTTGCAAGCGGTCAGTGGCCATGAGACCGGTGATGGTGACGAGTAGACAGTAGTGGATGATGATGTAGCCAATCGCACATGAGAACAGGGTGAAGAGGGGGCATCATCAACATCAGAGGTTGAGGATGGCATCAGGCCCATGAGACAGCAGCAGGGTGGCAATGTGCAAATGAGCCAGCAGAGTGGAAGCAGTGGGAGATCTGGAGCCAAACGTACCTGGGGTAGACCGTCTGCTACTCAGGATATGTGGGCAGAAGGTGAAGCGTGGTCAGGGTGCTAATGTTGGCACTGCATCAACACATGGAGCGTCACCATAAAATGGCCTGGGAAAACCGTGGCACTAATGTAGTGGTACAGCCTGATGTACAAACTGCTGCATCTCCCAGCAGTAAGGGCTCATCAACCTCAGCAGAAGGGAGCTGTCATTCCTTCACTTCGTCTATAGCTCCTGATGCTCCTCCTGCTCCTTGTCATGTGTTTCGCAAGCAATCTATCAGCAATGCAATTCCAAAGAGACAACAGTATGCGTGCTGTCATCCAACGGCGCAGAAGCTGAACATGCACCTGGCCAAGTTGCTGATATAGTTCCTGCCTTTTTCATGTCGTTGACTCTGCACCTTTCAGAAAGCTGGTGGCTTGTGGCCAGTCAAGGTGGAGAGTCCCAAGCTGTCATTACTTCTCTAAAAAAGCTGTACAAGCTCTGCACATGTATGTTGAGCAGAAGGTGGACCAGTCCTTGAGCCTGTCGGTGTCAGGAGTTGTCACATGGTTCTGCACCTGGTCAGTCTGGGAAAACGGAGTCACACCGGGAAGGAACTGCTCTGTGTCATCAACCAAGAAATCGAATCCTGGCTGTCTCCTCGTGAACTGGAGATTTGGGTACCATGTTGCATTTGGAACACAGCTGAGGTACCAGTACAGTAGAAACTCCCAAGAAATGACCCCATTTTGGAAATTAGACCCCAAATAATTCAGCTAGTGGTGAAGTGATTTTTTTGGCCTCACTTGCGTTTTAATATTGGATCATGAGAATGAAAACATAACTTTTTTGCAATATTATGCTGCATTTACCCCAATTTTTCACTTTCACAAACTTTCAAAACTGTTATGCAATTTCTCCCAGGCACGGCAGTATCCTAGATGTGGACAAAAATAGCCGTTTGGGCAAACGGTAGGGCACCATTTAACTTTTGTAGTGCAGGTTTTGGTGGAATGGATTTCTAGCTGTGTGAGAGATTTTTTTTTGTGGGGCATACTTTTTCATCTTTTTTTTGTTCCATATTTTGTAGCAATTCCGTCAATGTATTTTATTGTTTATTGGGTTCACCATGTGGGGTAAATGTCATGATAGCTTTAATTTATGGGTTGGTATGATTGCGACTACCAAATTTATTTAGTTTTTTAAAATGTTTTTTATTACTTTTGCATCATAAAATCACTTTATTAAAATCATTTGTACTTTATTTTATATTGCCATATTCTAAGATTTTTCTGGAAGTGAGGTAACAAAAAACAATTAGCAATAGCAATTCTGTAATTTTCTTGTACATTTTTGTTTTCTATGATGTTCACTGTGTGGGAGAAGTAATGCGATCATTTTATATATCAAACTGTTACAGATGTTTTGATTCCAATTATGTGTAGTTTATTTTTTTCCAGTTTTTACCAGTTAGGGCTCATTCACATCACCGTTAGGGATTCCGTTCTAAATTTCCGTTATAACACCGTTATAACGGAAAATAACGGAATCTCTAGGACAGAAATCAAAACGGACACCTTTAAGAGGCATTCCGTTTTGATCCGTCATAATAGAAGCCTATGGGAAAGCATAACGGATCTGTTTTGATTTCCGTCGTAGGGATTCCGTTATTTTCCGTTATAACGATGTGATAACGGAAAGTTAGAACGGAATCCCTAACGGTGATGTGAACAAGCCCTTACAAAGGACTAGCTATAGGGGGAAAAACATTTTCTTTGCAACTAGAAATTTTTTAATTTTTTTAATCATTATTTTTAGTCTCACTAGGGTTCTTGAAATTACAGGTGTTGTTAGGGCGACGGTTGATGATGAAAAATGATGAAAGATGATGGCAGCGATCCTCGGTTCTTTTCCAGAGATGAAGCGTTATTCCGATTATCAGAGCCAGATACAGCAAGGTTATAGCTCTTAAGATGAATGAGCCTACTTATAACCAGAATGATGTTACCTCAGCTCATTCATCCAATTCATGCCTTCTCAGTCCATTCTCCTTAGTTCATTTCTAGAGATGAGCAAGCACTAAAATGCTCGGGTGCTCGTTATTCGAGTTGAACTTTTCCCGATGCTCGGGTGCTCGTTTCGAATAACGAACCCCATTGAAGTCAATGGGAGACTCGAGCATTTTTTGCGGGGGACCAAGGCTCTGCCTAGGGAAGGCTGGGTGAAAACCTGGAAACATCAGAAAATAATGGTAACACCACGGAATTGGACAGGAAACAGCAGGGGCAGCATGCATGGATGTCTCTGAGGCTGCCTAATCCCACCATTACCCCAAATTCTCCTGCAACAGCCTGGTGGTTACCCTCATGGCAATTGTGCTCACCCAGACCAAGAAAGGCGAGGCACATGCCCATCACATGTTAGGGAAGCACCCAACTAGGTGCAACGAAGGTCCATCACCCATGCCGATGCTGGCACTGCTCTCCTATCCCCAGCCACACGATGCAGGTATAAGCCTGACACAGCATGGCGGTGACACCAACAAGTGACCAAGTTAGATGAGGTAGCAGGTGAGCCACCAAAAAATTTAGCCTGACGCAGCATAGCGGTGACAACAGAGTGACCGAGTGACACTGCGGGAACAGGCGAACCACATAAACATTTTTCGTGGCCCAGTATGCGCTAGCTGGTGAAGCACCCAAAAGTTTAGCCTGACACAGCATGGCGGTTACACCACCAATGACTTTTTCCGATTGAGAATGCAGTGAAATGGCTTTTGTTGAGCCTCCAAAAAATTTTTTCTTTTTGGAGTACATAAAGTCGACCCTCAGAAAATTTTTTTTTTTTTTAAAATGTCGATACTTGCGCCTCCTGAAAAATTGTTTTGGACTGTCTGTTTGACGCTCCTGAAACATTGTTTTACACTGTATGTAGTTGACACTGTCTGTAGTTGTTTGGAGAGAGGGCCTGTAGGTGGCCCTCCGGAAAAATTGTTTAGAGAGAGGGCCTGTAGGTGGACCTCCGGAAAAATTGTTTGGAGAGAGGGCCTGTAGGGGGCCCTCCGGAAAAATTGTTTAGAGAGAGGGCCTGTAGGTGGACCTCCGGAAAAATTGTTTGGAGAGAGGGCCTGTAGGGGGCCCTCCGGAAAAATTGTTTAGAGAGAGGGCCTGTAGGTGGACCTCCAGAAAAATTGTTTGGAGAGAGGGCCTGTAGGTGGACCTCCGGAAAAATTGTTTAGAGAGAGAGCCTGTAGGTGGCCCTCTGGAAAAATTGTGGTAAAAGAGTGCCAGTTGGACCTCTAAAAAATTGCGTTTTTTGGGTCAGCGTTAGGCAAAGACGACAAGGAGGAGGAGGAGTAGGAGGAGTAGAGAAGAGGAATCGGATACATAAGTAATGTTAATCTTTAGCTGCTTAACCCCGGAGGAGATTTTAATTCTGGTGAAATCCAGGCTTTGTTCATTTTAATAAGCGTCAGCCTGTCAGCCCTGTCAGTTGACAGGCGTGTACGCTTATCGGTGATGACGCCACCAGCTACACTGAATACCCGCTCTGACAACACGCTAGCGGCAGGGCAGGCCAGCACCTCCAAGGCGTGCAGCGCCAGTTCAAGCCACGTGTCCAGCTTTGAAACCCAGAAGTTGTATGGAGCAGAGTGATCTGTCCGGACGTTGGTATGGTCAGCTAGGTACTCCCTCACCATCTTTCTGTAAAGCTCCCCCCTACTCTGCCTAGACTGGGGACAGGTGACAGTGTCTTGCTGGGGTGACATAAAAGTGGCAAAGGCCTTGGAGAGCGTTCCCCTGCCAGTGCTGGACAAGCTGCCTGCTCGCCTCCTCTCCCCCGCTACTTGGCCCACAGAACCATGCCCTCTGCCGCTAGCGGCGTCAGATGGGAAGGATTGTTTCAGCTTGTGCACCAGGGCCTGTTGATATTGATTCACTCGCATACTCCTTTCCTCTACAGGGATGAGAGTGGAAAGGTTCTGCTTGTACCGTGGGTCCTGGAGAGTGAACACCCAGTAATCGGTGTTTGAAAAAATGCTTCTAACGCGAGGGTCAAGGGATAGGCAGCCTAACATGAAGTCTGCCATGTGCGCCAGAGTCCCAACACGCAAGAATTCCCTCTCCTCACTGGCCTGACTCTCCATTTCCTCCTCCTCCTCCAAGATCTCCTCTTCAGCCCATACACGCTCAAGAGTTAAGAAGGACTGAGCACTGGTACCCTTTTCTGTCTTGCCGACATTCTCCTCCTCTTCCTCCTCATCCTCATCCCCCTCCTCCGATACGCGCTGAGAAACAGACCGGAGGGTGCTCTGGCTATCAAGCGACGTATCTTCCTCCACCGTCTCTTGTGAAAAGCGCAAAGCATCCGACTTCATGCTGAGCAGTGAGTTTTTCAACAGGCAAAGCAGCGGGATGGTGAGGCTGATGGCGGCATCGCCGCTGACCATCTGTGTTGACTCCTCAAAGTTGCTCAACACCTGGCAGATATCAGACATCCACGTCCACTCCTCATTGTAGACTTGAGGAAGCTGAGTGACCTGACTACCAGTTCTGGTGGAAGTTGACATCTGGCAGTCTACAATCGCTCTGCGCTGCTGGTAAACTCTGGATAACATGTTTAATGTCGAATTCCATCTTGTGGGCACGTCGCACAACAGTCGGTGAGTGGGCAGTTGTAGGCGGCGCTGCGCTGCCCTGAGAGTGGCAGCATCTGTGGTCGACTTGCAGAAATGCGCACAGATGCGGCGCACCTTGGTGAGCAAATCAGACAGATTGGGGTATGTCTTGAGGAACCACTGAACTATTAGATTGAACACGTGGGCCAGGCATGGCACATGTGTCAGTCTGCCGAGTTGCAGAGCTGCCACCAGGTTACGCCCGTGATGCCCTGTAACAGCTCTTTGGCGGCGTGCCTTTTGTCACCTAAGCTCAGCAGTTTGAGCACCGCCTGCTGGCGCTTACCCACGGCACTGCTGCTGCGCCTAGAGCTACTGACTGTGCCCACGGATGGTAATTCGGAGGAGGAGGAGGAGGGGTCGGAGGAGGAGGCATAGTACGTCTGAGAGACCGTGACCGAGGTAGACCCCGCAATACTTGGTGTGGGCAGTACATGAGTGGCCCCAGGGTCAGACTCGGTCCCAGCCTCCACCAAGTTAACCCAATGTGCCGTCAGTGAGATATAGTGTCCCTGCCCGGCAGCACTCGTCCACGTTTCCGTGGTTAGGTGGACCTTCTCAGAAACAGCGTTGGTCAGGGCACGGATGATGTTCTGTGACACGTGCTGGTGTAGGGATGGGACGGCACATCGGGAAAAATAGTGGCGGCTGGGGACCGAATACCGAGTTGCAGCCACCACCATGAGATTGCGAAAGGCCTCGGTCTCTACCAGCCTATAGGGCAGCATCTCCAGACTCAGCAATTTGGAGATGTGGACGTTGAGGGCTTGGGCATGTGGGTGGGTGGAACTGTATTTCCTCTTGCGCTCCAGCGTCTGCTGTAAAGACAGCTGAACACCGCGCAGGGACACATTGGTGGACGCTGTGGAGGATCGTGGAGGCGAAGGTGTGGTTTTCCGGCGGGAGGCGCTCGTGCCGGGGTCCTGGGCAGGGGGGTTGACTAGCAGAGGCAGCGAGTGACACAGGGGAAGGAGCAGTGGTGTGACCCGCAGGAGGTGAAAGGCCTTGGTTCCATTGAGTGGGGTGTTTAGCACTCATATGCCTGCGCATGCTGGTGGTGGTTAGGCTAGTAGTGGTGGCACCCCTGCTGATCCTGGTGTGGCACAGGTTGCACACCACAGTCCGTCGGTCATCCTCACTTTCTTTAAAGAACCTCCAGACTTGCGAACATCTAGGCCTCGCCACGGGAGCTTCACTACGTGAATCAGTTGCTGCTGATGCACCAGCTCTGGCCCTGCTTCTCCCTCTGGCCACACCACTGCCTCTTCCAACGTGTTCTGTGCAGCACTCGCCTCCGCCTCAGAAGCACTGTCTTCACTCGGCTTATCAACCCAGCTTGGGTCAGTCACCTCGTCATCCTCCGATTCCTCAGTCTGCTCCCCCCTCGGACTTCCTGCCCTGACAACAACTTCACCACTGTCTGACAACTGTGTCTCCTCATCGTCCGACACCTCTTTACACACTTCTTCCACTAAGTCAACAATGTCATCATCATCACCCACAGACTGCGACAGTTGGAAAACTTGGGCATCGGGAAAGAGGTCAGCAGCAACCTGAGAAGTGGTTTGTGACTCTGGGAAGGGTCCAGAAAACAGTTCCTCAGAGTATGCTGGAGCGCATTCCAAATTTTCCTGGGGGGGGGGGGCAGACTGGGGGGAAGGAGGTTGAGGTGGAGGAGCCAGAGGAGTGCTCCCTTGGGTAATGTGGGTGGACTGCGTGGAAGACTGACTGGTGGACAAATTACTTGAAGCTTTGTCCGCAATCCACGACATCAGCTGTTCGCACTGTTGTGGTTTCAACAGTCCTCTACCACGTGTCCCTGTAAGTTGAGACATGAAGCTAGGGAGTGTAGCTTTGCGGCGTTCCCCTGCTCCCTCATCAGCAGGTACTGTCTCACCCTGCCCAGGACCACGGCCTCTGCCCCCTGCAGTAATTGAATGCCCAAACCCACGCCCTCGTCCTCGACCCTTAGCCCTGGGGTTCAACATTTTCTGTCTGCTTAATTGCAGCCCAGACAAATGTCGCACAGAGATCTTTGTAATGTAGCTGTATCAGTGAGAGCAAAAGACCTTTTTTAATTACGTGACGTACAGAATGTGTCACCTGGACAGAAAATACGGATTGTGCTTTGTATATAGGTGGATAAGTTAGAGCTAAATTACGTATGTTATTACGTACCGTGCAGTATGGATTAGGCAGACTTGGTCTGCTTAATTGCAACCCAGACAAATGTCGCACAGAGATTTTTGTAATGTAGCTGTATCAGTGAGAGCAAAAGACCTTTTTTAATTACGTGACGTACAGAATGTGTCACCTGGACAGAAAATACGGATTGTGGTTTGTGGTGACTGGACAGCTGAACTGTGACACACAGAATGGTTCCACACAGCTGTATGAAATGGATTTGTATCACTGAGATAAAACAACAAAAAAACATTTTTATATATATATATATATATATATATATATATATATTTTTTTTTTAACGTGACGTGCAGAAAATATCAGAGAGCAAACTCAGCCCCTGCTGACTGTGGCTATTTTGACTGCAACCCAGACAAATGTCGCACAGAGATTTTTCTAATGTAGCTGTATCAGTGAAAGCAAAAGACCGTATTTGATTATGTGACGTACAGTATAGGTCACCTGGACAGAAAATACGGATTGTGGTTTGTGGTGAGTGGACAGCTGAACTGTGACACAGAATGGTTCCACACAGCTATATGAAATGGATTTGTATCACTGAGATAAAACAACAAAAAAACAATTTTTTTTTCTTTATATATATATTTTTTAACGTGACGTGCAGAAAATATCAGAGAGCAAACTCAGCCCCTGCTGACTGTGGCTATTTTGACTGCAACCCAGACAAATGTCGCACAGAGATTTTTCTAATGTAGCTGTATCAGTGAAAGCAAAAGACCGTATTTGATTATGTGACGTACAGTATAGGTCACCTGGACAGAAAATACGGATTGTGGTTTGTGGTGAGTGGACAGCTGAACTGTGACACAGAATGGTTCCACACAGCTGTATGAAATGGATTTGTATCACTGAGATAAAACAACAAAAAAACTATTTTTTTTTTTTTTATATATATATTTTTTAACGTGACGTGCAGAAAATATCAGAGAGCAAACTCAGCCCCTGCTGACTGTGGCTATTTTGACTGCAACCCAGACAAATGTCGCACAGAGATTTTTCTAATGTAGCTGTATCAGTGAAAGCAAAAGACCGTATTTGATTACGTGACGTACAGTATAGGTCACCTGGACAGAAAATACGGATTGTGGTTTGTGGTGAGTGGACAGCTGAACTGTGACACACAGAATGGTTCCACACTGCTGTATGAAATGGATTTGTATCACTGAGATAAAACAAAAAAAAAATTGTTATATATGGCGATAGCTGCACTACTAGTGCCAGCCAGCCCAGCCAAGAGACAAAAAAAAGTGTCTTGTAGCCCTTAGAAGGGCTGTTGGGTTCTTTGTGGGTGATTCCTGCCTAACAGAGAACTAAATCCAGGCCCTAACACTCTCCCTGAAACACAGCAGCTCTGTCCCAAACGACATCCAGACAGCATCTGAGCCGAGCACCGCGGGCAGTCACTAGTATATTCCAGGGTCACCTGATCAGGCCAGCCAACCCCTGCTATCGACATGTAAGGGCCCCACGTAATGCTGGGTGTACCGCAGAGTCTCCTGGCTTGTGATTGGCTGAGTTTATAGGCGCCAAAAATTCAAAATGCGGGAGATGCCATTTCCTCGAGCAAGGCGAGATGCTCATCCGAGCATCGAGCACTTACGAGTACCGTAATGCTCGAACGAGCACCAAGCTCGGACGAGCATGCTCGCTCATCTCTATTCATTTCATTTTTTTCTAACTCCTAAACAACCTTCAGCCTTCCTTGTTATACCATTTTTACCCATTGACTAAC
This sequence comes from Rhinella marina, assembly GCA_900303285.1. NCBI lineage: Eukaryota > Metazoa > Chordata > Amphibia > Anura > Bufonidae > Rhinella > Rhinella marina. The sequence goes on along the minus strand of ONZH01015030.1, from coordinate 93,906 downwards.
ATGTGGAGGACATCTAATTGGCTAGTACTGGATTCCAATAAGTCCATTGGCCATTTTAAACTTAACTTATATTATGATAGGTTGATTGTCTAATTCTGTTTTAGTGGAGGCAGTTGTCTAACTTAAAATGTGGAGGGAAGATTCTTATCTGGGCAGTTCCGACCAGACCTAGATGACAGATAATAGTCATCGTTACCGAAAAAGAAACTGGACAGAACCTTATCCATTGTTCGCCCAGTCCCAGTGTCTCCGCCGGCCTAGATAAACTGAGTTCTACATTTTTGAATTTGATTGAAACAAAAGGATCTTTATCCTTCCAATCTACACTGTAGATATCACCTAGAAGTTTTACATAGCTTCTGATAACTGTAACTGATTGTAACCTGATTAAATGTCCTCCAATGTTACATCAATGTACCATGTGTGAATATCATATATAATATATATAAAAAATATGGAATATGGAACCCTGCGATCGTGTTGAAAGGGGGCCCAATGCTGTCCAGAGGGAACCTTATCCTTCTGGAAACCGCTTGGATGCCGTGGTCAGTATTGACCACATCATCTAAGGGGTTAAACGGTCAGAGCTAGCTCCGTTCGTGGCTGTTGCAGCAAGAGTATGGCTGTGCATTACTGCTCTTGCTGTGGATGGTGCAGGCTCAGCTCATGAGCCTGCGCCATCCTCATGCCGTACATGTACGGCGCTGTTCACTAAGTAGTAGCGCACAGTGATGTACATGAATTTGCACCAAGGGTTTAAATCCCTGCCCATTCTGGGCTTAAGAGTCTAGTGAGCAGTCTTAATGATTAGCACTCTGTGTATATTGTGTATACAGAGACAGTTGTCAATCACTGATAGGACTGCCCACTGGACTCCTGAACTTAGAAAGAGCAAGAATTTAAATATATAAAATACAACTTATACTTAATATTTTTCACAAAACTATATTTTAATCTGCTCAGCTTCTCCTGCTCTATAACATGCTGCCCAGATAGGACTGTATGTACAATGTGAAATGTTCCCTTTAAGCAGTGAAGGGAAGAACAGTCTTCGCTGATAACGCTGGACGTTTCCATTAAACATGTCCTTTACATATAATGGTCATGACGTTCTTCTTTCTGTCACAGGGACCAGTGACCCCATCTCTTGTCCTTCCTCATCGTTTCCTTATAACGGATACTGTTATTACCTGGTCAGGGAGACTAAGATGTGGATGGACGCCATGTTATCTTGTAGACTAGAAGGGGGCGACCTTGTGAGTCTGCACAATATGGAGGAAGCAAGTGCTATTACCTCACAGCTTCAGTTTGGTGAGTATCTACTGGTTCACTATAAATACCGTTAATCTTAAATCGGACATGTTAATCTTATATGTCGTTTTATAATTTCTTGCATTCCAAATGTAAGAATAATTCTGGAGCATCTTTTCATATAATTGTCTTTCCTCTGTTGTTCCAACTCCAAATTAATGGACAAATTGATAGAGGGTGCATCTCTATATGCTGTCTGCATTGATTGGACAGTGGCAGAGTGTACAGGGGCACACACCACCAGTTGTCAAATTATTCCTAAATTTCTAATAGGAATAATAGTGCAATGGCACAATGTAAAGCCATAAGGATAAATGCTCCAATTTTTTTTATTTTAAGGAGAACATAATTATTTACTAAAAACATGTCAGGAGAGGTGGGAGGTCCTCTTTAAAGGGGTTGTCCGAGTCCGAGTAGCACTATAAATCTGATGGGCATCAATATATAACTAAGTTAAGCAAGTTTTTTGCAAAAAAAATATATTTATATATATATCCTAATTTCCCTGGTTCTCTTCTGGCCCTTTGTTTACCTGCAGCAATGATGTATTGGTGCAGAGGTTGTTTCTGTGAGTACAGAGTTGTCCTGACAGTATATTACGGTCGGAGCGAATGTGAGGAACTGTGAGCCCAGAAAGGTTACACACGCTGGTAAATGATTTGTATCTGAGCTAACAACTGAAACTAATTTTTTTATATTTGTTTTTTATATTTTTTAAAATTTTGTTTTTCTGGGAACGTGACGTGCAGGACTTGGTAGAACTGACTGCACCTGTTACGGTTGGCTATTTAGTCGCGACCCAGACAATGTCGCAAGAGAGTTTTCTGGATTCAGCTGTGATGATATTGGTGCAAATACTTGGTTGTATTCTGTGCGTACAGAAGGTGTCACCTGGACAGTATATAGGATTGGAGTGAGTGTGTGAACTGTGACACACAGATGGTTCACATGCTGTGTGCATGGATTTGTATCACTGAAAGACAATAAAAAAAAAAAAAAACAGGGTTAGATATGGCGATAGCTGCAACTACTAGTGCCAGCCGCCAGCCAAGCCAGGAGACAAAAAAAATTCTTGTCTTAGAAGGGCTGTTGGTTCTTTGTGGGTGATTCCTGCCTAACAAGAACTAAAGAAGGCCCTAACACTGTCCCTGAAAGGCAGCAGCTCTATCCCTAACGACATCCAGACGGCATCTGAGCCGAGCGCCGCGGCCAGTCACTAGTATATTCCAGGGTCACCTGATCAGGCCAGCCAACCCCTTCTATCGACATGTAAGGGCCCCACGTGATGCTGGGTGTACCGTAGAGTCTCCTGGCTTGTGATTGGCTGTGTTTATAGGCGCCAAAAAAGCACGATGCGGAAGTTGCCATTTCCTCGAGTATGGCGAGATACTCGTCCGAGCAGCGAGCACTTACGAGTACCCTAATACTCGAAGGAGCACCAAGCTCGGACGAGTATGCTCGCTCATCTCTAGTTTTAACTCTATTTTGTTTCCTCACCTTCGTATAATTTAATAAATAATAAAAGTTAAGTTTTATATTATCATATACTGGGGGTCCCTAAAAGGGTTTTTGTTAATCCAGTTGAATTATTCCCTGGGTAGACACTACATCTGGGTACTGTATGTGTTTTTAAAAGTTTGTCTGTCATTGGGGGCACTATAAAAAAAATTTTGTTTTTCGTTTCTTACGTTTTTTATTTAAAGAAATAAAGGTTATTTTTTATCTGAGATACTCAGGCCCAAAAAGGGATCATTATAGCTTAATGCTATTTGTGTATATATATTTCACACATCTAAGCTTATTTGTTGCATCATCTACAATTCTACATTCATTCATTTTACGATAAAGTCTTCACTTTTCTGCTGCTAAATGCTTCAAGGTACACTTATGTAGAAGATAAGTAGTTTATATGTAAGTCATGACATTTCTTAGCAGTAGACAAAGGCAGTCACATGATTCTGGCAAGTGATGTGCTAAAACATGAGGTACTGTGAAATAGTCACCAAAGTATCTGAGAAACAAGTGGGGAGCAAAACCACTGGGCACAGGGCCTGAAGAAACAAAATACTGACTACAAAAGACTGGGTAACTGGTGGATATCAAGGAATCGGATTTACATATGATCACCAGAAAATAAACCATGGAAGAGATTTATAGGCTGTAAGGCTAGGAAACTGAAGCCAATCTGGTGGTCAGCAAATGCTGTGTACTGACACTTTTGCGCAAGCCGTCGCGCTTTGAGCACCTTGAGGGCCGGCGTACTCTTTACCGCTTCCTGCAGGAAGGGGCTTTGCAGAGCCTTTCCGGTGCCAGTAGCGAGGAGGCTGGTGGTGGGCACACCGACCATGGTTGGCAAAAACTCAGGGTGTACTGGGAGGCAAATGCAGTGTTAGGGCTAGAGACACGAGAACCAGAAAGACACCAGTACAAAGACAAAGCTAACCAGAGAAAAACACTCACCATAGCTTAGTTCCAGCACTGCAAGTAACTGAATAATCAGAATGTGTGAGAGCAAACAGCTAGTTTAAATAGCCCTCCTGGGATCACATGACAGTGTTGACATCACACCCAATCTCCACCCTCAGGCCAAGGAAGCACAGGTGAGGACTGAGTGGATGAAAAGGAGAGAACCTCCCACACCTCCCTGACTCAGGAGTATAGTGGCAGTGGTTCCTGGCAACAGCTGACGTTAGGAACCCCGCGTCTCGAGATCCTGGCTAGCATCAGGCTTTGAATGACGACGTCCCGTTCCCAGCAGTACAGGACATTAGTGCGTCTCACAGAATGACGCGGCGCATAAAGCGCAACCCTTACTGGATCTGGTCCCGGGGTTGACACTTGCCCCTCGTGGCTAGCAAGGAGCGAGGATGCTACCCGAGGGGCTAGAGACCTGACATGGCCCTCTCTTTATGTCTCACATCAGTCATTTTCATTTCTGTCTAACTAGCACTCTATTATAAAGTCAGCTAAGTCCAGTGTAAGCAAAACCAACTTTTTACCCTATCTGAAAAATATCCCCTCTTTAGGCACCTAAACAGTGCCTCTACAATAACAGTTGTCTATGGGAATTTCAAATCAAACTTTAGGAACACTGGAACGATTGGAATAGAGCAAATAGGCAGAAAGAGTGGTAGGAAGATGGACATTTGCAAGATCATTATGTCACAACAGAATATATTATTCTCTTAAGCCTATCTGCGCCTCCCCCCTGCTTGCAAAGTGATAGAGTGATAAAAAATACTAAGTGCTACGCAGATTTAACGTGTATTAATTCGTTCAGTCGTGTGTGCGATTTGCTTTTACGATAGTGAGATAGCTCTCCCGCTAGTTTCGATACTAGTTGTTGATTCGTAAATGATCTGTTGAGTTCTAATGTGTAGGACTACAAGTACGCAGCTGTTGTACACGTGGCAGAACTGAGTCCTGATAACACACAAGATCCCCTCCTCGCCCTCCCCTACGTCTTGAGTTTATTTGTGACAATTGGTGGCCTCCTAAGCTTATCTAGCATGCAAGTAGGTGTATATTCCTACATTGTGAGAATTTGCACGCTAGATAAAGATTGCTGAATTTCTCCTTCTCGTATAGTTTATACACTATTACTGCCTGTTGCGAGCAATAGGGTAGCAAATCGCAAGTATCCGAAGCGGACTCTCTATGGATTCTAGCGGGAACCTGATTCGACTAACGGAGTCCTGTATATAATCGCTAACCTTGTTGTCGTTCTAGTTTGTGGTTAATATGTACATCAATGTTCCCTGGAATGGCATAAAAAAAACACCGCGCACATAAAGGGACTCAGCCTCACATCCATTTGTGAGAGACACACTAAGAAGTGGGCCGCAGCGACGGCTTGTCGCGCTGCCATCTTTGGATTTGGATACGATCCGGTGTCTCAAGCCAAAAAATAGGTGTGCTCGAAGTGAGCTCAGATCAGTTCCTGTGACAGACATAGACTCCGAATAGTTGATCAATCATACAACCTGTGAGTGTCTGTTGTATGAGTCCATTTAGACACCTGAGATGTGGTGTTAGATGTAAAAACAGTGTTGAAATTGGAGCATGCGGGAAACGTGCTCTGTTATTGATCTGCAGGAGCACTGTAAGCTCAACTTATCGGACCCTCACGCGCGCTACGCGACGTCGGCATGGCAGTCGGTTCCGCAGCTTCCGATCGGGTGGGAGGGGTGAGGGAAGTGAAAGGCGGATGCTCGTACTCTCACATTGCAGAAGGAGCAGGGAAGAGAGGAAGGGACAGAGAGTAGCGCAGCGGAGGGATACATGGCTCAGTATAGCAAGCGAGTGAAGGACTCAGAAGACTCATCTCTAAATCTGAAAACTCCTAAAGCTAAGTGCGGAACTATTGAGTTCGGGCAGTGCACGACATGTGGTCCTGTCATCGTTAAACCGCCATTTGGCATCCTCCGATGCAACATCAGACGACTCTATATATAGAATCCTGCCTGTAAATGCTGACTTTTGATGCTCGTAAAGAGCAAAGGAAGATAGACGGTCGAGGAACCGAGGAACGGTTTAGCCCAAAGGAACTGTAGCCGGTAGCCTCCTTATTGTAAATATGCCTCTTGTACAATGATACAATTTTCCGCCGGGACATTAGGACCAATCGTCAATCTCTATGGTGTATTTACGATAGTTAGCGTTTATCTACCGTATAGTTTGAGAATACTTGAAGTGAGATGGTGTTATACCATGAATAAAAACCAAAGCGATGGTAATGTAGTTAAAGTATAATGGACGTGCATCTGAGTGAAACTATTTAATTCTTTCAGAGGAAGATACGTCAGAGCATATATTATCTCTGGGCTTGGAGTTGAACTGAGTTGATAGATAGCATATGCTCTATTTTGTGTAATACTGGAGTGGATGGAAATTCATACTCCTCAATGTAACGACTAACAAGGCATGTGCCGCAGCAGTGGGACCATTTACTTTCTCCATATCTAGTCAAGAGGATTAGCCATTCCTGTCCGTGCGTACTCCACTAAGTAGCCTGATAGATAATGCCTACCGACTAAATTATTTGCGGTGTGTAGAGTGATACAGTTACAATAATGTTCATCCAGTAGTCAGAGTTCTCTCTAAAAGATCATGACGCATTAGTCGTATCATATCACTGCTTGCGAGAGCATCAAGTGAGCTCTCCGCCTACGTAACCGCCTATAATTAACCTATAATTGTGTGTAACCCGAGAGCTCCATTGTAGATGTCTACTCATTTGTCTCCATCTCTCTCACGGGTCTTTGAAGTGGTTGTCGGGACAAATCAGTTCTCAGTCTAGTGGTTGTTTAATTCGGTTCTAACTCTAGACCTATCGTTTCCTCATAGTGAGTGATTTTATATGCTCTACACATTCTAAGATAAATAGTTGACGCCTTTTCATAAGTATTCATTGCAGTTGTTCATCTCATAAGACTGTTCAAAGAACTGCGACTTGTGAAATGCCTCATTAGATGGCGATCATTTGATTCTGCCGCCTCGGTAGTTCCTGAATTGGAATACAGCATTCGGCCTGGTTCTGCGTAATTTATCTTTGGCTTACTAAGAACAGTCCCCAGAACGTAACATCAAAACACCAAAGGTCATGCATTACATATTGAGCATATGGAAACACTGCAGGAAAATTGCAAATATGTCTCTCAGAGTGTCTCACATGTACATATAAAATCACAAACTTACTTTAGGTTTCACGGCAGCAGGACACAAGGTGGACATTCAAGTAACTAGACCACTCTTTCACCTGTAAGACTAGTAGCCAGGTTAACAGGTACTGATCACTGCGCGGGTCTCTTCAACCCTGCTCCGGAGTCCGTGATAACCTCGTGAGTAATTACAACCTTTGTGGATCGCGTGTCACTTCGCGATGTGTACAGAAGTTTCCCTGATTAGTGAAAACGTATGTCTCATTAACGGATCCGGAATATGAGAACTCTTACTGTAAGTCAATGAATGGCGGTGCATGAATGCGAGATCACGATGTCCTCTACAGTGTGATCGCCTTACTCGCTGAATAACTGAAGTACGTGCTCTCCCACTTGACCTTGTGCTAGGCTTGGCTCCTAAGTGTGTGGGTACAATTTCGGATCTCTATTTAGTGTCGTTCCTAAGAAAGGAGGATAACTAGACGGTCGTGGAGTAGCAAACTACTCATCAAATGACATTTGTTTCTCTGTTTGTTTGCTCTTCTCCGGTCTCTAGTGTAATAAGTAGAGAACGTGGAATGTCTATTTCTCAATTGGTGATCATTCCCGATGAGATATCGTGCAGTGTTCTAAGTATGTCTCCTCTCCATTGACCTCGAATGTTAGCAAGTAATGCGGGAGCATATAGAATCGTGGAACCGCTGCTCTTTTTCTTCGCGTGGTGGTATTTAGCCCCAAGGCTAATATGATATACGTGTATTAAATAGCCTCCAATACGCCGCGACATGTTCTCCCTCTCACTAGCAGACATAAGTGTTGTAATAGTAGGGCTCTTCTAAGGGAATTGCGGAGAAGGTATAATTATCAAAGAGCATCTAAGAGTCTATGCGTATAATTATAATAGTGATAAGTGTAGAAGATCATACAGTCATACAATCACCAATGCTAGTATAGATGTTAAATATAGGGTTTTCACCGACGGCAGGGCGTAGTGTGTCATGACATACGTGAGCTGATTTCAATCCACATCGGAGCGATTATCCATGTGCTACGCGAATGCCCTCCTCTCTGATGTTTATGAACTCTCTCTGCTCGCGTATCTACAATCTCATCGTGCCATGTTGTAAATAGGTAGTGTTAGTATGTGTCCCAGTGTCCGCGTGTCGTGATATGGACCGAGCTCCTCCCAGGTGAGTTGAGCCCAGTACTAGAGAATAACGGTTGGGCCCAGTCTGGGCCCGGTTGACGTCTTTCCCGGTGCAAATGACAGTGGCGTGGACGGTTTTCATGATCGTACCATGCGCTAGCCGAGTTATATATTTACCGTTCGACGTTTGGGGTCTAGGTGAGGTCATTTGCTTGTGGGTCTAATAATATATTGGTGTTTTATACACAGTTCATTTGTAAGATTATTTCTTCATATTTTTTTCAATAATGGACTAGCGACAGATTCGACATGTGTTCGGACCAAAGTGTTACTTGTGTCGACGATACAACTCGTGGTCCATTTAATTCGCATAAGTTCTCGTATAAACGCACCAGCACGCTCAGTTGCATACTAGAGCCCAAAGTGCCCGGATGAATCAAGCAAAGCTACAGTATTCAACCTCTGAATGTTGATGATGGGTGTAAAGGCTCCAGGTCTGGTTGTTAATTCCAATGAAGTCTAGAGCCCTGTATACTCTCGGGATATCAGGTTATGTTTAATATACTAAGGCCGGAGAGCAACACCATAGATATTGTATGGCTCTATAAGAAGTTTATGGGCAATATAGGTGCATCCTTTGTCTCGGAACTATGTTGTGAAATGCGCTTCACTGTCGACAACTGAATACTTTTGTTTGACAAACGCCAGGTTGTTGACGAACTGACACATTCTAACTTTGTCAAGAGGGTGCTTATAGGTCGTCATGTTCTTGGGCTTAGCCAATGGTTCCGGACTCACTTGATTATTTAAATGTTAGAGATCTCTCGAGTTTCTCGTCTTCTGACGTCAATGAAAGTGATACTGTATGCAACACCTTCTAACCTAAACGATCTTATGAACCTCACCATAAATTAGGCAATAATCTTCTATCCCTCGCAGAGCAGTAGGAGTTAAATAAATTATGGTTTTCCCTATGGTGTATTTCTAGTAGAGTTCTTTGTCCTTCTGCCACTTAGGATGCACTAATATATACACCTTTATAACTAGTGAGATAAGGTTATATGATTCGCCGAATTTACCGAAAAGCGCTGACCCCGACAACCTCAGTTTTACTGTTGACGACCTTCTCCTCAAGGATAGTTTTCTGGTTACTAGGTCATCTAGATATTTCTTACCTAAGTTATTTGAGGATATTATGAAATTATGTTTCCGTATCCATGAATCTTGAATGGGATAATAATCTATGAGGATGTCCCCTGTGTTCTAACTACAAATATATCGCATTTAATGATTAGATGAGTATATAGTATCGCTCATAAAATAATTAGTGGTTTTTATACAATTAATGCTTAAATATAAGTTTCAGTCCTATACACTCCCTCTCGTATTCTCACCTGTAATTACGGACTGTTAAGTGGTAATTTATATTTCATGAGGGAATAAAGCCGAATTGTAAAACTCGGGTGCGTACGAAATATGTGTTATGAACCATGGTGTCAGAGACCGCTCATAAAGTTTCATAGTCGATATGCTAATTGAGAAACCGTGAGCGAGTGGCTCTAGTGATCCAGTAAGTCTGTGTTACCCTGTTATAACGCTACCACTGTATGTTCTGTTATACCTGTGTGTGAGAGTAATGTTTAAATGTTCGCAGACGCAGTGTATGCATATGCTATACTCGCCGACCATAATCCTCAAGTATAGGGTCGCGTATACCATAACTTAGACAAAAGCAAGACATAACTGTATGTGTTTCAGATTGTGTTATGTGATGTGCTCGTCTACTGGAATAGTGTCTCGCGGAGATTAAATAATTACGTACAAGATAAACGCGGATATAGTGTAAGAGTCCTCTCTAGAGAGTTATGTTGGCGGTATCAACCTATGGAATTTTTAGCTAATTGTCGCCGTGTGTTTGAACAAAGATCACTTGGATATTTTCCACTTTTTTCGTACATTAATTTCTTCAAATAAGCAATTCTGCAACTTGTAATATACTCTCTGATACAAGCATGATGAACTCCTTATCTGCATATTCCTTGCGGAATTATCGTCAGTCAGTGCGGCTAGGACTTAATTTCATGCCCTTATAAAAGGACCATAAACTCCCTAACAAAGTGCTTTAGCCCCTCTCAATAAGACTATGGTATGCGTATTGGTGAGGTGTCTGGTTCGGTCATATGAATCGATAGACTTTCACATAGATGATGCCCTCAGAGATGGCTCTGAGATGTTCCGAACGTGTTCACCAGAAGTATGATCGCTCGATGCCCTACCTCAAGGTATTAACAAATTGTATTCTTTTTAGGGTATTATATATTACGTAGTGGGTGTAGAAGCGTTATGAACAACTTGTTAGCTTTTTTTGTACTGATTTGTTCAATGTTAACTCATAAGCCTATTGTGTGTTCAATATTGACATATTTTAAATTCGTGCTAATTCTCATAATAAACCAGTTAGAGTAAATTAACAAACGCTTATTATCCTTCAATGATAACAGTATGTACAACCGCTTCTCTGTTGTTTTTTCTCGCGTGAACTCAGGCTTTCCTGTCATAATGAGTCTAGTTTCAGATAAAAGCCCTGACAGCTCATTTAATATATTTTCTTAGCAGCCTTTGGTAGGAAAATTTAACGATAATAGAGAACCTCGTGAGTTTCACACTCTTTCAGTTATGGTCAATGTTAATGTTCCATCTCCAGTTTAATGTGGTGAGAAGCTACAATCTTGGTGTTTATGAGTTTGCTCTCAGTAGCTCTGAGTTGATATTAGGCGACATACAAGTGGTTACGTGAGATTCGACATAAGTAAAACAGAAAATGACTCAGTCTAGCAAAATAGAACTGGAATAGTGAACAAAATGGAGTTCATATTCAACAAAGTATACTGGGGTGATGTTTGTTGTTTACACTCGACTATGTGTCACTCAGAGAATGATAGCCTCCCAGGTCTGAGTGTCACCTGGAGGAACAGATCAACCCCTTATAATCAACTTTGTCACGCTGTCTCTTGAATAACCTGTCTACCGCAGTGTAAAGAATAGTAAAATACTTAGGTACTCTATAAGGTGCCGTAAAAGACCAATTTTAAAAAATTCCCCAAAGATGCCTCGTTTCATGCAGTTTAGCGCATGGTGCCATACACACGCCCGCATGCGCACGATGCTCTTAACTCCCATAAGCTAGTCTCGACACTTAGTGTCAGGCGACCAACAGCAAACTTTGGTAAGTATATGTGATGTCATTCAGGACCATATGTGTGTATATTCTTTATCTTTTATTTAATGTAAATAATGACTCGGATCAGTTGAGATAGTCTGACACTGTCATGTGGTTCTTTGTTTTTATATACGGCTCCTTTGAAATGCTCTCTCCTTTTTATTCTCATAATAATGTTACTTATAGTTATGTATCTGTATTCCTGGGGTGAGGTTTGGTGGGGGATATTCATCCAGAAGCCCTTGCATCTGACTATATATGAATTACTAGTTATCTCGTGAAGTCTCAAAGTAGGGGATCGTGCCTAGTATCTCTTTCATCACGCAAGATCAATTTTGGTATGATAAAATATTCAGTTTTGTGTATCTTTGTATCTGTTTTCCAGTATGGTGATACTGCTATCTCTCTACCGAGTTCGTTCAGTCTATTCTAGTTAATTTGACGCTCTGCCGAGATATCATACATGTGAAGACTACTCTCTCGTTCAGCGATCTTCTCTAATAGATACTCGCTGCTGATACCTTGTATACCTAAGTTCGCAATATGACTATCAACAGTACTAATCCAGCTGACCAGTACGATCCAACATTCTCTTACCTTACCAGGGACAGGTGTGGTGTGTGACATCAGCTCGATGTCAGCGAACGCCTGATAAGTAAGAGTAATTCGTGATGATGAGGGCACCATTCTAGTAATTATACTGTTCATCTACAACTGGACGTGCTGCTTAATAAAGTGTATACTAGGAAACTAAAGCTGAATCGCGCTTTCAGGAGAAGGATAACAGACGTACAACCTCATGGAGGTATAAAGAATTAGGTCCCTCTCGGGTAAGGTATCGTCCCTAAACTTGTCGGATTTGGCACTGTAACTCGCTCCCATATGCAATATATAGTTCACTTAGCAAGTGATCATCTTTCACTAACCCAGAGTGGAAGGGTACCTTACATTCAGGTGAGCATGGGTAACCTAACTCAATGATGAGTCCTTCCTTATATAATTACTGATAAATGACACCAAGTATGCAAAGCATAAGTATTATACACCTATTGTTCATATAAAAAAGGTACAGGATATATTCATAACTTATCTTAATTATAGACAACGCGTAGGGTACAAGCCAATGATCGCTTCAGGATCCCAGCGGAGGTACGTGTGGTAATGCACTAAGATAACAAATTCATGTGCACCCCCACCAAACAACTGTTTTACAGCAGCGTCAAGAGCAATGTGAATGAGCGCTAAGTAATTTTACCCTTTATTGCAATACTGAGTTCACCTCCATCTTACACTTAGCTTAAATGTGCACAAGCACAGGGCTGGCTCCGAATAAGCTTTATATGTGGAAAATAGTTAGTTTTTTCATGCATGCAGGATAAAGATCAACACATAAACATATTATTGTTCCCAATGAATCATTTCAAGAGAGAACATTTTAAATCTCTCAGCTTATCAGAGAACGTTACGTTCTGGTGTATCACGTAGAATGGTGCAAACAAAGACACTGCAGATAGTGAGTATGACAGTCGTCACACCGCATATTTGCTACGCTTTAGGTGTGAAGATAGTACGCAACATGTCTGTATACTGTCGATACAAATGCGAGGAGCAATAGACTCACGCTAATACGATGTTCAGGGAATCAACGATGAAGGTCAAACCATCTCATCTTTATGAGTAATATGGTGTAACCTGTAATATTATTGCCTCAGTTAGTACCCACAGATAAATGAGCAAGTCGCGCGCACAGGTCCGCTCTTAAACTCTTTAGTGAAATTAACGCCGAATCGCTCGACGCACCTGGCTGTCCGGTTGGCATTGAGTTTGCCCAGTTGCAGTAGGGTAACCTAGTAGTTATATCTAAATCAGAATCCCCTTTGCTAGTTGTTTTGTATGTTGAAGCCAAAACTATCTCTTCGGTGCCAAGCCGCACGAACTGCGTGCTTGCACGCTCCCCTCTCGTTCGCCAACCCAGATAAACGAACGTGATCCGTCCTCGATGAACGCCAAATGCGAAGTCTTAAATAATAGGAATCGGATCCTGATTTGAGTCTCCTAACTGACCCCTGATATATTTTATAAATAGTTTTAAGATTGTCGTCAACCTCACGCTCACAACGAGGTCCGTTCCTCTATGATTCTTCAATGGGAGTTTACATTAACACGCATATCTGTTACTTTAGCATTTTAACTTCTATAGCTACGTCTGTCCCTGCACCTGCTATAGCTAGCAGAGCCTAGTGTCAGTTGCTCCATGTTGGGTGTGCCTCAACATCCTTAGAATCACTTCCTAGGCGCTTCGTCGGTTCGTCTTCCTCTGCTCGGAGCGAGGCGTTGCGAACAGTGACCAGGTGAAGTACCGGTTACTCATTAGTTTGGTTTTGCTCTGGACTAGTGAATTGTTAATGTCTGTGTTTTTTTTTATGTTTGGTTCAGGGACCTCACTGTCTCTTCTTCATAACCCGAGGCAGCAGATACTTCATGCACTCTATTCCTGTCGGAAAGACTCACTCGAGTACTCTTGTGATTCGCCTTTCGGTCCAGTCAAGTCTGTTACTGGTACTCTACTGGGTTCTGTCATGCGTTGGTCTCTCTAATAGTGGAAATAATCACAAGAGGGGGTGTTGAAATGGAAATAAGAGTCACTTCTGTGTGCCTAGCATGGTATACGTATGGGAGAATGGAGAGATCTATTAATTCCATGCTGCGCACTGTTATGTGGTGTTTATAAGATGGGGATCTAGTGCCTTTACTATTCTCCCTTAATCTGTATACGGCTACTGTGACTTATAAGACACCATATTGCAAGTATGGTGTGAGTGTGATGTTCCAATCAGAATCGCTTCATGATCTGTGTCTATTACTTAGAGTGACTGATCGAGCAGTGATATATTCTAGTGTGATCTGTAGCAATAGATTGTAACTGTTCTTTCGCTCGATATTAATAGTACACGAGTATATAAAGAGTCATAATGTAATAAGAACTTTAGATTATTAAATACTATATTACTTGTGTGTGTTAAGTACTATCATTATGTCCTTGCAGACAGGTCGTTAGTGTGAAAGTAGACATTAAGTTACTTATCTGCTAAGAGTTTAATGAGGTGTGACATACTCGCATACGTGTTCATATTGCAGTGACCAGCTGTTCGGGTTGACTAATCCAGATATGGTGGCACGTCTGCACTGCCTAGATCTGTGGTATGTGGACGGCAGTGATCTATTACTCAATCTACAACTCCACTTACCCTACGTTATATATTTGTACCAAAGCCTGAAGCAGTTAATATTCTCTTGAATCTTAACCTCAGATATATTGTATCTACCACAGCTCGTGGTATAGCGCATGGTTAGTCCTGTTTTAAGCTGGTTAGTATTAGTAAAACATAACACCTAGTCTTATTTCACCACTGCTTTGAAGAATTTTTTTTAACTTTTTTGGTTGCACGATCGTTCGTGTCTTTGAGATTGCTTTGGTATCTCGGTATATACTGACGCTCCTTGATTCGCCAGCGGGTGGTCAGTTCCTCTCTGAGAAATCCTCTCAATGCATCACAATGTAGTAAAAGATGAGAGCACTCTCCCCACAGAAGTCTTTCGACTTTTTATAACCGCGTTACCTAGCTATCGAATGTCGCTCCTTCGATTTCTGAGTGTGGTAGTTTATATCTGTGGTCCATTATAATTTCCTCAGTTGAAGTGACTAATTATCTTAGCATGATAGTAGTTTCTATGAATGTATAGGCTGCAATAACTACGTGCTTTGTTTAGCACAGCACAATATGTGGGTTTAGGAAGTAAGCCGGTTCCATACATTATTCCAACAGTATGTCAACGGTGGCGCTCTCTGATCTTTTTGGACCCTATTTTTTGGTACAATAATATTTGGCCCAATCCTTAGCATAGAATAGAACACCCTTTCCTGTAGGACGCTCCCTCTGTGTGAAAACTGCTACCAGTATACTTTAATGAGTTACTCAGTAGCTTTTGAATTAATCTGCTAGACATAAGTTGAATCTGTTGTTAAGGTTCTTTACATGATGCTCTAATATCTAGTTAAAGCTGCGGATAATTGAGGTGGATGGCTTAAAATATGAGGTCTCCTGTCACCCAGATGACGATCCTCGCTACCTACCGAGGACATTTAGTTAGCTCTTAGTCATGTGTCTTAGTAGACTCGTGCATAATAAGACCTTAATTATACTGGGGTATTCTGATGTAAGATGTCCGGTTTTGCAGAAAAGAAACTTTTAAAAATATTCAAATGAGCCATCGGTGCACTCAGAGGCGGGCTTATGCCGTCCGAGCACTGCTTCACCTACGCCCCCACGTCACTGAACCCAGAACTGGTGGCACGTCGCAGAAGACATATTCAGAAGCCGGGACAGGAAAGAAAAGATCCTGTGCGCACGCGCTGCAAAGAGGCGAGTGCACAGGCGCGGAATTCAGCTCTAGACCGTTGGGTCTAGCGCTGTCACTCAAGAGGCAAGGTGGCATATTTAGTGGAGCGGCAGCATTAGAAAGGAATGGACATAGGTGAAGCAGTGCTTGATGGCATAAGCCGCGACCATTTTCCTCAAGGTGGCGAGCCCTCTCTAAGGCTTATCATAATTTGGAATTTATCTTTCTTAAGATATTGAATATTCTTTTTCTGCGCTCGAAAACTAGGCGATCAGTGTACATGCAGAATTAATTTAAGAATGTCTCGGTGGTGTTTTTCCCTCTCCTGATTTCTATTAGCGCTCATCAAGCCTCTACCAGGCTTAATCCTTAGCCCGTCTTAGTGGAGAGAGGTGTTGCCACTCTGGGTTGGTTGTGACTGTAGCTCTTTAAATGTTTACATTCCCTCCAGTGATAGTAAGGCTCAGCACAAGTGATATATGTGAGGCTAGGGGTTAGGGTGGTAAGTCTCTGTGTGTGGTATATGAATGCTGTGATGTACCTCTCCTGATTGTAGCAGCTTAGAAGCATGCAACTGTATTGTTTGAAGGCTTGTTCTCGCTCTGGCGTGTATTATTTAATCTTAGATCTTGAAACGTACTCAGTCTATATTCTTGTTCTCCTCTCAGTTTTATGCACATGCATTCTCGGCATACTCATTTTTGTGATAAAGACTTGTTGATTTTCGTCAATTTGGATTGTGCTATAATACCTTTCTCTTGTATCTTATCTCTCCTATCTAGTCTGGTGGTTATTTCTACTCTGTTTCTCTAATCCCCTAATTTCTAACTCATGTGACTCATTCTCCTGTACTTGTAAGTTAAGCTGTAACCTGTCAAATATTTGCATAGTGTAGATGTTTAGTATAGAATAATGGCTTGGTGAGTGACTCAGCCCATATTCGTTTTTATACTTTTGGGGATCATATCATGATACAACCGAGGTAGATTGAGCAGCATATAATAGTGGTCTCATCTTGCCCCTTCAGTCTGAGTTGGAGCTATTTTGTTTGTAGCAAGAGTTTCAGAGCTGACAGCCTGCTAAGAGGGAAAGGATAAAAATAGAAAGTTTATTTAGCGGATAAATGTTGTGTTCTACCTGATACATCAACTCCGTACGTACCCTATTATATAGTAACATTTAGTAATATTGTTTACCACACAAGTTTTATGTTTGAACGCTGCTCATTTATATACCCAAATTGGCGCACCAACCACATCCATGTCAAAACAAATAGAGTGGCTCTCAAGTTTGTGTTTCCTTGTATCATTTCTCGGGGGCCTAGAGAGAGATAAAATAGATTTTCATAATGTCTCATTATTTTGTATTACGATCTAATATACTCTTAATGCCTTCAAGAATGATGCGCTCACAAAGATCCATCCATTACTAAGGATCGGAGATACATATAAAAAACACTCTTCTAGGTAGAGAGAACAAAAATGATAAAATAGTTCTTTATGAGTGTTAGTTGTTACCAAAGGAGGGGACCAGTGATTATATTTCGGCTCTTAATAAGGTCTAAGAAGATTAATATACAGGTTATTCATGCGCTTTACTCTATATAAGTGTGTTTAGAAAGGATATGCTTAAATAGGGTCCCTCGCTCGTTGTTAGATAGCACCTGAACTCATTATGAATGGCTCCGTCCTAGGTTTGTCTTGAATTTGTCGTTTTGTGTTGCTTGCGCAAGTTGGCGTCTACCCTCACTTCTACTAGATAGGCCATACTCGCATTAGAGAATTTTTACTAAGATTGTCGGATGCCTCTATTAAGTGGACTAGTATTTAGTATTGTGTCTATGTTTATTATATGTGGCCTGTGCTATTTAGGTTAATCTACCCACAGGTTATACTCGCCTCCACTGATATCTCTCAGCTCGGTGCCTCCTAATAATCTTCCGGAGTGTGGGTCTGATCAAGCCAGGACCTTCCCTTAACATCTAAGAAAGTGCAAGGCATCGTATCACGCGTCGAACCATCTTCCCATTGCTGGAAGAACTACGCTCACTATGCTCTCGGAGTCGGAGGCGACTTGTCTTGAAGTGTGATACATACCTCTTCAGTCGTGACTGGATCCTGGATTCACGTTTGTTTGGGAAAGTTTCTCACCATCAGGAGCTGAATTCTAGCGGATTGGAATGTCTGAGTTCAGTCTAAGGGGCTGACTCAAGTCATAATCGAAAAGAGAGTGCTGAGACGCTTCCAGTTTGTGCCATCAAGTTTCTAGGCACAGGTGCCAATGGGGATGAGACAATGCAACTGAAGTGAACAGCGCTCTGAGCATGTCCTCGACAGCACTATGCCTCTTAACTCGTTGCGAAGTCTGTCTCTCCTAAGATTGGTCTCGGCAATCCGCAACCACCCTATCCAGAGATCCTCGGTTTATTTATAGTTTCTCCGGCCAAAAATGTGGCAGTCCTATAATTATTCCGGAGATCGATGTGGTGGTTTTTTTGGTTGGAAATTCATCGCCTACAGATAAGTCCGTATGGGATGTCTCTAGTTCTCTTTGAACTTATATGACAATGTGCGCGGCTCATGAGAAAATTCTAGCTCCGAAGAAAAATAAATATATATAAATAACAAATCAAAGTAATCTATTCATGAGCAGATGGGCAATAACAACAGGCAGCAACGCTAATCAGATTGTGCTAGCCCATTTAATGGATATATGCATGCTGAGATCTGTCCTCCGCCAAGCACTTGTTTTGAGGACGGCCTCCCTGCTCCGCGCCAGGGCAGCTGCAATTTATGAGAAGGGATAAAGGCTATGCGTGTGCAGCAGACAACACTCGAGATTCACGATTTGCTATAATTGAAGGAACCGCTCTGGGAATCATTAGTATACTGAAGACAAGACAGTGGTGTTTTTTCTGTTATATAATTGTTACAGGTAAAATACATACACGTGCTCGCATAGTTGTAGTAATGAATAGGTAATAGTAATAGTGGCTTGTGTAGAATAAGTTGTTCTCTCGCTCGTGAGCTCTCTTCTAACACAATGCTCCGCTGCTCATGTTAAGAATTCAGTCCATTGGAAAGGTCAGGACTGTGTATCTCTCGCGCTCATTGACTTTCTCTAAAGTTATAATGTGCTTATGCTCAGCCGGTTCTTTTTTTTTTAATACAAATTCCAACATATAATAAAAGCCTGGGATTTTTACACATAGCCTTTGGCATTAGTATAATAACTTAATTATGTTGTATCCATGCATTTCTCTTTCTTCTTTCATTAATTTTTGTTGGTAAAAACATTTTTGCACCACAAACCACAATGTACTTTGGTAGGACTTTTGTCTGAAATGAAATCTAATGTGACATAATGTCGGCTTCTCACTACAGGTATGAACAGGCCTATTTAACAAGTCTGATTGGATTTAGAACTGAGAAATATTTCTGGACAGGGCTCTCTAATACAGAGAATAGGAACACTTTTACATGGGCCAACAGGCAAGAAGTCTTATACACCCACTGGAATGCAGACATGCCAGGTAAGTCCATTCTCCACTCTGTGGTGCTTTTACTATGGCAAGGGTTCATGCTGATGAAATATGTAATCACCATTAGCTGTCCTGCCAACCAAAATCTTGTTAACTAAATTGTACTGCACATGTCCTTTTTTGTCAGAAACTCAAAAATATAGATCTTCAGTATGTCTACAGGGTGGAGATGGGGTTCATTTTTTTGGAATTTATTTTTGGCTCTAATTTACAAGTACTTTGGCCAAAATTATCTTATGGTGTAATTAATGTGAACACAAGTTTTTGTTCCCTTTAGTTACACTATAAGCTAATTTTGACCAGTATTCTCGTAAGCAATATGGGGAGAGTTTGAACAGACTGCTGAGTGTCACAGTAGGTAGAGAACAAGGCTTCCCCACATTCCACCCACATCACTGGGCGATCTGTCCTAGATAACAGCCCCCAACTGAGCGACGGTCACTGGTCTAAGTGTACAGGACTTAATCTGGGTAAAAGGAGCCATCAGTCAAACTGGGTCCAAACCTGAGAGTCATGCTATAGACCAGTGGAGAGACAATGGAGAGGGTCAAAACCAAATACCCTTCTGACAGGAAGCACCTGACTCGCCCGGTGACCCTGCTCATTAATAGGCCAATCAGCCACACTATAAGCTGGGCTGGTTGCCACTGTAATGGAGTATTGCCAGTGTTGCTGCATTAGAGAGGCCGGATTCGCTATAGTGAGATTCCAACTAAGGTTGAGTTATGAAACATGGTTCAGTTGTTGCAACTGGTGGTAAAGCTGGCCATACACCGTTATTGGTCATTGTCTGCTAAACCTGCTGAATTAATCAGAACTGGTCACCCATCAAATGTGTATGGAAGTGTCCTGACTTTCCATAATGGCATATTTGTTGGATAGAAGGATCTGGCTTTTGAAATGCAACTTACTCTCCTCTCCTCCAGAACTGAGCCAAGCATTGTGGATGGCGGATGGGGGGGCAGGTGTTGGATAAGCAGGAATAGCTGTAAGCCAGCCATAGCTGCCATGTGGCCTGGGGTTTCCCTGGTTGGTGCAGATCAAAAACATTGTCAAGATGACACTCAATTCACAAGCCACACTTCCACGCAATTCTGCTTTTGGTGGACTTAAAGAGGAGCTGTCTCCTCTCCTGACATGCTTGTTTTAGTAGACACTTGCATCTTGCATTCCCCATCTAATAATTCAGGAACATCTATTCTTATGACTCTATGTTGTAGATAGGTCGTCAGTATTAAAGTCTGAGAAAAACCCTTTAAACTGTTAATGTACATGGTTGAATTCTTAAAGGGTTGTTCCCTTCTATATGTCCCAGATACCTCATCTATCACCTTGATGTTCATTCATTTCATTGGCTGTATGAATATATATGACAAGCTGCTCTTTCTTTGCTTTAACGTTTAGTCATATTTTATAGACAGAAGACAGGGCTGTGTGGCTATGAGAACTGGCGATAAAGCTGGGTTATGGGATGTTATAAAATGTGAAGAAAAAGCTAAGTATGTGTGCAAGAAGTGGGCACAAGGAGCGATGACACCACCCTTGCCAACCACCTCAGGAGAATCAGCATGTCCAAGTAATTGGAAATCATCAGGCCAATCATGTGTGAAGGTAAGGGAAATGGTCTATGGTATGCAAGAATGAAATTGTAAAAGTAATGCATTTTTCAGTTTCAGTTAGAGGTACATTTTAGCCTTTTCAGGACCAAGCCAATTTTGCTTTTTGTTTTTTTCCCTTCTCACCCTCCATGAGTCATAACTTTTAAATTTTTCAGTGGACATAGCCATATGAGGTTTTTTTTTGAGGGATGAATTAAATTTTTTAGGGTCACCATTTAATGCTCAATATAGTTTATTATGAAACTCTAAAAAAATGTATTTTTTGGGTGGAATAGGAAACAATTTTTGGCAATACATTTTTGGAATGCTTTGTATTTTATATTTATTTTTTTCTGAGGCAGTCTGATAAAGGCAATTTTGGCATTTAAAATTTTATTTTGTTTACTGCATCCATAATGCTAGATGACTCCTGTAATATTTTAATATTCTGGACATATTTGGAGGGAGTACCAATTACATATATTTTTATATATCTTACCAGCAGGGCCTTACTAGATTTTCAGGTGCTTTGACATCTTACCATCCCAGTACTGTATTGCAGGGAACTGATGGAATGATACAGGGAGTCCCATACCTCTATCTAACTGTTCAGGAGCCCCAGTCACTATGACAACAGGATCTGAGGGGTTAAATTACCAGGATTGGAGTAACGCCTTTGTTGTATAAAGGGGTTAATGGTTGACCTCCCAACGTTAATGGCAACCTGCCCATGAACATTATTAGTCAAAAAGTAAACCAAAAGTACCTTTTTAACCACATAGAAAAGTGTAGACGACTTTACTCTTCAATAGATCCCACATAAACCAATGGGACTCAATGACGGACAACACGGATCTCCACATGCCATGATCCTTTCAGTAAGCATGCAATTCAATGGAAACCATATACTGTATATGCCTGGTCCAGTTTTGCTCCTCTAGTGGTGGCCACTGTGTATAGAAGTCTTGTCCCTCTACACACTGACAAGAGCGAGCAAGGAATACAAAGCTCTGTAGAGTTTAAATTAAGCTTTGAACCCTAGGATGCCATAGGATTAAATAATTTTTAAACTATTTAGAAAAAAAAAACATTTTTAAAAACTTTGTTTTATTTTCCAACAGTATTTCTCTGCACGTAATTATGATGTAAAGACCTGGTTTGAAGCAAGAGATTTTTGCCGAACTATTGGAGGAGACTTACTCAGTATGCCCGACAAGAAGGATGCTGCTGCAGTGTCAGAAGTGTCAAAGTAAGGGATGATCCTGCTGTAAATAGCATGCTATACTATAGAGAACATGAATTATGCTTGTTAAAGAGAATTATCTGAGGGCAGCATGTTATAGAGCAGGAGGAGCTGGGCAGATTCATTTAGTTTAATGGGCAATAAATTGATAATTTATATATTAGATCATTTAAATCTCTGCTTATTCTGAACTTCAGAGTCCCGTGGGTTCTCCCATACTGTGATTGACACTATCTCTTATGTGTAGTCATACAGGGAAGTCTGTCAATCAGTGAGGAAGACTGCCTCCCAGGTTCAAACTCAGAGTCAACAGGGATTTAATTCAATAAATGACAAACTGGTGTTTTTCTGCAAATCAATATATCAATCGGCTCCAGTCCTCTTCAATTCAGGTTTTTATGTCAGGGACATATGAAAAGCATTCATAAGTTTCAACAGATAAACTAAGAAAATGTTTTAATGCAACTTTCACGTTATGTCCCAGAATTCCCCTTTTCTCTTCACTACAATAGTACATAACTGTATTTTCAGATAGCAAGTCATTTAATGTGTAACTGCCGTTTCAATTTTTATCCCCTAATGGTTTAGTACACCCTGCTGTAAGTGCTTTTGTGCTTTAAAATTTGATCATTTTCAGTTTTACCTGCTAATAACTCCCACATATGCATGCTACTTTCCTATTCAGCTGCTCTCTTTGAGTGCTGCCATGTGCAGGTTGTCTCTAAATAGAAGAGGGATCAGCACTGGGGGGAGGAGCTCAGCCCTGAGAGCCTGGTGCTGGGTGAGGCAGAAAGTGGAGGGGGAGGGATGCTTTACAGGCTGATATCTCCTGAATGGTGCCAGCTAGAAACATGCAACTTGGTTTGAAAGATGACAGCCCAGGCTTTCATTCAAGACCAAAATGAGAGCTCTAGTCCAAGCAACAGTGGAGAAATCACTGTTAGAAATCGAGTCGGGAATAATTGTGAGTAAAATCTGCTTATACTTTCATTTTCAGCATCCCGATTTCTATGAGCTGGTACCAAACCAGAGATATGAGCAGCTAAAGCAGCCCCCCCTTCCTGTCAGTGTGGAAGATAATGAGGGACAAGTGACTATTAAAGGGAGGCTTTCATCTGTTTTTCACCTATAACATCCCAGACATACCTGCACTTTGTGTCTGTATTACATGTTCAGAAAAAGCACTTTTATTCTTCTGGAAAACAGCTCCCTGGTGCCCAGCTGAAAGTGAAACTAAAAACCGCTTTCTCTCCCGACTTGATTTCTAAAAGCTTGGGAGCGCTTGGGAGCTGTTTTCCCGCAGAATAAAAGTGCTTTTCCTGGACATGGAACAAAGACACAAAGTGCACACAGGTATGTCTGAGATGTGTATGCAATCTTCTGTGGGCACTGCTGTTAGTTATATAGATGAAAAACAGGTGAAAGACTCCCTTTAAGAGGCTAAGACAAATGCTTACTGATTTCATGTAATTGCAGAGTTTGTCTCTGGTTAGCTGTATGTGAGAGGATACTCTTTGCTGGGGGAGGTTATCTGCATTCTGATTGGTCTTGTCTGTCTCTGGTTAGCTGTATGTGAGAAGATACCCAATGTTCTGGGGTAGTGGGGGAGGTTATCTGCATTCTGATTCATCCTGCTAGTTCATGTGAGGAGAAAAAGGCTTATGGGAAGTGAGGGAAATACAGGATGGCCTCAAGGACAGGGCAAACATCACCACAGGAAGTGCAGCAGTGGCCATTTTAGGAAGATGCTGAAATAGAGGCACAGAGAAATAGGGTTGCTAAGGGCTGAATACAGACATCAGAAAGGTAAAATTAACTGAAAAATACGGCTTCATGAATATCTGCCCTTCATCATCACATATGTTAGGAATTTCATTTTTGGTAGTGAAACGGCAGTTACACTTTAATGTGTCCAGCATGGACATAGGAGCGGTCAATACTGACTACGGCATCTAAGTAGTTAGGAAAAGTGAGAAATTGACCCCCTCACAATGTGATTACTGGAGGTTGATTGGTTGGTATGTCATTTGGAGGCCTAACAATTGCCTCCAACTGCCATAAATGTTTGACTGCTAGGCTCTGCCAGAAATAGGGATTAATAGACAGATCATTCACAGCAATAATGAACTACTAAGGTGTATCATATCGGCAATCAGGCTGATTCAAGATCCATATGAGGGATAAATAAAAATGTAAAGATAATGGCCACCATCCTATTAATACACACAAAACCTGTCCTAATCACACACAGGACAAGTTGCCTCATCCTTCTCTCCAGCTTGTCAGGGATTATGGTCCTGAATACAGCTGATAAGATCTTCAGCTGAATCTCTGTAGGAATGGAGTTCATGAGGAGACATGAAGTACAGACAGGACAGATTGTGGTAATGGAGACTGCATACAAGAGCTACTGCTCATTACCCCCAAGCTCTGCTCTGTACTTCATGTCTCCTCATGAGCTCCATTCCTAGAGATTCATTTTATCAGCTGTATTCAGGATCATAATCCTTGACAAGCAGAAGAGGAGGATGAGGCAGCTCTTTACCTCAGACTGAAGTAACTCATACTGCTGTGTGATTAAGACAGCTTCTGTGTGTACTAATAGGATGAGGGCCATTTTATTTCTCCTAATGATTGCTCAATAGACAAAGAGCCATTATAACTACTGAACGGTATTTGGGAATATATTTATAATGAAGTAATAAGTATTTACAGTAAGTATTTTTATTTTCCTCATTCCCAGAGAACCCCTTTAGGGCCAAAATAGGCAGCACCCCTAAGGGTTTAATAAAATATTATTTCATTCTTGAGAGACCAAAAAATGGCTTTTCTTCTTTAGAAACACAGAAAACATACAAAATATATCTGGGAACATGATTATTAATCTATTTTTTAAAATTAATTTTTATACAATATCTCTCATTTACAATAGCTTTTTCTGGATTGGTTTATCGCGCAGTAATCTGGAAGAAGGCTTCACATGGTCAGATGGTTCACCCGTAAGTAATTATCATCACTTTACTAGTATTACATTTGGCCAGATAAGGCCATGTTCTCATGCGTGTTAGAGGCTCTGAAAAAAATAGGCATCTCTACTTTTTCTGGCAAAACGATGGACACCATGATGGAACTTGATAGACTTCATTGTAGGTCAGTGGTGTCCATCAGTTGCTGTTGGTATCAGTCTCAGCTTGAATATGGTGACAGGTCCTCATTAAGGCTTTAGTCAGACATTGTTTTTTCTGTATATTTAGCATATGTGCTGGCAAAGCTACTTGGAACTAGGGATGCTGAGTAGCAATAGACCCCATATATTATAAACTCCACCACCACACTCCAGTACCAGGCGTGCTTACAATTGCCCCTTCCCTAGACCACCAGGGATGCTGATATTATTGGACTACAGGAGACCACAGGGATATTTATATTAAAGAAGAACTCCCGCAAAAATATTTGTTCTCTGACCTGTTAGAAAGGTGCATGATATAATCTGTAGTGAATGCAATCTTCTCATCTGTGACTGTATTTGTGAGTTATCCCCTCACTTCTAATTGTAGCTGTGTCATGTGACCAACTCCCTGACCTCCAACTGACCCAGGACAGGAAGCCAGTTACTGCTGTATTCATTCCTATGAGACTGAAAGTGAGGCTCCCATAGGAATGCATAGAGAAATAGACTTCCTGTCCACACATAAGATGCTGTGTGAGCTGGTGAGTCTAAATGATGGTCACATGACACAGATGAGAAGCATCAGGGAGATATAACTCACAAATACAGACACTGGTAAGAAAATTACATTCACTACAGATTACATCATGTACATTTCTAGCAGGACATGGAATAATTTTGCGGGAGTTCTTCTTTAACTCTTCTCCATGGGCCATCAGGCATGCCTTTACATTAATCATTCTCTACCTTAGGCCAACAAGGATGCTGACATTAATTCATTATTGCCTCAGCATATACTGTGGTTGTTTGTAAACTTAAAGGGGTTAACTAACCTCTATAATGCCCCCCCAAAATGTCAATCAAGGAGACCTCTATGCATTAGCCACTGTTGTCACCAGACAAGCCTTTGGTGGTGGTAGTGTTACAGTGTGGACAGGTGCTTCTAGTCAATACAGAACTGCCCTACACTTTGTGAATGGTCCAGTGACAAGCCCATACTACTTTAATCACATCATTAATCCAGTCATTGTGCCTCTTCATGAACAACACAGGCCTAATTTCATCTTCATGGAGGACAATGCGCCAGCTCATCGGGGTCCCATCATTAGGGAACGGCTGCTGGAGACTGGGGGGCCTCACATGGAGTGGCCTGCACTTTCTCCAGACCTGAATCCCATTGAAAATCGATGGCATCAAATCGAGTCGCCATGTAGAGGCTCGTAACTGTGTACCCCAGAACCTCAGTAACCTGAGGGCCACCCTTCAAGAAGAGTGGGATGCCATGCCTCAGCAGACAATAAGTCAACGTGAGCACAACAGGAGACATCATTGTCAAGCTGTAATTGATACTTAAGGCAACATGGCAAGTAATAGACATGGGGGTATACCCACCACTGTTGTTGGCCTTTGTTTCAATAAATAGTTTGAGATGAGGAAATCACCATTGCTGCTTCTACTTAAGTGCCCTTCTTTTATTATATAATATCATTGAAGCATCAACTTTTTAAGTTTTCCATAAATTTCGCCCGAAAGCCAAATGTCCCTAACTTTTGAGTAGTGTATATAATAATATATAAGTAAATATAGAAACTTCATTCCTGCTCACTGATCAGCATGGCCAGCGCTGTCAGTGAGCTCTCCCCCTGTACGCCCAGCATGCTGTGTGATTAACCAGCCACCGGGAGCAATGCCTATGTGAGCTGTAAGCGCTCAATACAGGCAGCAGGGAGGCAGAGGAAGCTGTTATACTGTATATAGGGACAGTTATAGTATAATAATAGGGGGCTTACCCTGCTGCCTGTATGGCTCACATAGGCATTGCTCCTGGTGGCTGGATAATGCTGGCCATGTTGATCAGCTTACCAAGCACCATGTCATCCACTTGATATCAGTTGTGTTTGGTTTTGATCTGTACCTAGAGCATGAGACAGATGAACGTAACATCATCGGTCTCATGGATGTGGCATAAGTACTCACGGAGTACCGTTGCCTTTTAATACAGCCAATCGGCAGGGGTGCAATGAGGATAGGCCATCAATATGAAAATCCCAGAAAAACCCTTTAATGCTGTGAACTTTACTTGTTTTTATTAGATGATTAATGATATATTTCTATTTTTTTTTAATTAGTTGAATTATGAAAGCTGGCTTTTCACATATCCCGATAACAAACGGCCGACGGTCTGCGTGGGGATGTATGGTTCCTTTTCAGCATGGACTGCTTTCAGCTGTGATGCTTTATTGGGTTGGAGCTGTAAGATAAAAAAAGGTATGTCTATCGGAGTAAAAGATAACATCCAGGAACACACTCAATTTCTAGTGTAACCAAATGGCACATTGAATCAGTAAACCCCAGATAGCTTTCATTATACACTCTAATACGGGGGTGCACAACCTTCTTTGGTTAGAGGCCACATTGTCAGACCGAAGGAATCCCAAGAGACGAAAATAAAAGGGGTATTACCAACTGAAATACTGTATTAATGGTGTATTGTACATACAGTATATACTATAAATAACTGGTTACATCTCCAGGATTCCCATCTAATGGGAGAATACATGAAAAATGCATGTCAGCAGCCACAAGACATAGACATACATGTCTGTCATCAGATGGTGGGGGCCGCACAGAATAATATCGAGGGCCGCAGGTTGTGCACCCCTGTTCTTGTACAATGCATCATTAAAAGGAATGTGTCATCAGAAAACGACCTACTGTTTAAATAACTTTTTTATGTTTAACATATTTCTAAATAATTTTTTATTATGTTATTTTTAGAGATGAGCGAGTACTAAAATGCTCGGGTGCTCGTTATTCGAGTCGAACTTTTCCCGATGCTCGGGTGCTCGTTTCGAATAACGAACCCCATTGAAGTCAATGGGAGACTTGAGCATTTTTTGCAGGGGACCAAGGCTCTGCCTAGGGAAGGCTGGGTGAAAACCTGGAAACCTCAGAAAATGATGGAAACACCACGGAAATGGACAGGAAACAGCAGGGGCAGCATGCATGGATGCCTCTGAGGCTGCCTAATCCCACCATTACCCCAGATTCTCAGGCAACAGCCTGGTGGTTACCCTCATGGCAATTGTGCTCACCCTGACCAAGAAAGGCGAGGCAAATACCCATCACATGTTAGGGAAGCAGGTGACACCACTGCTCATGCTGGCACTGCAGCTGACATCAAGTTTAGTATCTGTTCTTATCAGTTGCTGTGCCTGCTGGTGGTGGTAAAGTGGTGAGCATAGCTACTTCCCAAGCAGTTGACCCCGGTTCCATTCCCGTCTATCGCAGGAGGCAATTAAAAAATCAGTACTATATCTAATACGTCCCCTACCCGGGTAAATTGTTTGGAGAGAGGGCATGTAGGTGGGGGGAAGGAGGTTTCGCTGGAAGAGCCACAGGAGTGCCCCCTGGGCTAGCGTGTGTGGTGGTGACAACAGCCGGATGGATTTGGGAAAACTGTTGCTTCAACCCGTATGGCATCGATTCTTCTCAGTTTAATACCGTATACGTCCCCTATCTTTGGACCCTATATTTAATGGATTTTTCGAACACGGAAAACGGAAAAAGAGCTTGCTCTGGCCAGGGGAGTATCTTTCCCACTGCAGCTAAGGGGACGTGTCCATGCTCTGCCTATCACAGGTCAGGAGGCAGATAAAAGAAGAACCAAAAAAAAATCTGTACAATATCTAATACGTCCCCTATCCGGGTAAATAGTATGGAGAGAGGGCCTGTAGGTGGGGGGAAGGAGGTTTCGCTGGAAGAGCCAGAGGAGTGCCCCCTGGGCTAGCGTGTGTGGTGGTGACAACAGCCAGAATGGATTTAGCAAAACTGTTGCATCAATCGGTATGGTATCGATTCTTCTCAGTTTAATACCGTATACGTCCCCTATCTTGGGACCTTATAGTTCATGGATTTTTCCACCACGGAAAACGGAAAAAGAGCTTGCTCTGGCCAGGGGAGTATCTTTCCCACTGCAGCTAAGGGGACGTGTCCATGCTCTGCCTATCACAGGTCAGGAGGCAATTAAAAGAAGAAAAACAAAAAGCATCAGTACAATATCTAATACGTCCCCTATCCGGGTAAATAGTTTGGAGAGAGGGCCTGTAGGTGGGGGGAAGGAGGTTTCGCTGGAAGAGCCAGAGGAGTGCCCCCTGGGCTAGCATGTGTGGTGGTGACAACAGCCGGATGTATTTAGAATGACGACGCAGGACCCCAACTTAAAAATTTAGCATCAACCGGTACAGTCGTAAATTATGAGATTGATCAAGTGTGGCATGACTTTTTAGATGGAGATTGCATGTGGTCACGTACTCCCTGGAACCCCATAGTCACCCCTTCTCTGATGTGCTAGCCCAGAACATTCTCTGCCCCAATTCGCAAGACCTTTTGCTGTTTCCGTGTGCTGACAGTGGGGATTTACCAGTGTTGTCTGAGGAGGTGGTGGACAATGGCGAGACACAGGTGTCGGGGGGTGAGGTAGTTGTATGGGAAGCAAGTTACAGAGGGGACTCCTTGGGGGGACTTTCTCATGATGGGACAGATTCAACTTGGGTGGATCAGGCACAGGAACAGATGAATTTTTTGGGGGGTTTATTTAACTTTTATTTAGCACAAATAACCACAGAGATATTTATTCGTTATCTTCTCTGCGCAGTCTGACGTTGGGGTTCGTCACTTTGATGGCGAGCTGTGCCGCTCTCTCCACAATGGTCTGTAGCTTCTTAGATGGAGACTTTGTCAGCGATTTCAGTACAGAAGGACTTGTTGTTCATCAACAGAACCTCGACCTCCTAGACATTGTGGACAAGGAATTTGCGGGTGGACCAGGAATTTGCGGAACCCTGTGAGCAGCATGTGTTTGGTCTCCTACTTGCTACCGTATCCAATGTTGGGCAATATAGATTCGCAAGTAATATTATTTTTCACACCTATCCCAAAAATAAAAATGTATGCAGTTTGCGCAAATAAAACTGGAACTGGAGAGAGGGCCTGTAGGTGGACCTCCGGAAAAATTGTTTAGAGAGAGGGCCTGTAGGTGGAACTCCGTAAAAATTGTTTGGACAGAGGGCCTGTAGGTGGACCTCCGGAAAAATTGTTTGAAGAGAGGGCCTGTAGGTGGACCTCCGAAAAAATTGTTTGGAGAGAGGGCCTGTAGGTGGACCTCTGGAAAAATTGTTTGAATAGAGGGCCTGTAGGGGGCCCTCCTGAAAAATTGTTTGAAGAGAGGGCCTTTGGATGGACCTCTGGAAAAATTGTTTGAATAGAGGGCCTGTAGGGGGCCCTCCTGAAAAATTGTGCTTAAAGAGTGCCAGTTGGACCTCTAAAAAATGGCGTTTTTTGGGTCAGCGTTAGGCAAAGACGATATGGAGGAGGAGTAGGAGGAGGAGTAGAGAAGAGGAATCGGATACATAAGTTATTTAAATCTTTAGCTGCTTTCCCCCGGAGGAGATTTGAATTTCGGTGAAATCCAGGCTTTGTTCATTTTAATAAGCGTCAGCCTGTCAGCACTGTCAGTTGACAGGCGTGTACGCTTATCGGTAATGACCCTGTTAATGGTGGCTATTTAGACTGCGACCCAGACAAATGTCGCACAGAGATTTTTGGGATCAAGCTATATACGTTACAGCAAAAGACTTGGTTGTATTCAGTGACGTACAGAAAGTGTCACCTGGACAGAAAATAGTGAGTGTACTGAACTGTGACACACAGAATGGTTCCACACTGCTGTGTGCAATGGATTTGTATCACTGAGATATAACAATAAAAAAAAACAGGGTTAGATATGGCGATAGCTGCACTACTAGTGCCAGCCAGCCAAGCCAGGAGACAAAAAAAAAATTTCTTCTAGCCCTTAGAAGGGCTGTTGGGTTCTTTGTGGGTGATTCCTGCCTAACAGAGAACTAGATGAAGGCCCTAACACTGTCCCTGAAAGGCAGCAGCTCTATCCCTAACGACATCCAGATGGCATCTGAGCCGAGCACCGCGGCCAGTCACTAGTATATTCCAGGGTCACCTGATCAGGCCAGCCAACCCCTGCTATCGACATGTAAGGGCCCCACGTGATGCTGGGTGTACCGTAGAGTCTCCTGGCTTGTGATTGGCTGTGTTTATAGGCGCCAAAAAAAGCACAATGCGGAAGTTGCCATTTCCTCGAGTATGGCGAGATACTCGTCCAAGCAGCGAGCACTTACGAGTACCCTAATACTCGAACGAGCACCAAGCTCGGACGAGTATGCTCGCTCATCTCTAGTTATTTTTAATTTTCATGTCACTTTTTATACTTAACCCTTACAGTACCGGCGCCGTACATGTACGGCACTGGTACGATGCGGGCACATGGCGCCCGCTCGCGGGTGCGGCGGGCGTCATGGCCGGCAAGTCTCTGCTGTTTCTAACAGCAGAGACTTGCCGCTACCTACTGTATCGGCGGCGTCTTCCGGGTGACTAGATGCCGTGATCACACGTGATCACGGCATCTAGTTGCGTCTAAACCCGGAAGCGTTCGCTTCCGGGTGGTGTACAGACACCCCGTGTGGCCAATCGGGGTGTCTGTACACCATATGAAAACTGTAATCCTCGCTGGTGAGGATTACAGTTTTCAAAGTGCAATTCTTATTCTGGCCACTAGATGGCAGGCCAGGATAAGAAATGAGCAATTGATGGATTTAACTGCCTCTAGTAAATCCATAATTGCTCATAAAGAAAATTAAAAAGCCACAATATATAAGCTCATATTTGAGCATTCAAATAGTAAAAAAAAATTTAAAAAAATGTTAAAAAATATATAAAAAATAAAAAAGATATAAAAGTTCAAATCACCCCCCTTTCCGTATAAGTAAAAAATAAATACCTAAATAACACTAAATATAGACATCATGGGTATCACCGTGACCAAAAACGCCCGTACTTTTAAAATATAAAAAAAAAAATCCAATACGGCGAATTGTGTGGCGGAAAAAAGCGTCCAAATGGCGATTTGCCGTTTTTTGTCGCTTTTTTTTTCTAAAAAAAATTAAATAAAAAGT
The DNA here is from genome assembly GCA_900303285.1 of Rhinella marina. NCBI lineage: Eukaryota > Metazoa > Chordata > Amphibia > Anura > Bufonidae > Rhinella > Rhinella marina. Next base: position 61,588 of record ONZH01015030.1, on the reverse strand, counting down.
GATCAAAAAGTCATACACACCCCAGAATGGTATTAATAAAATCTTCAGATTGTCCCGCAAAAAATGAGCCCCCATACAGCTCTGTACACATAAAAACCAAAAAGTTATAGGGGTCAAGATATGACAAGGAAAAAAAAAAAAAAAAAAAAGGGCAACTTTCTAATTTTTTTTCACTATCAAAACGCAGGAAAAACTATACATATTAGGTATTGCCGGATTCGTACTGACCAGTAGAATTAAAATAACGGGTCAGTTTTAATGCACATCGAACGCTGTAAATAAGAAACCCGTAGAACTGTAGCGGAATAGCGTTTTTTTTGCAATTTCACCTGATTTGGAATTTTTTTCCCGCTTCCCACTACACCATATGCAATATTAAATGGTGGCGTTGGAAAGTACAACTTGTCCCGCAAAAAACAGGCCCTCATACAGCTATGTGAACAGAAAAATAAAAGAGTTATGGCTGTTTGAAGGCAGGGAGCGCAAAACGAAAATGCATGACCGAAAAAACCTCCGGTACTGAAAGGGTTAAAGTGTAAGTGTCATTCTTTTTTTATTTTTGTACTGTATTGGGGCAGTGATGCTGACCATTTTTGTAATATACGTTAATTACTGGAATCGTTTATTTCTATTAGAAAAATAGCTCTAAAGTGACCCATTTTGAGCCTTAGCAACGCTCCTCTGTCTTCTGTTTACATAACAGTCAGTGTTAGCAAGTCTTCACTGTTATGTAAACAGAAAACAGAGGAGCGTTGCTAAGGCTCAAAATGGGCCACTTTAGAGCAATTTTTCTAATAGAAATGTACAATTTCAGTAATTAAAGTATATTACAAAAATGGTCAGCATCATTGCCCCTATACATTACGAAAATAAATAAATAAAAAAAAAGAATGACAGTTACAATTTAAACTAAAACCAAAAATCCTACAGTTTTTACACTGGCTACTAGGTCTAATAATTGGTGCCACTTCTTGGTTTGTTCAGATCACTTTACTGCAGTTAACTCATTCTAATCCTGCCTGTAACAATATCACTTCTGTGTTTAGATAAGACAGGATCCACCATTCACAATAGGTGATTGTCACATCTTATCTATTCTTCCCTTGTACATTGACCTCTGCACAGGTCACAGAGCTTTCCTAGAAACTCTCCCATAGAGGTTAGTGAGGTCCCCTCCTGACCATTGTGTCTACGGCCCAATGGGCTGCCATAAAGCAATTTTTAGTGTTAATCGAGCACCATAGTGCTCGGGTGCTCTGGTCGAACATTAGGCGGTGCTCGAGTGCTTGTCAATGGGAGAACCCGAGCACTAAACCAGGCACCCCATGCTCTGAGGAGGGGAGGGTGTCTGGTTCATAGGGAAAGGTGAGAAAATGATGGAAACACCACTGAAATGGTTTGGGAACAGCATGGGGAGGATGTCTGGATGCATCTTGGACTACAAAGTTGCTGCTGGAAACTATGTTGTCCGAGTATTACACCACTTTTACGGAATGACAATAATACACCCCAAAACCGAAGATAACATTGATTTTAGAGGAAATATTGTTAGGAAACATATATTTACTTGTACATAAAGCGCAAGTGCTGCCTAAAATTACAAGGAAGAGGCACTCCGATCCAACCGGTATATCACATAAAGGAGAGTCTCATTTACATTGTAGTACAATTGTTCATGTCGTGGGACTCCTACATTCATAAAGCCTATGCACAAAGTGAAAGGGCTGCCAAAAATTACAAGGAACAGGCACTCCAATACACAGGTAATGTCGCCTTGTTTAGCGGCAGAAAAAAATACACAGGATTTCAGGTATTTAAAGGGAACCTGTCATCTCCGAAACACCCCCTGAACTAGAGTAAGAGATCTATAGTGTAAGTGATGCTGAATCCGAATATGTAAGTTTTATCTTCATACTCACTTCCATTCTGACGCTGTGCCCTGACAAAGCTGCAGTAAAATGCACTCACTGGACTCTTCTTTGAGTCCTCTCCATTATGTGAGTGAGCACCGGAGTCCACTGAGTGCATTTTACTGCAGGTTTGTGGGAGCACAGCGTCAGAATGGAAGTGAGTATGAAGATAAAAATTATATCACCGGACTTGACATCACTTACACTATACAACGCTTACTCTAGTTCAGGGGGTGTTTCGGAGGTGACAGGTTCCCTTTAAGACACAGAAACGTTATAAGGCACACGTAACACAGGTAATGTCACCTTGATTAGTGGCAGAAAAAATGACACTGGATGTCAGTTATATAGGATACAGAAATGTTATAAGGCACATGCAACACGGGTAATGTCGCCTTGATTAGCGGCAGAAAAAATGACACCGGATGTCAGGTACTGCCTGATACCACCCCTGGCAAAAATTATGCAATCACCAGTCTCTGAGGATGTTCCTTCAGTTGTTTAATTTTGTTTAAAAAAAAGCAGATCACAGACATGACAAAAAACTAAAGGCATTTCAAATGGGAACTTTCTGGCTTTAAGAAATACTAAAAGAAATCAAGAAAAATAATTGTGGTAGCCAGTAACAGTTACATTTTTAGAACAAGCACAGGGAATAAATTATGGAATCACTCAATTCTGAGGAAAAAAATATGGAATCACCCTGCAAATTTTCATTGCAAACAATAGCACCTACATCAGATTAAATCTGCTCGTTAGTTTCCAGGTAAAAAGCAGTAAACACATCCTTGGAGAGCTGCTGCAACAAGTGGACTGACATGAATCATGGCTCCAACACCAGAGATGTCAATTGAAAAAAGGAGAGGATTATCAAACTCCTTAAAGAGGGTAAATCATCACACAAGATGTTGGTTGTTCACAGTCAGCTGTGTCTAAAACCTGGACCAAGTACAAACAACATGGGAAGGTGGTTAAAGGCAAGCATACTGGTAGACCAACGAAGACATCAAAGCATCAAGACAGAAAACTTAAAGCAATATGCCTTGAAAACAGAAAATGTACAACAAAACAAATGAGGAACAAATGGGAGGAAACTGGAGTCAACGTCTGTGACCGAACTATAAGAAACCGCCTAAAGGAAATGGGATTTACATACAGGAAAGCTAAAAGAAAGCCATCACTAAAACCTAAACAGAAAAAAACAAGGTTACAATGGGCTAAGGAAAGACAATTGTAGACTGTGGATGACTGGATGAAAGTCATATTTAGTGATGAATCTCCAATCTGCATTGGGCAAGGTGATGATGCTGGAACTTTTGTTTGGTGCCGTTCCAAAGAGATTTATGCAGACGACTGTCTGAAGAAAACATGCAAATTTCCACAGTCATTGATGATATGGGGCTGCATGTCAGGTAAAAGCACTGGGTAGATGGCTGTCATTACATCTTCAATAAATGCACAGGTTTACATTGACATTTTGGAAACTTTTCTTATCCCATCTATCAAAAGGATGTTTTGGGATAATGAAATAATTTTTCAAGATGATAATGCATCTTGCCCTAGAGCAAAAACTGTGCAAACATTCCTTGAAGAAAGACACATAAGGTCAATGTCATGGCCTGCAAACAGTCCGGATCTCAATCCAATTGAAAATCTGTGGTGGAAATTAAAGAAAATGGTCCATGACAAGGCTCCAACCTGCAAAGCTGATCTGGCAACAGCAATCACAGAAAGCTGGAGCCAGATAGATGAAGAGTACTGTTTGTCACTCATTAAGTCAATGCCTCAGAGACTGCAAGCAGTTATAAAAGCCAGAGGTGGTGCAACAAAGTACTAGTGATGTGTTTGAGTGTAATTTTGTTTTTCATGACTCCATAATTTTTTCCTCAGAATTGAGTGATTCCATAATGTATTCCCTGTGCTTGTTCTAAAAATGTAACTGTTACTGGCTACCACAATTATTTTTCTTGATTTCTTTTAGTATTTCTTAAAGCCAGAAAGTTGCCATTTGAAATGCCTTTAGTTTTTTTTTGTCATATCTGTGATCATTTTTTTTTCTGAAGGAACATCCTCAGAGACTGGTGATTCCATAATTTTTGCCAGGGGTTGTATAACAACAGTCCTTAAAAGGACTTTTGGGTCTTTTAAACAGAACAACTAGCCCTGTCTAGCCAAATCCTATTCCTACACTATCTGTCCCTCCTTGCGCAAACGTTATACAGCAGACGCAGCGCAGGTAATGTCGCCTTGATTAGCTGCAGAAAAAATGACACCGGATGTCAGGTTTAGGTCAGGCAACCTTGCACAATTTTTGCCGCCCCCCCCCCCCCAAAAAAAAATATATATATTGCAGCCAGATATAATAGCCCTTAAAAGGGCTTTTGGGTCTTTTCAACAGAAAAACTAGCCCTGCCTAGCCAATTTCTATCCCTACACTATCTGTCCCTCATTGCAGCAGCTCTCCCTGACTAAGACTGAGCCGGGTCACATGTCACCAGGTGCTATATAGCACCTGATGATGTGTTCCCGGCCAGCCAATCAACGCCAGTACCTCCCCGGATGCTAATTGGCTAAGTAGCGTGCGGGGAGGGGACTCGAGCATGGAACTCGAGCACATGCGGTGTTTGGCCGAACACCACGATGTGCCGAGCATAGCCATGCTCGAATGAATATAGTATTCGGCCGAGCATGCTCGCTCAACACTAGCAATTTTCTTAATACTTTGTAAATGTTATTAAGAACAGTTCAGGCAAGATGTCTGCCCCATAATCATGTTCAGGAAAAAAAAAAAATCTACAATCAGAAGATAGAAACAGATGAGAAAAAAAAAGGTATCTGTTACTATCTGGTTTTAACTGGCAGATAAAAATTTTGGTGATGCATTTCCTTTAAAGGGTTTCTGTCATCAGATTTGAGCATTGCAAACCGAGTATCATTTGCAATGCGCAAATGACACCTGATGACAGATCTGTTAGTTTTATAGTTTTCTGTAGTGCAGTTTTTGTGAAAATAGCGTTTTTAAAATATGCAAATGAGCTTCCCTAGGTGCAAGGGGCGTTAACCCTGCACCTAGTAGCCCCGCAATTCCTCCTCTTACCCCTCCTCCGTTCCTGTGATTGACAGGGCCAGGCAGCTAGATCTTTCAGCTCCCGGCCCTGTCCGAGTCCGAAATCCCGCGCCTGCGCATTGCGATCAGCAATTCGCGCATGCGCGTTGAGCCGCCGGCCACCCGGCTCCCGGCTTCCTCAATGCGCCCGCATTGCTGATCGCAATGCGCAGGCGCGGGATTTCGGACTCGGACAGGGCCGGGAGCTGAAAGATCTAGCTGCCTGGCCCTGTCAATCACAGGAACGGAGGAGGGGTAAGAGGAGGAATTGCGGGGCTACTAGGTGCAGGGTTAACGCCCCTTGCACCTAGGGAAGCTCATTTGCATATTTTAAAAACGCTATTTTCACAAAAACTGCACTACAGAAAACTATAACACTAACAGATCTGTCATCAGGTGTCATTTGCGCATTGCAAATGATACTCGGTTTGCAATGCTCAAATCTGATGACAGAAACCCTTTAAAGGGAATCTGTCACCATGATTTTAGAATTTAATCTGTAGTAATACATGAGTAATACTGCGAATAAGGAGCCAAGATATCTGTTTTTTAGTTTCTTACTGCTGCCCATCAGTTGCACTGGAATACATAGTCCATACTATGGTGCTGAGGGCTTGTGTGCATGCACAGCAATCCTGACAATGTATTCCAGCGCAGCTATAAACCCTGACAGCGTGGGAACAGGGGGCAGTAGGAAAATAGATAGTGATAGTGATAAAGATAGTGATTTAGACTCTATATCTATGGTATTTATTTCTCATGTATTACAGCAGATAAAAGTCCAATATGGTGGTGACTGATCTCTTGTGTCAGCAAATGTATGGATCCTGACATATGTGGAAGGATCCCCATGGGATTATGATCATCCCTCTTTAATGTTAGCTTGAATTGGCGGGAAAAACGTGTGGCCAGGGTGGCTAAAAATAGCCTTGTCTCTGGGCTAGGGCAGAGGTCCTTGGGATTGGTCATGTGGTTGTCCTATGGCGAGCTAGTTGCTGGGGCTAGGTAGAATAGGGGACCCAGTAACAGTAAGGGCATTGGTGGGTGAATTATGGGGAGGTTTTCAAGTTGGGATATATAGGTAGGGTACCTGGGCAGCTTTGGGCTGTGTGCCAGGACATCTTGGAGGAGCTTTCACCCACCCGCCCTCCCTAGTTCTCTGTTATGTCACGGTCACTTTATTAGAAGGAGGTATTTATGAAGTGGTGAGCGGACTAGATGATTTTGGTATTTAGGCCGAGCTTATGGCTGGTGTACTCTATGGTTAATATATAGTTATATGGTTTGTTTAAACATGTTAAGCTATTCTTTAATAAAGTTGGCCGTGGCCTAATCTTATCCATTCATATAAGGGGTCCATGTGTCTTATTTATTTATGGGTTCTACTTATGATTTATAATCCCATGTTTTTCTTTGTTTAATGAAACATTTTCCAATAGTTCAATATAATTTCTGTGCCAGTTCCTCACAGTTTTTAAGATCTCTGATTGCTGTCATTCTATGAGAACCACCAATGCTTGCTTCCAGTGGATGTAAATCAGTCCTGCTCAAGTGATGGACACACAAGAGCTCCACTTGTTACAGTTATCATATATCTGTCCTGTGTGTGCGTGGCTCAATACTACTGAAAGACACCAAGAAAGTATACTTAAAAAACTTTCCTCTACATAAATTTGGTAAAACTTCAAATTACTTTTGGGGTAAGGGAAAATGGGCCGGCCATGGTGCAGCCAGCTGCAAACGTTAGGCCATGCTCACCCTCTTCAGCAAATGACTGCACATGGTAGGCCGTACCCTACTCAGCCAGTGGGCATATGAAAAATTGATGGGCTTCATTTGCCGCATATTGCCAAAACATTCATCCTTACCTTGAAATGAAATGAACAAATCTTTAAATACATTATTTAGTGTGCCTTCACATGCAGCAGATTTTATTGTGGAAAATTTCTGCGACTGAAAATCAGTCCCATTCATCTGAATAGGAATTGCAGAAATGTGCTTCATATGCTTCCCACCAAAACAACCTCATTCAGATGAATGGAACTGATTTTCAGTCTCCGAAATTTCTGAAACAATATCTATCATGTGTGAAGGCACCCTTATCATTGACCAAATCAAGCCAGGAAATTTATTATCAATAAACAAAATAAGGCTCAGAGTACTAGTTCAAGAGTTCAGCTTAGGCCCCCTTTCCCTTAGTGCTTTGTGGTAAGGGGCAGGAGTTCACCTAGCATTTCTACTGCCTAAGGTAAAAACTAAAACGGTCCCCCCATGCAAAATTTCAGTCTAAACCCTTCCCTCCAGTCCTACTGTTAAATACATACTTGGAAAAAAATACATACGATACAGCACTAAAAAACATACAGGGTAATACAGTCCCACATACCTCTTACATCCAGTGGCATCCCCTTTGATGTAGATGTTCTCTTTTCTTATATTCTCCATTAGGACCAGACCACCATGATGACTTCTTTCAGCCATCTCTTGTCTCTGCAAAGTTTGACAAACAGACATCTTAGGTTCCTACTTTTCCATCATCCTCCCTACCTTCTGAACACCCCATCCTGCCACCCCCATATCTGTGCCCACTGTGCTTGCCAATACTATACTGCAGAAACAGATATTCCCACTGAATAAGTACCACACAGATAGTGCTTGCTTCAAATATTATAGGCACACAGTGATCTATAAAATAACTGTGCCCAGAAAATAGTGTCCCTGACACTAATAGTGTAAACATAATGTCCCAAAAAGAATTGTGCTAAGCTGATGCTGTGCCAGGGTGCCTCCTATAGTAATAGGGCTCCCCAAAGTCCCACCAATAGAAATAATCTGCCATAGTACATAGTATTAACAGTGCCCGCAATAGTAATACTGTCCCCATTGTGCCTATACTAGTAATCATGTTCCACATTATCCCCCAGTAGTAATAATTCACCTTATTATGTGTGACAGTAGAAACATGCCCCCTAATGTGAGCCAGTAGAAAAAATACCCCCTTATAATGTGTGCCAGTACAAACAATTCCACCTTATAATGTGCACCAGTACAAAAAACATATCTCCTTACCTTTCAGATCAGACCCCCATATCACATCTCAGATCACATCTCAAATCAGACTCCTATATCAGACCTTCATGTCAGATTCTCATATCAGACTTCAGATTAGACACCCTTTAGACCTCCATTTAAGACCCCCCCTCCGTAGTTATGTTCTTTCCTACCCTCCTTAGTGCCCACTTACAGTTGTTCTGCTCTCTTAGTGACCCTCTGCTCCCTTAGTGCCCCATTTACAGTAGCGAAGCCCCTGTAGTTTTAATAAAATAAAGTTCTTCCCACCTTGCACTGTTCCCCAGAAGAATTGCCTGGACAGTTGAATTCCCCGGTGAGATCCCATTTCCCGCCTCTACCACAAGGGGCACATAGCACAGCCGACTAACTGCATTACATACAAATAGGCAGCATATATTATCCCAGCCAGCCTGTATGTCCATATGAAAACTTTAATACTGAGAAAAATATGTTTGTCATAGTTTTAGGGATTAGTGAAATATTTGCATGTAACTGTGGGCCCCTAGAATGTATTTTACCAGTGGGCCTATGTGCTCCAGTCTAACACAGACAGAGCACAGCATGCTCTCACCAGCAGCAGGTGCCATACAATGATGTCACAGTTCCTGCTGAGAAGGAGAGAGCACAGGCCAGGGGATTATTCTTGGCCTGTGCACTTTCCTACACAGCCCAGCAGGTGCAATGACATCACTGCATGACCCCTACTGCTGGGGAGAGCAAATGCCAGGGAGTGAGTCCGACTGCTGTGTTTGTTATCCATTACGGCCCAGGCCTTACCTGCCAGTACACACAAAAAGTGATTAATTCTGTGTATATATAGTATACCCTGCTACTGCAATGGTTCTGCCACTGGTGTGCACACTATTTTCCTCACTCCTGCATACCTCCCAACTTAAACAAAAAAAAGGACACATTTTGTGGTGCGCAAAGATTTTCCACACTATGCCACGCCTCTAACTCTGCCCAAAACATAACTATGTACCTAATCCTAAACAGTCCCCTTAATACCCGCACTTAGTAGTTATTTCCCCTTCATGCCACCGCACAGTATTTATGCCCACATTGTGCCCCCTCAAAGAATTATGCCCAGCTTTGCCCCCAGTAATATGCCCAGTTATGTGCCCCCTCATGGAATTATGACCAGCTGTGCCTCCAGTAATATGCCCAGTTATGTGCCCCCAGTAAAATGCCCTGCTATGTGTCCCTCACAGAAAGTAAAAAAACACAACATAATTACCTTGTTCCTAGCAGCAGCAGAACATCGGTTGCTCTTGTCTGTGGAGGAGGAGGAGCCGAGGCTGACTGCCGTCCGTCCCCGCCCCCCGCACAGACCAGAGGTGTGCAGAGCCAGCTAGGGGGAGGAATGATGGAGCAGGGAGCTGATGCCGGCTCTCTGCTTCATCATTACGAGCAACTGTCTCTACTTCCTATGGAAGCAGTGTGCCTGAGAGCGGGACATACCTCACCCGTACCTGGACAGCCACTGAATTCCAGGACTGTCCCACCAGATCCAGGACGGTTGGGAGGTGTGCTCCTGATAAACAGGGCATTCACCTTCTTCTGCACTGGCAAATTGATGTAATAGTGCATCATGCTGAACTGTGTGTCCCGAACAGTGCAGGGGCCCGGCAGTGACTGCTGGCATTGCTATAAACACAGATGGTGGTGGATTAACCCTGTCACGGGGGAGACAAGGGAAGGTGTGCCCTGCACTTGAAACCCCCCTTCTTTCCCTACCTACTTGCCTCAAACGGCCCTAGGCGGCCGCGGACAACCACGAAGACGTTTCCTATACTGGGTAAGTGCAGAGGGAGGGAAAGGGAACACAGGGAGAGACAAAACACAGACGGAACAAACACAATGATAGAGTAGTCAGCAAGCCGGGTCAAACACAGGAGATAGCGTAAATACCAGGGGTCAAGAGAAGAGAGGTCCAAGTCCAAGTCCAAAGTCAGAGTCCAAATAGCAAATCCAAAACACAAGGTCGCACAAGCACTGATCAAAAGTATAAACTAATCACAGGCATCTGAGTGAGGCAGTTGCCATCTTTAAATAGCCCGCCCAGGATCAAGTGATGTGGCCAGCATCACATGACCTGAGGCGGAGCAAGCTGTCCAAACAATATGTGAAGTAGCCATGTGGTGTGATCAGCACCACATGGCTAAACCCAAACAGAGAATTAACTCATGAAGTGCTGGCTGACAAGACCAACACTTCAATTCCCTATTGCTCGTCTCTAGGGGGGCGGAGAGGTCCGGCGATGTCGTGCAGAGGGAGCGCGACGCCGACCTCGCGTGACAGTACCCCCCCCTTCACGAGGGGCCACCGGACCCTTACCAGCGGGAGCAGGCTTATCGGGATGCTGCAGATGGAACTTTTGGATGAGCGAGTCTGCATGCATCCTGGTCAACGGTACCCAAGACCTGTCCTCAGGACCGAACCCCTTCCAATGTACGAGGTACTGGAAGGAATTCCGGACCCTTCTCACATCCACAATTCTGGCAATCTCATGCTCCATTTGTCCTGCTACCTCAACCAGAGGAGGAGACTGTTCCTCAGGACCAACGGGAGCAACATAACGTTTGAGCAAAGACACATGAAAAACATTATGAACACGAAGGGAGTCGGGTAAACATAACCTAAAAGAAACCGGATTGATCACCTTGGTGATCCTGTAAGGACCAATGAAGCGAGGTGCAAACTTGTAGGATGGTACCCTCATGTTGAGATTTTTAGTCGATAACCATACCTTATCCCCAACCTTAAAATTCACACCCTTAGAACGTTTTCTATCAGCCTTAGCTTTTTGAACTCCTTGGGCCTTTTCCAGGTTCGACTGAACCTGTGCCCAAACTGTGCACAGTTCTTGAGAAAAATCATTGACCTCTGGGACAACCGACGCAGATGGGGAACAGGAGCTAAAGCGTGGATGAAAACCCATATTGCAGAAAAACGGCGACATCCCAGAGGATGAATTAACACGATTATTAATTGCAAATTCAGCCAGAGACAGGAATCTGGCCCACACATGCTGGTTATCAGAAACATAACATCTGAGATATTGCTCAACGGATTGGTTAAGACGTTCAGTCTGACCATTGGTCTCCGGATGAAAGGCTGATGAAAAGGACAAAGAGATACCAATCTTATTACAGAACGCCCTCCAGAACCTAGACACAAACTGTACTCCCCTATCAGAAACGATATTCTCAGGAACACCATGCAGTTTGACAATATTATCCATGAACACGGACGCCAAGACCTTTGCAGAGGGTAATTTACACAAAGGAATAAAATGACACATTTTGCTGAATCTGTCAACCACCACAAATATCACGGTTTTACCCTCAGAGCACGGCAAGTCCGTGATAAAGTCCATGGACAGATGTGACCAAGGTCTACTAGGTATGGGTAAAGGATGTAACTCACCCATAGGTCGTGTCTTGGTATTCTTGGACCTGGCACAAGTGTTACACGCAGTTACAAAAGCCTGAACATCTCTGGAGATTGACGGCCACCAATACTGCCTAGAGACCAACTCCTTGGTGGCATTGATGCCAGGATGTCCACACAAAACAGAATTATGGCACTCACCCAGCAGTTGCAATCGCAAATGAGCCGGCACAAACAATTTGTCATTGGGGGTACCAATGGGAGCAAGATGTTGTCCTGCCGAGATTTCAGAAGCGAGGTCAGATGAGGTAGCGGCCACGATGATATCAGCTGGCAGGATGGGCTCAGGAGGGACGTCAGGAGGCTGATACGCCTGGAAACTTCGGGATAAGGCATCGGCCTTAACGTTCTTGCTCCCGGGTCTGAAGGTAACACAAAAATCAAAACGAGTAAAGAATAAAGCCCACCTCGCCTGTCTAGGATTCAATCGCTTAGCCGATTCTAAAAACATTAAATTCTTATGATCCGTGAGGACCGTAATGCGGTGAACTGCCCCTTCTAAAAAATGACGCCATTCCTCAAATGCCCACTTGATTGCAAGTAACTCCCTATTACCAATGTCATAATTCCTCTCGGCAGGAGAGAACTTGCGGGAGAAGAAGGCGCATGGCATAAGATTAGTTAAGGTGGAAGACCCCTGGGACAGAAAATTTTTTGACAAATTTACGATACAAATTAGCAAACCCCAGAAATCGCTGGAGCGCCTTCAAAGAGGAAGGTCGCACCCAATCCACAATGGCCTGTACTTTAACTGGGTCCATTTTGAAAGAAAAAGGGGTGAGAATGTATCCCAAAAAGGCCACTTCCTGAACACCAAAGGTACACTTCTCCCCTTTAACGAACAACTTGTTTTCACGCAACACCTCCAGCACTTGCCTGGTGTGAGATACGTGACTCTCCCAGTCTGCAGAAAAAATCAGGATGTCATCAATATAGACAATTACAAATTTCCCAATAAATGGTCTAAAAATGTCATTGACAAAGTTTTGGAAAATTGCCGGAGCGTTACTTAACCCAAAAGGCATTACCAAGTACTCATAATGACCTTCCGGGGTATTAAAAGCAGTTTTCCATTCGTCCCCCTCACGAATCCTGATTAGGTTGTATGCCCCCTTCAAATTCAGCTTGGTGAACCAACAGGCCCCCTGGACCTGATTCAGCAAGTCAGGAATAAGGGGCAACGGGTATCTGTTTTTAACAGTGATTTTATTGAGCTCCCTGTAATCGATACAGGGCCTCAATCCTCCATCCTTTTTACCAACAAAGAAAAAACCTGCCCCCATGGAGAAACTGAAGGCCGGATGTGACCCTTGGCCAGACTCTCCTTGAGATAATCCCTCATGGACTGACGTTCAGGAGTAGAGAGATTATAAATGCGACCTTTGGGATATTTGGATCCCTCAATAAGGTCGATGGCGCAATCATATTGCCGGTGAGGAGGGAGGAACTCAGTCTCGGACATGGAAAAAACGTCCGAAAAATCGCCGATATACTTGGGCAAGGAAAGAGACTCAGTGGTACCTCCAAACAGCAATACTGATTTACAACATTTGTCACAATTCATTCCCCATTTCTCCAATTCACCTACCGACCAGTTGATCACAGGGTTGTGGTCCTGTAACCATGGCAGACCTAAAACAAGGTCGGCAGGTAAATCCTTTAATACAAGGAAGGAACAAGTCTCGGTATGGGTAATTCCTACAGTTAATACAACCTCAGGAGTACAAAACTCCACTCTCCCATTATTCAATGGAGTGGAATCCAGTGCGATAATTTCAATCACCTTCCTTAAAGGAACTAGCGGAATCCCCACAGATTGTATAAAATCAAAATCAATAAAATTAATGGCAGAACCAGAATCAACAAAAGCCTTACCGGACCCCCTGAGTTGGTTGTACGCAATGGAGATAGGTAATAATACTTTCCTCCTTACCACCGCTGGTGTTACCTTACTTCTGGCAGAAAGCTCTCTAGAGGGCAGAAGTTTCGGGCATTGCTGGAGCCAGTGGTTCGTCTCACCGCAGTAGAAACAGGTTCCATTCAAGCGTCTCTGATCTCTCAAAGTTCCTCCCCACTGTATGGACTCCTCCGGGACCCTGGTAGAAGGTGGACTCAGAAGAGGGGATTCAGGCAGGACGACACCCTGAGGAATATCTGAACGTTCCCTCCGTCTCTCCCTCACTCGACGATCCAGTTTAATGGCTAGTGTCATGGCCGCCTCTAGGGTGTCAGGAGTAGGGTAACTGACAAGTAAGTCCTTAAGATGGTCAGACAGCCCCACCCTAAACTGGCTTCTCAAAGCAGGGTCATTCCATCCAGAGGAAACACACCATTTTCTAAACTCAGCACAGTAATCCTCTACTGGACGGTTACCCTGCCGAATGTCTCTGAGCTGAGTCTCAGCTACAGAAGTCAAGTCAGGCTCCTCATATAATAGGCCTAGGGCCTGAAAAAATGCTTCCACAGACTGCAAGCTTGGGGAGTCAGGCGGTAAAGAAAAGGCCCATTCCTGCGGATCACCTTGCAGCAAGGAAACAATTATTCCTACCCGCTGCTGCTCGGCACCCGAGGAGTGAGGACGTAAGCGAAAATACCATTTTACGCTCTCCTTAAAGGAACGGAAAGTTTTCCGGTTCCCCAAAAACCGATCCGGCAATTTAACATGAGGTTCCACAATGGGGTTAGATGTGGAGGGAGCCGCTACTAGTGCAGGTTGTAGCTGCTCCTGATGTAGGAGCCTCTCGGCCAGGTCCTGGATCATCTGCGCCATACCCTGAACCTGGTCCGTGAGCACCCGCAATTGCTCCATATGATACGGCCTGTGATTCTGTCACGGGGGAGACAAGGGAAGGTGTGCCCTGCACTTGAAACCCCCCTTCTTTCCCTACCTACTTGCCTCAAACGGCCCTAGGCGGCCGCGGACAACCACGAAGACGTTCCCTATACTGGGTAAGTGCAGAGGGAGGGAAAAGGAACACAGGGAGAGACAAAACACAGACGGAACAAACACAATGATAGAGTAGTCAGCAAGCCGGGTCAAACACAGGAGATAGCGTAAATACCAGGGGTCAAGAGAAGAGAGGTCCAAGTCCAAAGTCAGAGTCCAAATAGCAAATCCAAAACACAAGGTCGCACAAGCACTGATCAAAAGTATAAACTAATCACAGGCATCTGAGTGAGGCAGTTGCCATCTTTAAATAGCCCACCCAGGATCATGTGATGTGGCCAGCATCACATGACCTGAGGCGGAGCAAGCTGTCCAAACAATATGTAAAGTAGCCATGTGGTGTGATCAGCACCACATGGCTAAACCCAAACAGAGAATTAACTCATGAAGTGCTGGCTGACAAGACCAACACTTCAATTCCCTATTGCTCGTCTCTAGGGGGGCGGAGAGGTCCGGCGATGTCGTGCAGAGGGAGCGCGACGCCGACCTCGCGTGACAAACCCCTTATATACCGCGATCAATGCTGGATGAGGCATACAGGGGGTTCGCAGATAGAGGGGCTCCCTCTGTGTCTCTGTCAGCCCCTTGCATTACGATAACAGGGGGGGCGATGGCTGTCAAGGCAACCCCAGGCTGGGTCTCATAGGCACACTGTCAGCGTGAAAACTTCAATTTCAATGTAGTACATTGAAACAGGGATCACACCTTGAAAGTCCCTGTACTGGGACAAAAATAAAAAGTGAAAAAAGTAAAAAAAAAAAAGTGTTTTATTAAAAAAAAGTTTGAAGTTAAAAAATCTAACCCTTTCCCCTCAAGTGTTTTAATTTAAAAAAATAAACATATTAGGTATCGCCGCGTCCGTAACAACTGCCTCTATAAAAATATCCCATAATCCATCAAGTAAAAGCTGTAAGAAAATAAAATAAAAACAGTGCCAAAAGAGCCATTTTTTGGTCACCTTGCTTCACAAAAAGTGTAATATTGAGCGATCAAAAAATCATATGTACCCAAAATGGTACCACTAAAGCATCAGCTCTTCCAGCAAAAAAGCCCCCCACACAAAACGATCAGAGGATACATAAAAAAAAAATATGGCTTTCAGAAAATAGTGACACAAAAACATGATTTTTTTCAAAAACACTTTTATTGTGTAAAACTGAGAAATAGAAAAATAGACATTCTTGGTATTACTGCGTCTGTAATAACCTTCTCTTTAAAAATATAACATGATCTACCCCATCAGGTGAACATTGTAGAAAAATAAAATAAAAATGGTGCCAAAACAGACATTTTTTGGTCACCTTGCCTCACAAAAAGTGTAATATCGAGTGATCAAAAAATCATATGTACCCCAAAATGGTAAAATGATAAAAACTTCAACTCTTCCCGCAAAAAAAAAAGTCCACACACAAGACCATTGCCAGAGAATTCAAAATAATATGTCTTCTTTCAGCAAATGAATAATCATGTTTTTTTTTCAAAAATGCTTTAAAAAACAGTGGTAGAACGTAAAAAAAAAAAAAAAACCTATATAAAATTAGTATCTCTGTAATTGTACTGACCTGTAAAATAAAGATGACGCGTCATTTTCCCTCATTATGTACTCCGCAATAACAAAGTCGTATGCTCCCCCAAAAAGTCGTAAAAAAGTCGTATGCGCCCCAAAATAGAACCAATGATAATGGAATCTCATTCCACAAAAAATAAGCCCTCACACAGCTCAATCAAGAGAAAAATAATTATATAGTTCTCAGAAAACGGCTGTGCTGTACAATAGCAACATGGCACCCTTAAACCATCCATCAAAAACTCAGCTGCAAATGCCAAATGACGGTCTTTGGCTAGTTTTACACTAGCACTTAGTATCCAGCAGGGAAAAGCCCGCCCGCTGGATCTCTCTGCATTCTGGCATTGCCGGAAGCTTAAAGGTTGCCGTCCGGCCTATTAACTACAAGGTATAATGTGAACTGGAGGAGATCCAACAGCAACCTGGCGAATATGTCAAAAATCGCCTGAAAAAGAAAAAACGCGCTAATATGACCACTACTCTGAAACTAGCTTTTCCCTTTTGTACCCTGCAGAGTACCAAAACAGCAGTTTATACCCACATTTATGCAATTTTAGCACCCAGTAGAACCCGCTTAACAATTTAAAGAATGTGGTGTGTCTCAGATGGCACAAGCTGGGCACAACATACTGGGCACTGATGTGGAAAATTTGCAATTTCTAATTTCGCACCGTACCCTGCTCATTAATTTCTGCTAAATACCCATGGGGTCAAAATGCTCCACTCCTTAAAGGGATTGTCCCATGAAAAATATTGTACAGTTTTCAAAATAGCACCTGGATCTAAATGCTTTTGTAATTGCATATTATTAAAAATTTAGTATAGCCACTGAGTTATTCAGTAAAATGTATCTGCCACCTGCTGTTTTTTTTTTTTCTTATTTCTTTGTCCGGCTCACTGAGATGGCCGCACATGCTCAGTTTCATCCTTTAACTGCCTCCTGAGCTGTGATTGGGAGAGCATGGACACACCCTCTTAGCTGCAGCAGAAAAAACACTCCTCTTGAGCTGTCAGCTTGATATAAATCTAGCAGAGCAATGAATGGGGAGATCTCTGGATCCAAGTCAGTTACAGGGCTGGTTCTAGCTTTGTTAGAAAGAGGTTGCCATGTACTATATGATCTCTGATTTTCATTTTTACATTAGTCATGGGATAAACCCTTTGATAAATACCTTGAGGTGTGTAGTTTCCGATATAGGGTCACTTCTCGGGGCTCCATTTATTTTTTCATCCCAGAGCCTCTACAGTTGTCAGCACAAGATACATAAGGCACCACAATGATCCTCAAATGCGCATGGTGCTCTTATAATCCTTTGGCCTGGTGTATGTCCAGACAAAAGAATAGGGCCACATGTAGAGTGTTTATAAAACCAGGAAGTACGGTAAAATATTAAGTGGACTTACTTTTCACACTGGCATATGCTGGACACAACATATAGTACACTGACGAGCAAAAGGATAACAATGTTTTGAATTTTTGACTTTCAAGCGCCATACCTCACCATCCACCACAGCTATCAACATGAGACTACCGTCATTTTAAAGACATATGCATAAATTAATATACATATACATACATTGGACTTGCAACTATTTCGCATATGATTAGTTATGCCGATTCTTGTCATGTAACTGCATTGTTACTGTTTTTCTCCTGGCGGTGGAACAATCTTTTTTCTTCTTGTATACTACAAATTACAACCAGTTTTCATATTCCATAATAGCTCAGTGCGTTATTAGGTTAATTCCCAAAAGGTCACTGGTTCAAATCCAGGAGCAGCCATGAAGAACATTTCCCAAGAAAAAAGAAACAGCATCGTCCAGCTCATCAATAGCGGTATCTTGGCCAAGAAAGTTGCCAAACTGCATCATGTGAGCGCCATTACAGCTGGAAGAATATCAAGTAAAGTCTGTCCATCCATTCCAAAGCCAAGAGGTGGACGTCCAGGTAAAATATTGTTGTCCGCAAGTTGACTCATCACCAGGTCTATCAGTTCTGGTGCCACAAATACGGCAGTGGAGGTGGCTCATATGCTTCATAATAGTGAGATCACAGACGTCCATGCAAGCACCGTGCTACGTGCATTACACAGGTCATTAGACTGGGCTCTGATGGGTGCAAATGGGTCTGGAAGAAACAAGTGAAAAGGAGGCCAACGGATTGAGAAATTGAAGGAATTGTTAAGTTTGGTGGAGGAAGCCTGATTATATGGGGATGTTTCACAGCCAAAGGTGTTGGATACTTGGCCAGGATCGATGGTGGTCTCAATGCTGAGCTATATGTGAGTATCCTTCAAGATGAGTTACTTCGTTCACTCGAGTACTATGAGTATGAAAAGAAGGACATAGTGTTCCAGCAGGACAATGACCTGAAACATACGTCGAGATTGGTGAAGAAATTAGTCAATGACAATGAAGTAGAGGTGCTGGATTGGCCCCCACAGTCCCCAGACCTCAACCCAATTGAACATTTGTGGGTAGAATTGAAGAAAAAGCTGTATTCATACACAAGTGAGTCAAGCAGTATGCACCAACATTGGGAACGTGTAGAAGACACCTGGGAACAGATTTTGGTAGAGACATGCTTGAATCTGATCGAGAGCATGACCAGAAGGATCCAGGCAGTGTTGACAGCCAAAGGTGGATTTACTAAATACTAACAAAATAATAAAAATTTAGATTTTTAGGAGCAAAACAGTAACAATGCAGTTACATGACAATAATCTGCGTAACTAATCATATGCTAAGTAGTTGCAAGTCCAATTTATATATGAGATAGCCAAGATGATTATCTTTAAAATGATAGTAGTCTCAAGTTCGAAGTTATAGTGGATGGTGAGATATGGAGCCTTAAATTCAAAAACTCAAAACAGATCAAACCCTTTTGCTCGTCAGTGTATTGGGCACTGAAATGACATATCTGTGGAAAAATTCCAGTTTTCACTTTGCATCATCTAATGCGAATGTATTTTTGCAAAACACCTGTGGTGTCAAAATGCTCACTACACTCATTGGTAAATTCTGTCAGGGCATAGTTTCTAAAATGGGGTTAATTCTTGGGGGTTTCTTTTTTTTAGATTTAACCTCAGAGCCTCAACAGTTGACGGCCAGTGCTGTACAAATCACCAAACTAGGCTTCAAATGCACATGGTGCTCTCTCTCTTTCTTCCGAACTCCGCTGTGTGTCCATATAGCACTTTATCGCCACATATGGGGTGTTGCCCTATTCAGGAGAAAATGGGTAACATTGTGGGGTGCATTTTCTCCTATTACCCCTTGTAAAAATGAAAAACTGTGGTCTAAAGTGTCATTTTCTTGTGAAATATATAATTTTTCATTTTCACTGCCAAATGATTTTAAATTCTATGAAATGCCAGTTGGGCCAAAGTGCTCACTACACCCCTTGAAAAATTCCATTGAGGTAGTTGTTTCTAAAATAAGGTCACTTTTTGTGGTTTCTACTGTAGGGGTACCGCAGGGTGTATTCAAATTCGCCATGGTGTCTGAAAATTATTCCAATGAAATCTGCACTCCAAAAGCCATACGGTACTCCTTCCATTCTGGGCCCTGCTGTGCACACATACAGCAGTATATGAGCACATATGGGATGTTTCTATATTCAGGAGAAAATGGGTAACAAATTTTAGGGTGCATTTTCTCCTGTTACCCCTTGTGAAAATGAAAAGGTTGAGCCTAAAGCAATATTTTCATGTAAAAAATGTAATTTACATTTTCACAGCAAGTGTTTTTGAATTCTATGAAACACTTGTTGGGTCCAAGTGCTCAGGACTCTTCTTGAAAAATTCTTTGAGGGGTGTACTTTCAAAAATGGGGTCTTTTGGGGGGAGTTTCCACTGTAGGAATGCATCAGGAGGTCTTCAAATGCAACATGGCACCTAAAAATTATCCCAGTGAAATCTGCCCTCCAAAATCCATATGGTGCTCTTTCCCTTCTAAGCCCTGCCGTGTGCCCATACAGCAGTTTACAACCAAATATGGGACGTTTCTGTAAACAAGTAATAAATATTGAGTAATAAATATTGAGTTTTGTTTAGTTATTAACGTCTGTTGTGTTACAGTAAAAATGGATTAAAATGGAAAATCTGAAAAAAAGGGAAATTTTGAAAAATCTGCTCTATTTTACTTTAATTCTTGTGGAACACCTAAAGGATTAAGAAAGTTTGTAAAATCATATTTGAATAACATTAGTTTCCAAAATGGTGGTTTCTATTATGTAAGCTCCTCAAAGTGACGCTATAACTGAACTGGTCCTTTAAAAAGCGGGTTTTGTCTTAAAAGTTTTAAAAATATCATCTAAAATTATAATCCTAAAAATAAAATGAAATTTATAAAATGATGCCGACATAAAGTAGACATATGAGGAATGTAAAGTAACAATTATTTTATCCGCCTTAAAAGCAGAGAAATTTAAATTTTGAACATTGCAAATTTTTAAAAAATTTTGGTAAATTTGGGATTTTTTTTTTAGAAATAAAGGTGAAACATGTTGACTTAAATTTACCACTGTGATGAATTAAAATGTGTCACAAGAAAATCTCAGAATGGCTTGGATAAGTAAAAGTGTTTGTAAATTATTATCACATACAGTGACACGTCAGATTTTCAAAAAATGGCCTGGTCAGGAAGGTGAAAATTGGCCCAAGGTAGAAAGGGTTAATGGAGTGAAATAGGGAAAAAAAACAATTCTGTTGTTGTTTTATACCACATTTATATGCTTTTTGTTATGTTTCGATACTTTTAAGTAAAAACTGAAAATAAAATTCTTTGCATTGCCATATTTTGATACCCATAACTTTTTATCTTGATCACTTTTTTTGAATGCAAAGCTATGAAATAAAGATGAGTGAATCGATTCTATCGATTCAAAATGCATTCTGAAGTTATAAAAAAAAACAAAATAGAGGATCAACTCTAGCAGGATAGCAGGCTGAACTGGATGGACAGATGTTTTTTTTGGCCTTATAAACTATGTTACTATGTAATAAAAAAATAGGACAAAATAGAGGAAAATTGATCTATGAAACGCAAGGAGGTATGTATAACTATCGATAACTAACGATCAGCTCCTGAGCCACTGCCATTAAAGACCCAACATCTACTGTACATGTCGTAAAATGGTTAAAACTGATACAACTTGTTACACACAGATGTAATGTTCCCTCTTTCTTCTTGTTTCTAGGAGCCGCATTAAAGGAAGAACCAAAACGTATCGGTGAGCAATTTATTTTTCATTCTTTTAAATTGCTGACTAACCTGATCAGTGAATCAACACAATGATATGTACAAAACAAAAAAACAGACAAGACCCATTATTCTAATAAAGACTCCAGACCCTCAAAATACAGACCCCACAACAAATTCCCAGACCTCCTAAATAAATAGAGCCCCTAATTGAATACAGATCGCAGACCCTCTAAACTAATACAAATCCTATACCATACATCCTAAACTAATACAGATCCCAGACTAGACCCACTTAACCCTTTCACTCTCAGAGGTTTTTTTGTTTTTGCGTTTTTGTTTTGCTCCCCCTGCCTTCACACAGCCATAACGTTTTTATTTTTCTGTTAACATAGCTGTATGAGGACGTGTATTTTGCGGGACAAAATGTACTTTCCAACGCCACCATTTAATGTTGCATATGATGTAGTGGGAAGCGGGAAAAAAATTCCAAATCAAGTGAAATTGCAAAAAAAAAAAAAAACAATTCCCCCACAGTTCTACGGGTTTTTTATTTACGGCATGTGATGTGCATTAGAACTGACCAGTTACTTTCATTCTACAGGTCAGTACAAATCCGGCGATACCTAATATGTATAGTTTTTCTTGCGTTTTGATAGTGATAAAATAATTATAATGTTGGAATAAATTTTTTTTTTGTCGCCATATTTTAACGCTATAACTTTTTGGTACTTATGTGTATGGAGCTGTCTTGGGGCTCATTTTTTGCGGGGAGATCTGAACTTTTTTAATTTATACCATTCTGGGGTGTGTATAACTTTTCATCACTTTTTATTTAATTTTTTAAAGAAAAAAAGCGACAAAAAAAACGCTGTTTTCCGTATGGGAAAGAAATTTCAATATTTTTATAATATGGGTGTTTTCGCACATGGCGATACCCATGATGTGTATATTTTTTTATTTTTTTACTACTTTTATTTTTATTTTGGGGAAAAGGGGGTTCCCTATGGGAACTATAACAAGCAGTCATCTGATTGCTCATATCTTAGACTCCAATGCACTTGCTGTCACGATGTGGGAGGAGAGGGGGTAGTGAGCACTGTCTGTAACCCCGACCACTATCCCTGCCTACTTACAGTGTAAGCCCTAATCGGCAGAACCGTAACTGGACGACAATCCCTAACCTAAATAATTGCACAGGGCAGGGGGAGGGGAACACGGGAAAAGACAAACACAGACAGAACAAACACAATTATAGAATAGTCAGCAAGCCAAAGTCATACCAAGAAGTCACGTCAAAAACCAAAGGAGAGAGCAAAAGCGAAGTCCGAAGTCTGTAGCCAAAGATCCAAAATACACAAGTCAAATCACAAGGGTCAAACGCACAGCACTGCTTTCAGAGACTAATCACAGGCAATCTGTAACCACAGGTTGCCAGTTTAAATAGCCCACCAGATAGGTCATGTGACGTGGCCAGCGTCACATGACCTGATTTGCATAATGAGCGCTGGCCAATGTGACCAGCGCTCAAAGTAATTCCTAATTGGTCATGTGGTCAGCACCACATGACCCCATATACAGAGCTATAAATAAATATATATAACAAAATATATTGAACGCTGGCAATGCAGCCAGCGTTCACAGACCTCGCCTTGCTCGTCTCTAGGGGGCAGGGAGGACGCCGGACGCGCGATGACAGAGCGCGCCGGATCCTCCCTGCAAACGTCGTCATGGAGACGAGGACGCTAGTCGCATCCTCGCTCCGACACAGCAGAGGATGTCTGGCGGCGCAGCACAGGGGAAGCGCGCTGCCGGCTCCCCATGACACTTGCATTGGAGTCTATGATAGTTTCCTATGGAGCCCTATTACCGTCCAAAAAAATTAATTCTTGATGTGACATTCTGCTGAAGAGCAGACCGTTAAAAAAATGTAAGTGTGACACGCTAATGCTGAGCTGACCATCCGAAAAAATTATATTCTTGATGTGACATTCTGCTGAAGAGCAGACCGTAAAAAAAATTTAAGGGTGACACGCTGATGCCGAGCTGACCGTTTGGTTTGATATTCTTGATGTGACATTCTGCTGAAGAGCAGACCAAAGAAGAAATGACCAGGGCACGGGTTATGTTTCTGGACACATGCTGGTGTAAGGCGGGGACGGCACACAGGGAAAAATAGTGGCGACTGGGGACTGCGTAACGAGGGACAGCCGCCGCCATCAGGCTGTGAAAAGCCTCAGTGTCCACCAGCCTAAACGGCAACATTTCAAAGGCCAGCAATTTAGAAAGTTGCGCGTTTAGAGCTATGGCCTGTAGGTGGGTGGCAGGGTATTTGCGCTTGCGTTCAAATGCCTGGGATAAGGACATTTGAACGCTGCGCTGGGACATTGAAGTGGACGTGCTGGCTGATGGTTCCTGCGAAGGTCCAGGTACAGGGCGGGAGGCATCTGGGCCTGCGTCTTGGACAGCAGGTAACAGAGGGGAAGAGGAGGCAGTGGTGTGACCTGCAGACACAGATCGTGGACCCAGGCGTTCGGCCCACCTTTTAGGGTGCTTTGCTGACATGTGGCTGATCATGCTGGTGGTGGTCAGGTTGCTGGTGTTTACGCCTCTGCTCATCTTGGTACGGCACAGGTTACAAATTACAATACCTTTATCGTCAGCACTTTCCTCAAAAAACCGCCAGACTGCAGAACACCTACCCCTTGGCAAGGGAGCTTGCCGCAAGGGGCTGCTCTGGGGAACAGTTGTGGGCCTGGTTGTCGTGGCCTGCCTTCTCCCTTTTGCCACCCCACTGTCTTTTCCAGCCTGTTGCGCTTGACTTATTGGCAACTGTGTCTCATCATCATCATACACCTCGTGAGACGCTAGTTGCCGGTCCCCACCGTCATCTTCCTCAGACTGTGTTTGCTCAATAGGTTGGGAATCAGGGCACAATATCTTTTCATGTCCCACTTCAAGCGGCCTTGGCGAGAGGCCCGAGCCAAGGAATGGTGATGAAAAAAGCTCCTTGGAATATCCAAATGTGGGATTAGTTCTTTGCCCAGACTCTGCATGGTGGGAGGGAGGAGGATCAGGGTGAGGATGCGGTTCCCAGACTCTTGGCTACTGAGACTGGACTTTGTGGACGAGGGGGTGGTGCTGAACCGACTGGAAGCATTATCAGCTGAAATCCAACCGACTACCTGTTCGCACTGGTGTGGCGACAAGAGTTGTGTCTTGTGCCGTCCTGCAAACTGTGACATGAAGCTAGGAATTGTGGATGACTTTGTTTCTTGGGCTCTGCCAGCAGGCACAGTTTCACCGCGCCCAGAACCATGGCCTCTGCGTTCACCATCAGTAGCACGCCCACTTCCCCGTTCCTTAGTGCTCTCCTTGCGCATATTGTATAGTATATATGCAACTTGGTTGCAACTACAGTACTGCAGATTTTTATTAACTGTATGATCAGAAAAATTTAAACGAATGTCCAATATTCTGAATGCGCAAACGTTATAGAGCAGACGCAAATGAGGAACTGTGGCCTAAATTAATATTAAATATTAAGTATTAAATGTAATAATGGATGTCAGCTACATAGACTTTTGAACGGTTGTAATACGCTGTGCACCTAGCGTTACTGACAGGGCACACTTGGGTTTTTTTTGCCACCCAAAAAAAACCCAAACAGACGTATTTCACAATGGACTTTGGTCTTTTTGGAACAGAAACAATCTTTCTACCTACCCAAATCCTATCCCTATAGTTTAATTCCCTCCTTGGGCAAATTAAACTGCAGACGCAAATGAGGAACTGCGGCCTAAATTAACGGTATTAAATGTAACAACGGATGTCAGCTACACAGACTTTAGAACAGTTGTAATACGCTGTGCACCTAGTGTTACTGACAGGGCACACTTGGGTTCTTTTTGCCACCAAAAAAAAAAGCAGAAGAATTTACCAATGGACTTTTGTGTCTTTTGAACAATGATACTAACCCTGCCTATAGAAATTATATCCCTACACTAGTCCCTCCTTGCGCAAATGTTATACAGCAAGACGCAAAAGAAGTACTGCGGGCTTAACAGCAGAAATTATAGCAAAGTATGTCAGGTATATAGTATACAGAGAGTGTCCTACAGCATGCAGCAGCAGCAGCACATGTGGCATTAATGGCAGGCCACCTAGTGCTATTTTCACCACTTTTAAACACCCCAAAAATAATACAATATTGCTTTGTGCCCTTAAAAGGGCTTTTGGGTCTTTTTTGAGCGATTTCTGTCCCTGCCTAGCGTGCTTCTCTCCCTACAGTGTATGTCCCACCTAGCGCTATTTTCACCACCTTTAAAGTCCTCCAAAATAATAAAATGTAGGTTTGTGCCAGATATAATAGCCCCTAAAAGGGATTTGGGTCTTTGTTTAGCGATTTCTATCCCTGCCTAGCGTGCTTCTCTCCCTACACTGTCTGTCCCTGCATGCAGCAGCTCTCCCTTTATAGCACCCGGTGACATGTGACCCAGCCAGCCAGTCTGTGTAATGCCAGTAGCTAAGATGGCTACTGGCATTACACTGAATGCCATCCCTCCCCGCACGCTTGTTGGCTAATTAGCGTGCGGGGAGGTGACTCGAGCGTGGCGCTCGAGCACACGCGGTATTCGGCCGAATACCGCGTGGTCCCGAGCACTGCCATGTTCGGCCGAATAGTGTATTCGGCCGAACATCTTTGCTCAACACTAGTACATTTCTCTTGACACTGTTATGGCAGACAGCATACCAGGTTGTAGACTACATTGCAGATTCTGACCAATGCAATATTATGTTTAGAAGTAATCTGGGACTTTATTGTGAAATACATCTATGAAAGAAACCTCTTGCATAGCACAAAGAGAAAAAGATGCATTGGTTACTGCCTTTTACATTCACGCATTATTTGTATTATTATTATTATTATCATTAGAAGTAGTATTATTGTATAACCCCTTCTCACTTTCATGTTATGATCAGGTATTTGTATCCCTTTGCAGAATATGAATTTACAAGTGACGGCTGGCTTATCCACAATGACAGCCAATATTATATTGGCAAAGAAGAAATGCCGATGGAGAAAGCACAAGAATTTTGTAAACGCAATTTTTCCAATCTTGTCTCCATTAACAGTGAATCTGAGCAGAGATTTATCTGGAAATATGTAAGTTCTGAATTCTAATATTCTTCTCATTTTAGGCTAAAGGTCCACTGCGACTTCTGTGCTAAAATTATGTCCAGGACAGGATTCTGATTGCTGCACACGGGGTGATGATGGGATACCAAGTAAAAAGACATAGTCTTATATATGTTGGCAGGGGCGGATTGGGAATTAAAAGTGGCCTTGGAAAAACAAATAAAAGTGGCCCAAAATTGTGGGCGGGCCAAGATTGAGAGAGGCGGGGCCAGAAATACCATAGAGGGAACATTATATCATGTCCTCCCCTTGCCCTCCAGTAATGCCCCCCACCCCAGTAATATTCCCATAGCGGCCATAGTAATGCTCCCACCCCCAGTAATGTCAATATAGAGCCCCCAGTAATGCACCCTGGCCCCAGTAATGTCCTTATAGCTCCCCCAGTAATGCCCCTCTGCCCCAGTAATACCACCCCCCTCCCCAGTAATGTCACTATAAAGCCCCCAGTAATTCCGCCCTGTTTCCAGTAATGTCACTATACAGGCCCCAATAATGCCCCCTTCCCCCAGTAATGTCACTATAGTGTCCCCATTAATGCCCCCTGCTACCAGTTATGTCACTATAGAGCCCCCAGTAATTTCCCCTCTGCTCCCAGTAATGTTACTATAGAGTCCCCAGTAATTTCCCTTCTGTCCCCAGTAATGCCCCCTTGCTCCCAGTAATGTCCCTCCCTGCCACAGTAATGTACAGTGGACACTTAAATGTGCCCTGCCCCCTTATTGTCAATGGCTGGCAAAAAACAAACAAGCAAAAAAAACTTACCTTAGTGTACAGAGCTGGAGCAGCCTCTTCTGGCCTGTGTCCTGGAGCAGGAGGGATAGGGGTGATGACACAGCGTCAGTCGCGCTGACGCTGGGAGTGGGAGGAGCCACAGGTCCTTTCCCATCTGAAGAGCACAGTAGTGAGCTCTCTCCTGCTGTCGGGTGTCAAAGGACCTGACAGCAGGAGGTACAGGGGCGGGCACATTATCAGAGGCAGGGGCCGCACCATAGGGCATGATAAGAAGATCACAGAAGGGCCAGCAGCGGCCGCCGCCCTCTATACAATACACATTGCAATACACAATACAATACACATTGCGGCCAGCAGCAGCCCTGCTGCGATCTCATTATCATGACATTGGTATGATAATGAGATAACAGCAGGGCTGCTGGTGGCCGCAATGTGTATTGTAATGTGTATTGTAGTGAGGGCGGCCGCCGCCGCTCACCCTGCTGCTGCCGGCCCACAGCATACTTTAGGCAATCGGCCCACCGGGAAGTGTCCCGGTGGGGTACATTGCCAATCCGCCCCTGTATGTTGGCGCTATATAAATAAAGATTATTATTATTAGATTATATTAATATATTATCAGTAAAACACTGACATACAATCATGCTTTGAATACTAGGTATTGCCCACAGAAGGCAGTGTACTGAGCATGTACATGGCCAAGGATGGAGCTTGCATGAGATTTCATTTGGGATATTGCAGAAAAGGTGGGCACTATCAGTCAGGGCAGCCAGGGCACTGAGAGGAACTTACGAGTGAATGCCAAGACTTGGACTGACCTCAGGGCCAGATAAGAGTTCAATTTTCTCAGCAATAAAAAAAGCTAGGAACAGCCAGAAAGGTGTCCACAAGTGTTAGAAGTCATTCAATAGTCATAGTTCACCATACTGCCTTAAAACTAAGACACTCATGACGTGAAAAAAACAAACAAACAATGGCGAAAAGATCAATCAAAAAAGATCAATAAAAATCAATAAATTTTAAGCACTCCAAAATGATGGCAAAAACTACAGTCTGTATCACAGTCCCTACAGGGCTGTGTTGGTAGTAAAATAACAACAGGATTGGACTTGGAATGTGGAAATATAAAAAAACCTCACTTAACACCACGCAGGAGCCCCAACACCATGGTGTGCCCAGAGTGCAGGAAGGGTTGCACCCCTCCCTTCAGGGACTGTACAGTCCTGGGCTAGAGCGAGGACTGTCGCTGTAAACTGTGAGTACCACTAAAAGAGCCACTACCACTCCTCTCATCCTCATCTCCTTTGCAGGCTGCTGCATGAACCATAAAGTAAATAAAATAAAGTTAGCATATGGCTACATCAATCGAAAAATAGAAAAAAAATTATAGATCTTGAAATGCTTTGTTAAATATAAAAAAAATTGCTAACTCCTAACGGCCTAAATAATGCCGCCCAAAACTGACAAAATAGGGGTTAATGACAGGTACCAGGTCTATTTTTAGCCTATGAATTTTTTGTCTATTAATTCTCTTGCTGCCATTTAAAAAAATAAAATAAAATTACAGAAGCCAGAATGCTGGTGTGAACAGAGCCTTACTCGCCCTGATCTCTCTTTTTTTTAGATTTTAAACAGAAGAGCGAAAAACATGTATTACATTGGTCTACGTTTAGGAATGGATAAAGAATATAAGTAGGTGGTTAACAGATAAGCCATTGATGTACTTTTTTATTATTGAATGTTTATGCATGATACATACTGAATATATTGGTGCAGTTTATGAAGTGTTAAGATTAAAAATGTGATAACCCATCTAAGTGGCAAGTTATGTGACCTAGAGATCCCCAACATGGGCAGAAGATCAACCTAGGAACGAAGATACTTTAAGTTGTTTTGCAGGGTTATTCCAATAAGAACAAGTTATCCCCTATCCACTGGATAGGGGATAACTGCTATATTGGCAGGGACAACCATGAGAACAGGGAGCCTGTGCCCCTCATTTAAATGGAATGTTATCTGACCACTGGGGTTATCCCATTCCTCAAAAAAAAAAAAAAAAAAAATAAAAAATAAAGCAGCAAATGCCATAAAAACATCTCTTCAGTCCACTGCCATTGCAGGGCAGATGGTGGTCCCCTAGTCTTTGTTTCCAGCACTGGACTGCTGAAGTCAATCAGTGAACTCAGTGGTCACATGTTACGTTATGAAACGCATAATGACTGAGCCCACAAATTAGCTGCAGCAGTCACATGATGACTGCCTAGAAACAAGGACTAAGAAGTGCCTGCATCAGAGTCATTTGCAGCCTTAAAGAAGAACTACTGCAAAAAATGTTATTTCATGTCCTGCTAGAAATGTACATGATGTAATCTGTAGTGAATGTCATTTTCTTACCAGTGTCTGTATTTTTAACTTATATCATCCTGAAGTTTCTTATCTGTGTCATGTGACTAGGAATAAGACCCACCAACTCACACAGAGACTTATGTGTGGACAGGAGGTCTAATTCTCTATGCATTCCTATGGGAGCCTCACTTTCAGTCTCATAGGAATGAATAGAGCAGTGACTGGCTTCCTGTCCTGGGTCAGTCACATGACCCAGCTACAATAAGAAGAGAGTGGATAACTCTCATTTAGAGTCTCTCATAAGAAGATGACAATCACTACAGATTACATCATGCACCTTTCTAACAGGTCAGAGAATAAAAAAATTTGCGGGAGTTCTTTTATATCTATATATACAATTTTGTTTGTTTGAGAAACAGAATAACTCCTCTAACACATACATTAACTGTACCACTTTATAAATACAGATACGTCTTTCCATACCTTTCCTCTTGGCTCACGAAATCTTCAGATGATTGTAAACACGTTTTTTTTTTCATGTTTAAAGCTGGTCTTCTTGTGCCATTTGTCTTGGAAAGGTAAGGAAAGACGTACCAGAACTGTATGTGGATTGTGCATGTACATGCGGTTATAATATTTGGACAATGCATTTTTGTTTGTGTGGTTTTGCCATACTTTGTGTGATGTATGTAACAATTACAACCTGTACATGTGGTTTTCAATGCTGCACCAAAACTTCAACCAAAGGGACACGCTGTAAAAACCACATTCTTTTAGCTGTGCTGTATGGGTACACAGAGGTACAGTTTTGGTCCACAAAGTTCTGTGGGTGCTGTATTTGATACCCATGGAAATGGAACTAAACTGTAATACCATAAAAACCCATAAAACCTTTTTTTTTAAATAGTTTTCCACACCAAGAAATAACATATCCATATATTAGTATATCAGAAGTTAAAGCAGAAGCCAAATTTGGTAGCACAGAGGAGGAAACATTTGTCTCAGATGAAGCACATCAATGGCTTCTTTAAAGGGGTATTCCCATCTTAGACAATAGGGGCATATCGCTAGGATATGCCCCCATTGTTTAATAGGTGCCTGGGACCCGCACCTATATCGAGAACGGAGCGGGGAGCGCTGGTCCCATAGAGCGCATGCACCACGCATGTACGGCCACAGCTTTTTTTGTCGGCCCTATAGAAATTAATGGAGGGCGGCCGCGGTGGGACCCGCACCTATAAGACAATGCGGGCATATCCTAGCAATATGCCCCTATTGTCTAAAATGGGAATAACCCGTTAAAGGGGCTGTCCAGGATTAAAAAAAAGGGTCTGCTTCTTTTTGCTTTTTTTTTTCAACTCAGCTCATGAATTGTGCTTGTATTGCAGCTCAGCTCTAATCAAGTGAATGGGACTGGGATACAAGTAGAGCTAAGATACATTAATAGATACAGTACATTGACAAAGGTGGCACTACTTTTAGAAACAGACCCCTTTTATCTAATTCCAGATAACCCCTTTAAGTATTCTGTCTGATCACTCTCCTTGTTTATTATATTTTCCCATTATCTTAACAGCTGCATTTGTTTATCAGTAGGTGGATAGATGGCTCTCCAGTTGACTTTGCTGCCTGGGGGAAAAATCAGCCTGAATTTCACGATGATGAGTCTTGCACAGTGATGTCTTCACAATGGGGTATGGCTTAAACTAGAGATGAGTGAACCTTTTGAGATTCGGTTTGTTCCAGGTTCACCGACTTTTTCAAAAAGTTTGGTTCAGACCAGAATCGATCCTACCTGAACCAAAATTACCCCAGTTGCCCTGAACATTGGTATATAACACCCTCTAGTCTCCTAGGAATTTTTAGAAAAACATGTTATCTCTTTTTGTTACATTTTTAGGTAATTTTTACCTTTTCATACCCTCCACCCTAAGCTCTTGAATGCAGTGACAACAATAGCAAATAACATCTGTTAACGATTTCGCTACCAGCGCCATAGGAACATGATGCCCGCTCACACATGCGGCGGGCGTCATGGCTGGCAAGTCTCTGCTGTTTCAAACAGCAGAGGCCTGCCTCTACTTACGCGATCGGTAACTAAAGGCATTAGATACCATGATCATGTGAGATCATGACACCTAATAGCGCGCTTCCAGGTGTCCTATAGATGCCCTGTGTGCCCTATAGATGCCCCGTGTGGCCTATAGATGCCCCGTGTGACCAATCTGGGCATCTGCAATTATCCTGAATGCCATAACCTTCACTGATAAGGCTTACAGCTTTCATGCTGCAATTCTTATTTTGCCCACTAGATGGCAGGCCAGGAAAAGAAATGAGCAAACCTGACATTAAATTGCATGTTAAAAATCCTTGATAGATCCCTGAGGAGGAGGGGTTGGAGGAAAACATCCTTGATAGATCCCTGATGTATAAGTTCATATATGATGCTTAAAATAATCACAATAAATAAAAAAAATGTTAAAAAATATATAAAAAATATAAAAGTTTAAATCACACTCCTTTCCGTATAATTAAAAAATAAATACCTAAATAACAAAAAATATAAACATCATGGGTATCACCGCGACCAAAAACACCCATACTTTTAAAATCTAAAAAAAAAAATTCAATATGGTGAATTGCGTAACGGAAAAAAGGGTCAAAATTGCTGATTTCCCACTTTTTCATTATTTTTTTTACCAAAAAGTCAAGCACACTACAAAATGGTATCAATAAAAACTATGGATTGTCCTGCAAAAAATGAGCCCCTAAACAGCTCAGTGGATGTAATTATAAAAAAGTTAAGGAGGTCAGAATATGACGATGTAAGAAAAACATTTTTTTTTCAAAGTTTAAATTTATTTTTACACTATTTAAACATAGCAAACCTACACATATGGGGTATCGTTGTAATCGTACTGACACAGAGAATGTAGGGAATGGGTCAGTTGTTGAAAAGATTGGTGGAGCAGCAGCTTCCTCTAACTGCTCCTCCACCAATCAGATTACACAGTGCAGCATCGCAGAGGAGAGGTAGGAGAATCCCTCTCTCCCCATCCTCTTGTTTCAATGCGCAGCGTTACGATCCCACCCCACCTCTGGAAAGAGAGAGAAATAGGGCCCCAAAGCAGTCGCTTCCCCTGCTTCCCCTATAGCTACGCCACTGGCTGGCATGGTGGGAATATATAGGTTTGCTTCACAGACGGTCCACTGCACCGTTACATTTTCTTCATCATTGCCAATTACTTTTTCACCAACTGTTGTATGGCAGTGATAAAGGGGAAGGTGAATCCACTGCCGAAGAAAAGTGTCATCCTCCTACAAGTCTCCACTTGTTCTCAATTAAAAAGGGGATGTTCTTGCTGTGGCCTTCCTCATAGTGGCCGCTTCTGCGGACGACAGAGGAGGTGTACCTACAGACAGCCTGACCGAACATGAAGGCAGACGGGGAGACACTCCCTCATGTAAAATTGTTTTTTTAGTGTCTGTATTTGACGCTACTAAAAAATTTATTGGAGAGAGGGCCTGTAGGTGGCCCTCCGTAAACATTGTTTGTATAGAGCGCCAGTTGGCCCTCAGAAACATTGCCTGTTGACTCAGCGTTTCTGTGCGAAGAGGAGGATGAGGAGGAGGGGTTGGAGGAAGAGGCATAATAAGTCTGAGAAACCGTGACCGAGGTAGGCCCCGCAATCCTTGGTGTGGGCATTACATGAGTGGCCCCAGGGTCAGACTCGATCCCAGCGTGGATGATGTTCTGTGACACGTGCTGGTGTAGGGCTGGGTGTAGGGCTGGGACAGCACTTCGGGAAAAATAGTGGCGGCTGGGGACCAAGTACCAAGGGGCAGCCACCGCCATCAGGTTGCGGAAAGCCTCAGTCTCTACCAGTCTATAGGGCAGCATCTCCAGGCTCAACAATTTGGAGATGTGGACGTTTAGGGCTTGGGCATGTGGGTGGCTGGAATTGTATTTGCGCTTGCGCTCAAATGTCTGCTGCAAAGACAGCTGAACGCTGCACTGGGACACATTGGTGGAGGTTGTGGAGGATCGTGGAGGTGAAGGGGTGGTTGTAGGGCGGGAGGCGCTCGTGCCGGGGTCCTGGGCGGGGGGTTGACTCGCCGAGCCAGCATGTGACACAGGGGAAGGGGCAGTGGTGTGACCCGCAGGTGGTGAACGGCCTTGGTTCCACTGAGTCGGGTGTTTAGCACTCATATGCCTGCGCATGCTGGTAGTGGTTAGGCTGGTAGTGGTGGCTCCCCTGCTGATCCTGGTGTGGCATAGGTTGCACACCACAGTCCGTCGGTCATCCTCACTTTCTTTAAAAATCTCCAGACTTGCGAACATCTAGGCCTCGGCACGGGAGCTTGACGCCGTGAAACAGTTGCTGATCTACCTGCTCTGGCCCTGCTTCTCCCTCTGGCCACCCCACTGCCTCTTCCAACCTGTTCTGGTGCTGCACTTGCCTCCCCCTCAGAAGCACT
Source organism: Rhinella marina (assembly GCA_900303285.1). Lineage (NCBI taxonomy): Eukaryota > Metazoa > Chordata > Amphibia > Anura > Bufonidae > Rhinella > Rhinella marina. The sequence continues at coordinate 27,574 of ONZH01015030.1, read as the reverse complement.
GTCTTGAGTTGGATTACCAACCCAGCTCGGGTCAGTCACCTCATCATCCACCAGCTCTTCCTCCGATTCCTCACTCTGCTCCCCCCTCGGACTTACTGCCCTGACAACAATGTCACTGTCTGACAACCGTGTCTTATCATCATCATCATTATCATCCGACACCTCTTCACACACTACTTGCACTAAGTCCACACTCTCATCACCTACAGTGAAAGTTCTAAATTTTGGGCATCGGGGCAGAGCAACTGCTCAGGTTGCTCTTGACCAGTGGTTTGTGTCTCTGGGTACGGTCCTGAAAAGAGTTCCTGTGAGTATGCCTGATCTGAATCCATACTTTCCGTGGGAGGGGGCAGGCCGGGGGGAAGGAGGTTGAGCTGGAGGAGACAGAGGTCTACTCCCTTGGCTAGCGTGGGTGGACTGCGTGGAAGACTGGGTGGTGGATAAATTACTGGACGCATTGTCCGCTATCCACGTCATCACCTGTTCGCACTGTTGTGGTTTCAATAGTGGTGTACCACGTGACCCAGTAAGTTGCGAGATGAAGCTAGGGAGCGAAACTCTGTGGCGTTCCACTGCTCCCTCATCAGCATGTACAGTGTCACCCTGCCCAGGACCACGGCCTCTGCCCCCTACACTACTTGAACGCCCACTCCCTCGTCCTTGACCCTTAGCCCTTGGGTTCAACATTTTGTATATTCACTAAACTGTCGAGTTAATATCTGAGGCCAAAACCGTATTCAGTAGACAGTAGAATTACTATCTGAGGCAAAAAAATGTAGTCTTTAGACTCCAGCTATTGCACCGCAAACCACTCAATTTTGCACTGGACTGTAGTTTATATAACTGAGAATAAAAACGTATTCTCTAGACTGCGGCTAGTGTATCGCACACCTCACAATTGTTCACTGGACTGTAGTTTATATAATTGAGTGAAAGAAATTATTCTCTACTGCGGCTAGTGTATCACACACCTCACAATTGTTCACTGGACTGTAGTTTATATAACTGAGTGACAAAACGTATTCCCTAGACTGCACTACAGATCCCAGCAAGCCAAGGTACAGCGGCAGCAAAAATGAGTACTGAGAGGACTTTGGGCAATTTCATTGGGGTCTGTGTGGACCATGTGCTGTCCCCTTTCTGCCACCAGTGCACAGTGTGCAGCCAAGATAGCAGTAGCTGCACTACAAGTCCCAGCCAGCAGCCGAGAGGAGGACAAAAAAAAAAAAATGTCGTTGTAGCCCTTAGAAGGAGCGTTGGGTTCTTTGTGGACGATTCCTGCCTAACCAGATTCTAATTTCACGACCTAACAGTGTGCAGCCAAGATGGCGGTAGCTGCACTACAAGTCCCAGCCAGCAGCCAGGAGGAGACCAAAAAAAAAAGGTGCTTGTAGCCCTTAGAAGGGCTGTTGGGTTCTTTGTGGGTGATTCCTGCCTAACCAACAACTAAATTCAGGCCCTAACACTCTCCCTGACAGCAGCTCTATCCCTAATCTCATGCAGACGGCGTTTGACGCGAGCATCGCGGGATCAGATTCTTATATTCCCAGGTCATCTGATCTGGCCAGCCAATCCCTGCTATCGACTTGTAGGGTTCCCACGTGATGCTAGGAGGTACCAAAGACTCTCCTGCATGTTAATTGGCTGAAAAATAACATGCAGGAAGAGGAAGTTGCCATTTCCTCGAGGATCGCGATATGCTCGTCCGAGTAGCGAGCATATGCGAATACCCTAATGCTCGAATGAGCACCAAGCTCGGACAAGCATATTCGCTCATCTCTACCCCCTTCCCCTAAAATCAAAATAAAAACAAACAATAAAAAAAATCATAGGCATTGCTGCATCCAAAAATGTCCATACTATTTAAGTATAAAAACATTTATCCCATGCAGCGAATGACGTAACAGAAAAAAAAATTCAAAATGGCCAATTTGCCATTTTTTGTCACTTCACCCCCACCAAAAAATTGAATAAAAAGTAATCAAAAAGTCATATACACTTCAAAATGATAGCACTGAAAAGTACATATTGCTATGCAAAAAATGAGCAATCACACATCTCTGTACACATAAATTTAAAAAAGTCATAGGGATTAGGAAATTGCAATAAAAAAACGTGAAACAAAAAAAAATAATTTTTTATTTTTTAAAAAGTTTCACATATACACTCACCGGCCACTTTATTAGGTACACCTGTCCAACTGCTCGTTAACACTTAATTTCTAATCAGCCAATCACATGGCGGCAACTCAGTGCATTTAGGCATGTAGACATGGTCAAGACAATCTCCTGCAGTTCAAACCGAGCATCAGTATGGGGAAGAAAGGTGATTTGAGTGCCTTTGAACGTGGCATTGTTGTTGGTGCCAGAAGGGCTGGTCTGAGTATTTCAGAAACTGCTGATCTACTGGGATTTTCACGCACAACCATCTCTAGGGTTTACAGAGAATGGTCCGAAAAAGATAAAACATCCAGTGAGCGGCAGTTCTGTGGGCGGAAATGCCTTGTTGATGCCAGAGGTCAGAGGAGAATGGGCAGACTGGTTCGAGCTGATAGAAAGGCAACAGTGACTCAAATTGCCACCCGTTACAACCAAGGTAGGCAGAAGAGCATCTCTGAACGCACAGTACATCGAACTTTGAGGCAGATGGGCTACAGCAGCAGAAGACCACACCGGGTGCCACTCCTTTCAGCTAAGAACAGGAAACTGAGGCTACAATTTGCACAAGCTCATCGAAATTGGACAGTAGAAGATTGGAAAAACGTTGCCTGGTCTGATGAGTCTCGATTTCTGCTGCGACATTCGGATGGTAGGGTCAGAATTTGGCGTCAACAACATGAAAGCATGGATCCATCCTGCCTTGTATCAACGGTTCAAGCTGGTGGTGTCATGGTGTGGGGAATATTTTCTTGGCACTCTTTGGGCCCCTTGGTACCAATTGAGCATCGTTGCAACGCCACAGCCTACCTGAGTATTGTTGCTGACCATGTCCATCCCTTTATGACCACAATGTACCCAACATCTGATGGCTACTTTCAGCAGGATAATGCGCCATGTCATAAAGCTGGAATCATCTCAGACTGGTTTCTTGAACATGACAATGAGTTCACTGTACTCAAATGGCCTCCACAGTCACCAGATCTCAATCCAATAGAGCATCTTTGGGATGTGGTGGAACGGGAGATTCGCATCATGGATGTGCAGCCGACAAATCTGCGGCAACTGTGTGATGCCATCATGTCAATATGGACCAAAATCTCTGAGGAATGCTTCCAGCACCTTGTTGAATCTATGCCACGAAGAATTGAGGCAGTTCTGAAGGCAAAAGGGGGTCCAACCCGTTACTAGCATGGTGTACCTAATAAAGTGGACGGTGAGTGTATTTCAGTATTAAAACACAAGATTAAGTATACAAGTGTGCATGGACATACTGGGAACTTAAATGGCCCTGCTAAAAATAATAAAAGTAGCCCCATTTTGTAGTCTCGTCCAAATTGATGGAAAGCAGGACCAACACAAGTAGGCGGGGTAAGCAGTACCATATTGTGGCACATTATACCACACCAACAGAGCCCAATACCACAGTCCATCACAAAATACTTCCCCAATAACTTCCACTATTCAGCCATGAGGAAGGGCTACGTGGCCCCCTGGGCATTGGCCCCCTGGGAATTTTTCCTGTAAGGTCTATGGCCAATCTGCCCCTGCAAGTGTGGTATTCTTGTAATTGTATTGACCTTGAGAATGATGGTAACTGGTCAATTTTACCGCATAGAGAATGCCGCAAAAAAACAAAACAAAAAAAAAACAAAACAACAATAAAGCTATGGTAGAATTTTTCCCAATTTCACCCCATTTGTAAAATTTTTTATTTATCATATTCAATATTAAATGGTGCTATTAGAAAGTGCAACTTGTCCCGCAAAAAACCAAGCCCACATATGACTATGTGAACAAAAATTTTTAAAAGTTATGGCTCTCTGGGAAGGCCGAGAGTGAAAAACAAAAACACAAAAATGGAAAATCGCAGGTTCCTCTATGGGTTAAAAGCTTTTTCATATTCCAAAGCTTCCAAACATTGTCCCTTGATGATGTTTAAACAAACACAGTGTTAAGTGAAAAAAAACCTATGGATTATTGGGAGACCAAGCATCCTAAAATGATGCCTTAACAGGGCAGAATGCCTGCCCATATAACACGTACATGCCAAAAGTCCCACCACCATGCACAAGCCAGTCTAGAAAAATTCAATTTAGGCGACGGTGCAGAAGTGCGCCAAATTTCCTGCAATGTAAAGTTAAGCAAAGTTGTGGAAGTGGACCACATTTCCAAATATTACATTTAGCTGCAGGCGCGGCAGTGCACCATATTTACCACAACTAAGTGGGACGGTAGCAACTGAACCGCTGCAACTTGGCCAGGTGGGAATTCAGCCAACACAGATGGATTTCTTGCAACTGCTGCGGCATCCCATTCATTTCTATGGGATCCCGCTACCCAGGGATCCGGGCTGCGACTGGTGTCGCGCGACAACTGTTGGCGTGTAGCCCTAGCCTAATACTATTGGCAAAAAGGCTGGTGCCGTTACTGCTTCTGCACTACTACAACCATCCGCATCCTGAGTCTCGGATGATAAAGTGTGAGTTTTAACTTTTCCACTCTACCATTTTATTATCAGGCCTATAAATGAAAAGGTTTGGTACACAGATTACTATTATTATTATTTTTCTGTAATTTAAATACAGAGGTACAATTAAATGTCCCTCTCCTGCAAATATACTGCGCAATACAATGCGTGGAATTAAACTGCTATATTAATGCAGTTATTGCAACACAATGCGGCCAATGGGGATGCCGGTAATTGGTTTGAATGCCCTGGGTCTCGCTGAAGAGACCCAAAGTATTCAAACTGCAAGTCTTATTTTTGCCACTAGATGGCAAACATAAAAAACCTATACATATGGGATATTGCTGTAATCGTACTGACCCAGAGAATGAAATGCATGGGTCAGTTTTGCCGCAAACGAAACCCGTAAAACGGTGGAGGAATAGCATTGTTTTTCCAATTCCACCCCATTTGGAATTTTTTTACCGCTTCCCACTACATTGTATGCCACAATTAATGGTGGCATTAGAAAGTACAACTTGTCCCTCCCCCCAAAAATAAGCCCTCATACAGCTATGTGAACGCAAATATAAAACAGGAATAAAGGGGTGTGGATTTCTTGTGACTGCCACGGCGATCCCATTCATTTCTATGGGATCTCCGCTACTCATCGATCCTGGCTGCGACCAGTGTCGCCTTGTAGCTCTAGCCTTACTCTCTGGGCACTACTACACCTAGATTTCTGGCTTGTATCTGTAATTGCTTTTTAGTAGATACAGGCAAGATATATGCTCTCAGATTGCACCCTGAGGCCCAGAGGCTAAAGGACCTTCCAGAATCCTGCACTTGATTAGCTCACAGGCTGTCCTCCCTCCCAGGATTATCTTCTTGCCTTCTGTTGTGTCATCATAATATTTTTTCTCCTGTCTAAAATAACGTATTTCCGATGTAACTGACACAAGTGAATGCAAAATGAGCATAAAGGATGCCTCAGAAAGGATACATTTTTAAAAACAATTTTCTTTTCTGAAGAACGGAAAATTAAATGGTGATGTGAACTCAGCCTAAGCCAGTTCATCCTTGCAGCTACTTGTACAGGAGATCTTGCATTCTCTGCCGATTGTATGTATGAGGGTGAACATAGATTTTCAGCACTTTTTAGTGGAGTTTTTTTATGGTTCCTACACTTATTTAAGAAAAATGGTACTAAAAAAAATATAAATAGCATGAAAAAAGCTCAAGTGTTTCCTATGCCACAAAATCATATGTGTAGGGTCTCTACCAATACAATAACCTTACATCAGATTTGTACACATCCACTAGGACTGTTTTTTATTTCTTTCTTTTATTTAATTTTATAGGAGATTGGTATGACACAAATTGTGGTTATACTGATGCATTTATCTGTGAAAGGACAAATGATTCTATCCATGCAACATTTGCCCCGACTGTTCCTGCCCCAGAAGGTGGATGTCCATCTCGTTGGCTTTCATTTGGACGAAAGGTAATTTTTCTAACCTAAGTGTACAGTTTTATTATTAGCAGGTATTATTACAGGGTATAACATATAAAACGTTTTACAATAATAACTTCTATATCCCACCCGGGGTGTAGGCAGGTTTGTAGAAAGACTATTTTGTGGGCTATAGAACCTAGACAACACATCATATGTTTAAAGGGTTGTGCCAAATTTAGAAGCTCACTTTTTACACAATATGAACCCTGACACATGTGAAGGATCTTTTTCTCTCTTATATTTACATATAGTCAAATGATAGCCTTACTTGCACTTGTGTCAAAAGATTTGATACTAAGACGTAACTTTTATTATACTTCATAAAACAATGTAACTAGTGCTCAATAGACACTCTTTTAAAATAATCAGTGTTCAGTGTATATATTTGATAAAAGAGGAAAAATAAAAAAATAGAAGCATGCTTATAGATATATTGGGAAATCAAGGATAGTAATAAATAATATATGCCATTATTAATAAATAAATAAATAAATAAATAAATCATGGAAGAAACAACATAGACATTTAATTAGTAACATAGTAACATAGTTTGTAAGGCCGAAAAAAGACATCTGTCCATCCAGTTCGGCCTGTTTTCCTACAAGTTGATCCAGGGGAAGGCAAAAAAAACCCTGTGAGGTAGAAGCCAATTTTCCTCACTTTAGGGGGAAAAATTCCTTCCTGACTCCAATCAGGCAATCAGAATAACTCCCTGGATCAACGACCCATCTCTAGTAACTATAACCTATAATATTATTACCTCCAGAAATACATCCAGGCCTCTCTTGAACTCTTTTAGTGAACTTACCATCACCACCTCCTCAGGCAGAGAGTTCCATAGTCTTACTGCTCTTACCGTAAAGAATCCTCTTCTATGTTTATGTACAAACCTTCTTTCCTCCAGACGCAGAGGATGTCCCCTCGTCACAGTCACAGTCCTGGGGATAAATAGATGATGGGAGAGATCTCTGTACTGACCTCTGATATATTTATACATAGTTATTAGATCTTCCCTCAGTCGTCTTTTTTCTAAAGTGAATAACCCTAATTTTGATAATCTTTCTGGGTACTGTAGTCCACCCATTCCAGTTATTACTTTAGTTGCCCTCCTCTGAACCCTCTCCAGCTCTGCTATGTCTGCCTTGTTCACAGGAGCCCAGAATTGTACACAGTACTCCATGTGTGGTCTGACTAGTGATTTGTAAAGTGGCAGGACTATGTTCTCATCACGGGCATCTATGCCTCTTTTGATGCAACCCATTATCTTATTGGCCTTGGCAGCAGCTGTCTGACACTGGTTTCTGCAGCTTAGTTTGCTGTTCACTAAAATTCCTAGGTCCTTTTCCATGAAGCCATGCTGATATGGAGTTATTTGCTTATTTTCATTGAGGTACTCCAAGATAGCATCTCTCAGAAAACCTTCAAACAGTTTACCCACAACAGAAGTTAAACTTACCGGCCTATAGTTTTCAGGCTCTGTTTTTGGACCCTTTTTGAATATTGGCACCACATTTGCTATGCGCCAATCCTGTGGAACACTCCCCGTCAGTATAGAGTCCTTAAATATCAGAAATAAGGGTCTGTCGATTACATTACTTAATTCTCTTAGGATACGGGGGTGTATGCCATCCTGTCCTGGTGATTTGTCTATTTTAATATTTTTAAGACGTCTCTGTACTTCTTCCTGGGTCAGAGAGGACACTTTTAAAGGGGAATTTACTTTTATACTCTGCATTTCATCTGACAGTTTATTTTCCTCAGTGAATACAGTGGAGAAAAAGTTATTTAGTAGCTTCGCTTTCTCCTCATCGCTCTCTGCAACTCCCCCCTCATTACTCTGTAAGGGGCCGACACCTTCAGGTTTATACTTTTTACCATTTATATAATTGAAGAACATTTTAGGGTTAGTTTTACTTTCTTTGGCGATTAATCTCTCGGTCTCTAGTTTGGCTGTTTTTATGTGTCTTTTACATATTCTATTTTTTTCCTTATAGTTTTTCAATGCTTCCTCACTCCCCTCCTGTTTTAGTGATTTAAATGCTTTCTTTTTGTAATTTATTGCTTTCTTTACAGTTCTATTTATCCACATTGGTTTTTTCTTGTTCCTTAACCTTTTATTCCCATAAGGTATGTACCTCTCACAATTAGATATTAGGATGCTTTTAAAAATATCCCATTTTGTGGCTGTATTTTTATTTTTGAGGACTTTGTCCCAGTTAATTAGGCCTATGGCCTCTCTTAGTTGGCTAAATTTTGCTTTTTTGAAGTTTGGTATTTTTGTTCCTCCCTGAAGAGACGCTCTTTTGAATGACAATTGGAAGTGTTATATAATTACATATAATTACAGTGTTTATATTTATTTTTATTTATTTTTCATATAAGAAAATTGGCTACCTGTAGGAGGAAATAAAAAATAACCACTAATAGAGATTCAGACTATATAATTAAAGGGGTTGGCCACTTTCTGGCTATTTTTGACCAATATGTATGTAAGTTGATTATATGGCAATTAGTAATATAGCCTTTGTTGATTTTCTGTGTTGTTTTCTTTAATTTATAAATCATGTCTCCTTCTGTACTGTCCACGCAGGAGACCTGTCCATAAGATGGCCACTGATGGCAAAAATAACTCCAGACACATCAGTCAACCTTTTCCACTCAAATACACCACTCTTGATGTCTACAATTCCAATGTTGAGAGTGTAGTGCATCTGCAGTGTGATTTCATGGAGGAGACTGAGTGATTTGTCTGGTCACATGACCCTCCATGAGCAGCCATCTTATGGACAGAACCTCTGTGTGGACAGCACAAAAGACTTTGCCAATAGGAGAGAATATCTTATGAAATATAGAAAATGGTCCAAAATATCAACAAAGACTATATTAGTAAGTGCCAAATAATATTCTCACAAACACATTGATCAAGAGTAGCCAGGAAGTGGTCAACCCCTTTAAGCAAAATTGAGAATAAAATTAAAAATTTTCAAAAATAAGAATATAAAAAACTGATTAGTTATGAGAGAAATATTATAAGGTATTTTGATGCTTTAAAAAAAAAAAGCAATAAAAAGCAAAAAAAAAATTAAATATATACAAAAAATTACAACATGCAAGAATGAATTGCTAAATTTGTATATTTATTGATTTCATCATATTATATACATATGAGTTAGGGTATTTGATATATTTATTTATTTCATTCAAGCAAAAATATTATAGGCATTATGATAATAGATAAAGATAATCCCAATTTTCCATCTCTCTCTCTATATATACACTATCATTCATGCCATTCTTAAAGGGGTTATCCCATCTTGTACCACCTCCAGGCGCAGCTCCCCCCCCCCGCTTTCCCCGCTGCGCTAATAGAAACGAATGGGAGCGCACTGCGCATGCGCGGCCCGGCTCCCATTCATTTCTATGCTGCCGCCGAAAATAGCCGAGCGCTGGCTTGGCTATTTACGTCGGCTCAATAGAAATGAATGGGAGCCGGGCCGCGCATGCGCAGTGCGCTCCCATTCGTTTCTATTAGCGCAGCGGGGGAAGGCGGGGGGGATATCGCGATATGCCCCCATTTTCAAAGATGGGATAACCCCTTTAAGGATGTCAAAAGCATTGAATGTGCTGTGATGCAGAAGGACATGCACAATGAAGTTTTTGAGCAGAACAGACACTAAGAGGTAAAACATGCGCGGGAATTTGCAGAAATCGCGCAAGAACATCAACGCGACATGGGGAGGTAACGATCAGTATTATACAAGGGAGAAAAATGGTAAGACGGCAGAGAGGGGGCGTAGCAGTAAAGGAGGAGAGCCCCTATCAGGCGATGGGATAAGTTTAAGGTGGAGACAAAAGCACTAGCACTATGAATTTAATTGGCAGATGTCTAAAAAACATCAATATAGGAGGGTATATAGGACAGTGGTAACACCCACAAACACTAACTGCCCAAACCCCCGAAGACACCAGGGATCTGGCGAAACATGTCGGGGGGGGGGGCAGTGTTTGAGGGAAGTGTTTTAACAGCAGTATCTAGCTTCCTCCATGTGCTGACAACAGGGACAGTGTAACACAGGCAGGGATAGCAACTGTTGGGAAGAGTCACCGTTGCCAGTATCAGCTACAAAATAGCCAAATATTAGCAGTAGCACAAATAGAAGCTGGAACACTGATACTTTTAAAAGAGTGTCTATTGAGCACTAGTTACATTGTTTTATGAGGTACAATAAAAGTTACGTCTTACTATTAAATCTTTTGACACAAGTGCATGTAAGGCTATCTTTAGTCATTTAACTATATGTAAATATAAGTTTAATCAACAGGATAGGAGATAACTAGCTGATTACAGGGGGTCCAACTGCTGGGACCCCCACCAATCCCGAGAATGAGAGTCCAGTTCCCTGATCTGATGGAGTACCAGGTTGTGCATGCGTCCAAATACTCTATTCATTCTTTATGGGAGCACTGGAGACAGACGAGTGTTGTACTCGGCTACCTCCGGCACGTCATGTGGATAGGTTATAACTTCTAAACTCAACGATCAACATCACTGATAGACACCTTTTAAATCTCATTTACTTTTCTGCAACTATAAAACATGGTGTACTGTATATGCCCCATTTGGATACACTCTTTCAGTCCCCAGACCCCTTAAACAAATGCAGACCCAAGAATAGATCAACAAGACCGCCCCCCGCAAAATAAGTACAGACCCCATATCAGAATCTCTGCATAAAGACCCAGAGCAGACTCTCTAAATAAGCAGGGCTGTGGAGTTGGAGTCGAAGCTAGCTTTGTGGAGTCTGTAGAAATGTACAGACTTTCATTCCTGCTTAAAAATATTATCTGCTATTAACATTGTTTAATTCATTTATTAACTTTCATAGGCATTTAGAAATGTTATAAATATATTTTATGTTCTATACATCTAAGGCACCTATTTATCCAAAACAGCGAAGGGTGTTGTAAAGGTAATAAAAAACAGTTCTCTCCTCTCCTTAGGCTACTTTCACATTAGCGTTATGGAATTCCGGTATTGAGCTCCGTCATAGGGGCCCAATACCGGAATAAAACGCTTCAGTTTTGTCCCCATTCATTGTCAATGGGGACAAAACTGAACTGAAGACAACTGAATGCTCCGGAAAGCATTCCGTTCCGTCTTCAGACCGAAGAGCAAACCGCAGCATGCTGCGATTTGCTCTCCGGTCCAGGCATCCGCACCAAGACGGATCCGTCATGACCCCCAATAAAAGTCAATGGGGACGGATCCGTTTGGTGTGACACAATGGTGAACGGATCCGTCCTCCATTGACTTTCAATGGAGTTCATGACGGATTCGTCACCTGCACACATACATACATACACATATACATACAGACATACACATAAACATACACACACATATACACATACAAATACACATACATACTTACATGCTCCCGGCAGGTCTCCACAGCGCAGGAGGAACATGACGGTGCAGACAGATGACGATTCCACCAGGCGCCCAGCTGTCCTGCTCCTCCGGCGTGCTGGAGACCTGCCGGGAGCATGTAAGTATTTATGTGTATTTGTCTATGTATATGTGTGTGTGTGTCTGTATGTACTGTGTGACATGTGTGGGGCCGGAGCGCAGTTCCGGCTCCACACATGTCCCTGCGGCAGTCCGGATCCGGCAGCACCCTTCACCTGCCGGATCTGGACTGCCGCTAGTGTGAATGTAGCCTTATACTATAAACAGTGATAAGCAGGGTGTTCTAGTGTTGATAAATAATCAGTTCTTACATCCCCTGTTCTCCACGTCCCTTATACTATAATCAGTGATAAGCAGGGTGTTCTAGTGGTGATAGATAATTAGTTCTCACCTCTCCTGTGTTCTCCCCTGTCTCTTATACTATAATCAGTGATAAGCAGTGTGTTCTAGAGGTGATAGATAATCAGTTCTCATCTCTCCTGTGTTCTCCCCTGTCCTTATACTATAAGCAGTGATAAGCAGGGTGTTCTAGTGGTGATAGATAATCAGTTCTCACCTCTCCTGTCTTCTTTCCCATCCATATACTATAAACATTGATAAGCAGGATGTTCTAGAGGTGATAGATAATCAGTTCTCATCTCTCCTGTGTTCTCTCCTGTCCTTATACTATAAACATTGATAAGCAGGGTGTTCTAGTGGTGATAAATAATCAGTTCTCACTTCTCCTGTGTTCTCTCTTGTCCTCATATTATAAACCAGGCATCCCCAAACTGCAGCCCTCCAGAAAACTACAACTCCCAGCATGCCGGATGGCCTACAGCTATCAGCCTACAGCAGGGCATGGTGGGATTTGTAATTTTACAACAGCTGGAGGGCCGCAGTTTGGGAATGCCTGCTATAAACAGTGATAAGCAGTGTGTTCTAGTGGTCCGCCTACTGTCTCTGACTGGCCCGCCCGGCCTGAGTCAGATCTCAGGGGGGTGCCAGAAACAATGAGCACTTCCATCCTCTCCCTCAGGCCGTTGCTCTGAATGGTGAAGCAGAGAGACTTCTCCCCGCTCCACCATTCAGTCTGCAGGCAGAGATCGTGCTGCCGGAATGTGTGGGCGGAGCCTGCAGCCTGGAAAACTGCATAAGCTCCGCCCACACATTGCTGCAGAGCGATCTGTGTCTGCAGAGAAGAGAGGACTTCAGGAACGGGCCAAGGTGAGTAGGTGCTGTGTTTTTTTTTTTTTTTTTTTTTTTTTAAATACAAAGGGAGCACGGAGGGCATTACTTATGTGAAGGGGGCACAGTGGGCATTTTGTACTATGGAGGGGGCACAGAGCCAGAGGGCATTACTACAATGAAAGGTTTACAGAGGGCATTACTACAATGAAGGGTGCACAGATACACCAGTGACAGGCAGAGCAGCACCTGCAAATACACCTGGTGACAGTATATATACTATATACAGTATTGGATAGAACTGAGTTAATTAGATTAGTCAGGCCCTCTAAAACCATCCCAATTTCTCATGTGGCCCCATGGGAAAATTAATTGCCCACCCCTGCTCTAGGAGAACCGGGAGCATTGACATTACACCGCTCTCTCTGTAACTGTTGCCCACTCGCTACTTTGATTGATAGGAACAGGCTTGATAACGTCTACACTGCCTGACCCTGTCAATCAAAGTGCAGATGGCATGGAGGTTGCAGGGAAAGCCAAGCCTCTAGGTGTAATGGTAACGCCCCCATTGCTCCTAGAGGCTCATTTGCATATATTAAAACATTATTTTTCTTAGCAATGCGGACACATATGAACATGGGGCCGACACAGATGCCTTCAGCTGACAAGCGCACATGTAACAGGTCAGCCACTGTCATAGGGACAAATCTGCTGACAGATGCTCTTTTGTCATGTTTTCCAGTTACTAAATGCATAGGGCCTTACATTTTTACTTCCAGGAATTTAGAAAATGTCAGGAATTTCCGAAACGGTTTATGTTCTATCTAAGTAGCCTGATTACCTACATGATTTTGCGTAAAAGCCTGAAGTTACCACTGAAGTTACAGTTAATTTGTTAATACTAAATTATTGCCCACATATGAAGGAGCCGGAGTCCAAACTCCCTGAAGCATGGCAGAACTACAATTTGCATCAGGCAAATAGTTCATATTAATAAATCGCCTTTAGCTCCACCTGCCTGTCTTTATTATCATGTTGCTCGTGATTGTATAGGAAAGGTTCTGAATTTATAGATAATAGATGGTTATTGGCAGGTTTCTATGTAATACAAGGTAACCAAAGCTGATCTGTATATGGAATGATACCCCATGGCTCTATTGCAATATTTAGGCTAAATTGCTGGTTTCACATCACTGTTTAGCTTTCCGTTCTTCTGATATGCCAGGAGAGAGAGAGAGAAAAAAAAAAAGAAAAAAAAAGCTGGATCCTACAGTTGTCATTCTTTGAGCCATTTCTGTCTTAGATCCATTTTTTAGATGGGGAAAAAAAGTCCTATATGCATCTCAGATGGAAATGGCTCAAACGGATGACAAGAGGAGTTTCATGACGGATCCGTCTTGGCTTTTAAAGATTATACAACCTGATCCGTTCATAACGGATGCACATGTTTGTATTATCAGTAATGGAAGCGTTTTTTGCTGAACCATGATGGATCCCGCAAAAACGCTGGTGTGAAAGTAGCCTAAGATGTTTGATATAAACCTGTAATCAAATTCTGTTAATATATTACAGTGTTATGGAATATTTGGCACAGAAGAAGGTGAAGGCGTTCCCTGGGATGATGCCAAACGGGCATGTCAGTCCTTAGGAGGAAATCTGGTCAGCATAAATGATGACTTGTTACAATGTAAGTAACCGATAGACTTTTTTTAAAAATTGTATCCTCTACTGTCATATTGTTGTAAATACGTTTTGTAAAGCTCACAACAATATCTTAAAGTGATTTTCCAGGATTATAACATGGCACTGATAGCCGCGGCCTTCTCTGTGTTTTCCTCAGGCCCAGTGACGTCACGACTAGTTTCACTGGCCTGGGCGGGGCTAAGCTCTGTTCACTTGAATGGAACTTAGCCTCGCCCAGGCCAGTGATACTAGTCGTGACGTCACTGGGCCTGCGGTAAACACAGAGAAGGCCGTGGCGCTCCTGCAGCGCTGCTGCCTTCTCAAACAGCTGATCGGCGGGGTTCCCGGGTGTCGGACCGCCGACGATCAGATGCTGATGATCTATCCAGAGGATAGATCATCAGTTTTAGAGAACTACAGAACCCCTTTAATCATACAATAACAGAGTCAACTATAATGTCCACAGGCCTGGTAGCTTAGTGAATACCTGACACATTATTGGACTGGCCTAGAAGAGTACTAGAGGATCCTCTGGTTGGTCCAGGCTCTGATACCATAATGGGCCCAAAAGTTCCAGGAGAAAGAAAAAAAAAACCTTGCCTTTGGAGCCAATAACTTGCAACAGGTCCCACCTCTGCACCTAGCTTGATGATGCATATGGGTCCTAATACACTACTTTGGGAGTGCAGAAAATATCACTCTTGGCTAGAGAAGTGAGCTGCACATACAAGGCCACCTCTCTATTCACATCAGCACTAGACAGGACTTCAATCTCAAGATGAGTGAGGGTCCCAAACAGGCTCAGACTGGCCCACAGGGGTACAGGTGAATTCCTCGGTGGGCCCCTAGTCTCCCACCCCCTGCACAAGTGGCACATAACACAGTAGACTTACTGCACTACATACATATATCCAATGTACAGCACCTTAACCAGCCTATGTTCATATAAAAAACTGATAGATTATTAAAGAAACTCCCCAGTTTATTATTTTAGACACGATCAGAGCTGAGATGTCTTCTTGGTATAGAGGAAAGCCACCGGTGTCCTCTTCTCCCCAGAACCTACCTTCTCAAAGTTACTGCAGAGACTCCCATATTCAGTCATCTGGAAGCATCTTGCTGCTGTGTGAGCAGGTAATATATGAATGTATCAGTACGGTGGGCCCCCAAAATAAATTTTACTGGTGGGCACCCCAGTCCGACACTGGTCCCAAATGCCGGGTGTTACCAGTAGCGGGTGTGTCTGACTTTGTCCCGATCAGGGACACACCCACAACTGGTAACACCCATCTGTACCTTTACTGCAGGCTGCTGGCAATTAATTAATAAAATTCTAGCAGAAATAACAAAGGAATTTCACAAGATAGATTCTTAAGAATAGATGCTCCAGAATAGTTATTACATGGGGAATGTACCATATTTTTCGCCCTATAAGGCGCACCTGCCCACAAGACGCACTTAGATTTTTGACCTCAGCTCACAGCCTCAATCAGACCTACAATGTTAATTTAACCCTTAATCATACCCCCAATGTAAATAATATCCCAATAAAACCTCAAGTCAGACCCAGGTGCAGCACCTGAGGGTTCAATTGCCGCGGATCTCAGCACCTTGTCATAGAGGTCAGGTGCCAGATATGTGATTCTGCTTCCGGCACCCACCGCCTATATTTGAATTAATGGATTAATTATCTTCATTGGTGGCGCAGTGGCCACAGCCCCTCCCTCCTCTCTTCTCATTGGTGGCAGCGGCACAGTGGGTAGGGAGGGAGAGACTGCTTCTCCACTGTGCTGCTGAGGAGAACAGAGTGGACCATGTTCCCTGATACTATCGGTAAATGGCAAATACCGGTATCGAATCGATCCAGGTACAAAAGTATCAATTGGGTATCGATAATTCGATACCCGGTTCAACCCTAGCTGGCACCTGCAAGCAGTGGCACAAGCCCAACTCCTGAGCCCACTACATCAGTGTGCGGAAGCAGAGAATGTTAACCAATATAGAACAATGCTAGCATATGCTATCATGTCAGGTAGATGTGGATCCCACCCCTGAGACCTGCTGCTGTCTCCATAATGGGACCCCCAAAGTGAAGGAGAACAGACCGTGCATGTGCATCTTGATCTTCATTCAACTCTATGGGAAATCTGAAAATGGCCACCATCCGCGCATGGATGGTGGCCATGCATGCGCGGTGCACTCTTCTTCACTTCAGGTGCCCAGTTCTGGGAAATAAAATGGCCGCCGTCCTATTAGTACAAGTTATTTCACAACACTGAGCTAAAGAGATGACTAATCCTCCTCTCTGCTCTACTTGTCAGGGATTATGATCCTGAATATAGATGATAAGATCTTCAGCTGAATCTCTGTAGGAATGGAGTTTATTAGGAGACATGAAGCACAGAGAGGACGGACAAGACAGACTGTGGTAATGGAGACTGCATACAAGTGCTGCTGCTCATTACTACATCACCATCCTCCTCTCTGTACTTCATGTCTCCTCTTGAACTCCATTCTTAGAAAGCTTTAGCTGAAGATCTTATCAGCTGTATTCAGGATCATAATCCCTGACAAGCAGAGCAGAGAGGAGGATGATGCAACTCTTTACCTCAGTGTTGTGAAGTAACTTGTCCTCCTGTGTGATTAGGACAGGTTCTGTGTGTACTAATAGGAATGGCGGCCATTTTATGTCTCCTGATGATTGCTCCCCAGACAAAACAAACCATTCTAACTAATGAAAGGTATTTGGGAATATATTTATAATAAAGTAATATTTAAGTATTTTCAGTAATTTTATTTTATTAATTCCCTTAGAGCCCCCTTAGGAACGTAGATTATTTGTATGAAAAATGTTGTTCTAAGAAAAAGTTTGCTTGTTTTCTCTTATTTCTCTGAACACCCCAAATTATGTAATTACTTTACCTTGCCCGTTGCTGTGGAGTAGTAACTGCCAATCATAACCTCTTGCCCCTCCACAATGTGAGAAGGGCTTATAAATACCGTATTTTTTGCTTTATAAGACGCACCCCAGATTTTAGAGTATGAAAATAAGACAAAATTATTTATTATTACACCTCATATCAGACCCCCCATAAATTTCAGGACATCACATCAGACCCCCATATCAGCCCTCCATGTCAGAACCCCATCAGCCCTCCATGTCACACCCCCATCAGACCTCAGATCAGCCCATCAGCCCCCATATCAGCCCACTGTGCCCCCATCAGACCTCAGATCAGCCCCCATATCACCCCACTGTGCCCCCATATCAGCCCACTCTGCCCCATGAGACCTCAGATCAGCCCACATATCAGCCCCCTCTACCCCATCAAACCTCAGATCAGCCCATAAGCCCCCATATTAGACAAATGTGCCCCCATCAGACCTCAGATCAGCCCCCATATCAGCCCTCTCTATCCCCATCAGACCTCAGATCAGCCCATAAGCCCCCATATTAAATGAATATGCCCCCATCAGACCTCAGATCAGCCCACCCAGCCCATAAGCATAAAATAAAAACCTCTCTTACCTCTCCTGCGCCGCAGCTCCGTTCCGGGTCCAGCGCTTCTCTGGCTTCTAAGGCCGGCGCTGCACGTGTTCAGGACAGTGCAGAGCCGGCCCGAGAAGACAGAGGTTTTTATTTTATCCTTATGGGCTGATCTGAGGTCTGATGGGGGGTCCCGGCACCTTATACATACAAGTGAGCGCTTCCATAATGGAAGCGCTCACTTGTATTCGCTTTATAAGACGCACCGCAATTTTCCCCCTACTTTTTTTGGGGGGGGGGAAGTGCGTCTTATAAAGCAAAAAATACAGTATTTTCTTTGCCCCTGCTTTACAGATAGTTTTTTTTTTAAACTTGTTTATGAAAATGGGGATTGTTGCAGGAATTCTATCTGGGGTGACAAGGTAATGCATTATCTATATTTTTCCATATGGTGATACATATCATATGTTTTATATGTTTTATTCCAGCTTTTCTGATATCTAATTTAAATAACGTTAAGGTCTATGTATGGATTGGACTATACAATAAGTATGGAGCCTTGCCTGTTTGGACAGATCAAAGTGGGATATATTATACAAACTGGGCCAAAAATCGTCCAGATTATAGTTCACCTGTAAGTAATGTTTTGTGATTATATATTCTATACTGTATATTGCACTGTATTTACAATACAGGGGCCAGAAAACGTGCTATTTTCGGCTGATCAGTGTGAATTTACCTGTGTGCTCAGTCGGTCTCTGACTATATCCAAGCACTGTGGCCAAGCATTTACATGTATCTACTAGGGTTGAGTGAATCACACCTGACAAAGTTCAATTCGATACGAATTTCAAGGAAAATTCGGTTCACAGCGAAGCCGAATTCCCTTGCGCTTCATGGTAGTGAATCGATTTTCGCTGAATGGTGGTAACATTTTTTTTAAAAAGTCATACTTACCTCATCCGTTTGATTGTGAAAAGCTGGCCATCGCCATTTTGATTGAAGTTCTCACACAAAATCCTGTGCGCGATGATGTAAGACGTGATCACGTCGGCCAGTCAAGATGGCAGCGGCCAGTTCTTCGTGATCAAATGGATGAGGGTAAGTATGACTATTATTTTTTTTATTTTTCACTATATTATTGCCGGCGGGTGTAAAAAAAAGCCCCCATTTTAAACCGGTAGTGAGGGTCTAATAGGGTGGAGATCCAGTAGTCATCCCTCTGCCGAATGGTGACAATACAGCTATCACTACGCAAGCAAGTGAGCATGCATCAGGCCATTTGCGCAAATGACTCGGAGGGACTCCCTGCCTCCATCTCCACTGCATACTGCCACAGTGTGTCTGGGTCCTCTGCCTCATCGCCCTGTAACTCCGCTGGCTGCTCCTGCTTCTCCTCTCCTGTCACCTGCGTAGAGAAACTACCCATTTCTCTAGCCATTTTTTGTGCTCCAATGTCCTCCTCCTCCAGTTCAGCCCCCACGGGGCTCATGTGGCCGTGTGATGTAGTCGCCACATCTCCTGTCCCGTGACCAGAAAGATTTAACAGCATGTTTTCCAGGATATGAATGAGTGGAATGACGTTCATCCCGTAGTCCTGGCGACTGACAAATAAAGTGGCCTCCTCAAAGGGCACGAGCAAACGGCAGGTGTCATGCAAGAGCTGCCATTGGCTGACATCAAAGTTACACAGGGGAGTACCTCTGTCCACTTGGATATCAACCTATGTTGGGGGACGCCATTCTGCCTCAGTAGCTCAAGAAGGGTGTGCTTGGCAGTGTAGGAGTGGCTGAAGTGTATGCAAAGTTTCCTGGCCATTTTTAGGATGTCTTGCAGATGGGTAGAAGACTTTAGGAACCGCTTGACAACCAGATTGAACATGTGTGCCATGCATGGCACATGGCACAGCCCTCCTTGATGCAGCACAGGCACCATGTTCTTGTTGGTCACCATTGTTCTGATTTTGAGTTGTCGCGTTTGAAAGCCAGGATTGGATTTCTTGATGAATGACGCGGAGCAGTTTCTCCCCTGTGTGACTCAGTTCACCCAGGCAAACGAGGTGTAGAAACGCGTGACACCGCCGTGCCCTGCACATGTGGTATGCTGGTGGGGTACTGTGAATTGTCCCTGCAGTGGAGGCTGAGGACACAGTGGAGGGTGAGGAGGCAGACATTGTCGCAGGAGCGGTGGCATGAGAATGTGTAGGCAGAAGCGACATTGCCTGGCCAAGTGGCTGGTTTGGCTGTGCAGGAACCTCATTTAGGCTACTTTCACACTAGCGTTTTAAAATTCCGGTATTGAGTTCCGTCATAGGGGCTCAATACCGGAATAAAACGCTTCAGTTTTGTCCCCATTCATTGTCAATGGGGAGAAAACTGAACTCCTGAAAGCATTCCGTTCCGTCTTCAGACCGGAGAACAAACCGCAGCATGCTGCGGTTTGCTCTCCGGTCCAGGCATCCGCACCAAGACGGAACCGGAATGACCCCCAATGCAAGTCAATGGGGGTGGATCCGTCTGGTGTGACCATAATGGTAACCGGATCCGCCCTCCATTGACTTTCAATGGAGTCCATTACGGATCCGGCTACACATAGACACATACAGACACAGACACACACATAAACATACACACACATATAGACATACAAACACACATACATACTTACATGCTCCCGGAAGGTCTTCGGAGCGTCAGAGGGACAGGACGGCTCACACAGGTCACGATTCCCTTCAGCGCCCTCTGCTGGGCGCCTGGTGGAATCGTCATCTGATGACGATTCCACCAGGCGCCCAGCAGAGGGCGCTGTGGGGAATCGTGACCTGTGTGAGCACTGTGTGAGCACTTTGAGCTTCTGCGCCATTGGATGTGTACATGCATACTGCTGTCTCTTGGCAATGGCTTCGCTGATCAATTGCTGATGGAATGACTGACGAGGAGTAGGAGGAGGAGCAGGAGCATCAGATGATGGGAAAGACAGACAGCTACCTTCGGCTGAGGTGGTGGAGCCATGACTGCCTGAAAATATGTTGGGCGCCACTCGGTGATGCTGCGGCTGCTGCTGCAGGCTGGACCACCACACTTGAGCCACAGTTCTCCCAGGCCACTTTATGGTGACGCTGCATATGTTGACACAGGGCCATGGTGCCAACATTGGCACCCTGGCCATGCTTTACCTTCTGCCCACAGATTCTACAGATAGCTAGGTTGACCTCACCAGGTGGCTTAACGAAAAACTGCCACACCGCCGAGTATGTGAATTTACTCCCAGCACTCCTCACTGACTGGCTACTACCACCACTGTCTCCTCGAACCACTGTACCACTACTTTCCAGCCCGGTAGGCTCCTGCAAAGCGGGTGGTCTACCTCGGGCACATTTGGCTCTCGACCTCCTACTGCTGCCACCCTCCTGACTCCCGCCCACGCTAGCGACCTGCTGGCTCCACCGCTGCCTCACGGGCAAGCTGCCACCCTCTTCTCCTGATGATGATGAAGGCCCTAATTCATCCGGCTCCCAAGTGCGATTGGCTTCATCATCATCGTGTAATGTCTGCACATCACTGATATCCTCCTCGACTGTCTGTGGGTCAGGAGCCTGACCGCGTGCAACACTAGCTCCCACGCCACTCTCCTCCTCACTACTTGTCTCCTTAACTGAGGAAACTGCGGATGTCTCCTCCACATCTTGGCTGGGCAGTAGCTGTTGACTGTCCTCCAGTAGCTGCTGACCCTCCTCCAGTAGCTCGTCCTTGCTGTAAAGTGGAGCTGAGCCCACAGCATACATTACTTCTCTGGCTGAGGGAACAGAAAAGGACAGAGGCAGGTTGAGGACAGGTAAGCACACAGGGCCTGCTCCCGGGCCATGCCAACTAAGGGTTGTGTCTGATGAACCTACCAATTCTTGGCTGGGGGTGTCTGACGTCATTTGGGACAAAGTCGAAGACCGAGTCAACCATTCAAGAACCGCTGGGTTGCTGGTCAAGACTGGACCGCTAGATGACACCGGGACCTTAGGCCTCTCAAAGTGACCTCTGCTGCTACGCCCCCTTACTTTGCTGCGAATTGTGCCTCTGCCACTCCCCTGTGCAGGGTCTGTCACTTCTCTGCCTGACATGCTGTTTGATCAAATAAATAAATAAATAAAAAGGAAATTAAAACACGCTACAAAGTGCTGTAATTTTCCCACTTCAGCACAGAGCGAATAATATGTTTTTTTTTGCATACTTTTTGTTTTTGTATATGTCAGTAGGTTTTAAAATATAGAACTTTGGCGCTATAGGCCAAATCAACCTTATTTTGGGCTACTACTACACGATACAAATGGCTGTAATTTTCCCACTTCAACACAGAGCGAATAATATGCTTTTTAACAAGACTTATAAATGCAAGTAGGTTTTAAAATATAGAACTTTGGCACTGTAGGCCAAATAAAACTTATTTGCCACTAATACTCGCTACAAAGGGCTGTAATTTTCCCACTTCAGCAAAAAGCGAATAATACGTTTTTTTTTGCAACAGTAATAAATGCCAGTAGGTTTTAAAATATAGAACTTTGGCGCTGTATGCCAAATCAACCTTATTTTGGGCTACTACTACAAGCTAGAAATGGCAATAATTTTCTCACTTCAGCACAGAGCGAATAATAAATTTTTTCGCACAGCTAATAAACGCTAATAAAGTATTCCCATCTCACAAATGTAGTTTGTATAGTTAGATATAGCCATACCAATATTATTACTAATGTAATGAATAATAATGAATGTATTTATATAAAATGTACCGTTTAGAAGATTTTCCTATTTGTATTTCCATTGTCCCACAAACATCAGTCAGGCCGTTGCCCCTAGTTACGACCACCGCGGCCATGTAGTAGTGGTGGCCGGCTTGCTCTTGTTCAAAGCCGCTCTGAGGTAACTGCTGTATTGTGAATGCACATTGCACGAGCATGAGGAGACACATCTTAGAGTTGTAGCATTTTTGTCTGCGCTTCCAAAACACAGAGAAATGGATCCTGTTCCAAGATCAATTCATCTCTATGGAGCAGGATCCGTTTATAAAGTCTGCATTTTGGACGGATCCTGACCACTGCGTTTTGGACTGGTAGCGTCCAAAAAAGCAGATGTGAAAGTATCCTAAGATGTGTCTGCGTATGCTCATGCAATGTGCGCTCACAATACAGCAGTTACCTCAGAGCGGGTTTGAACAGGAGCAGACCGGCCACCATTACTACATGGCCGCGGTGGCCGTAACTAGGGGCAACGACCTGACTGATGTGTGTGGGACAATGGATATAGAAATAGACAAATCTTCTAAACGGTACATTTTATATAAATACATTCTATTAGTAATAATATTGGTATGGTTATATCTAACTATACAAACTACAATTGTGAGATGGGAATACCCCTTTAAGCGCTGTACACCAACCAAAACTTTTTTTTTAATACTACTACACGCTAAAAAGGGCTGTCACTTTCCCACTTCAACACAGAGCGAATAATTCCTTTTATTTTCACCGCTAATAGCTGATAGAACATTTTACTATGTATAATTTGCTGTACGCCAACTAAAACTCTTTTTTTGGGTTACTACACGCTACAAATGGCTGTAATTTTCCCACTTCAGCACAGAGCGAATAATATGTTTTTTCGCATGGCTAATAAACACCGGTAGGTTTTCCAATAAATAACTTTGGCGCTGTACACCAACTAAAACTTTTTTTTTTAAATACTACTATACGCTACAAAGGGCTGTCACTTTCCCACTTCAGCACAGAGCTAATAATATGTATTTTTGCACTGCTAATAAACACCAGTAGGTTTGCCAATTAATAACCTTGGCGCTGTACACCAACTAAAACTTTTTTTTTAATACTACTACACGCTACAAAGGGCTGTCACTTTCCCACTTCAGCACAGAGTGAATAATATGTTCACCAACTACTTTTTATAGCCACTAATACACGCTACAAAGGGCTGCAATTTTCCAACTTCACCACAGCTAATAAGCCCTTTCTGTTTTCCAACACTAAAACAGCAAAAAAGCCCTGTACTAAATGTAACTACAGTGCACACGGGTTAACAAAACCCTAATAACCAGAATTAAAGAGGCAAACCTGACATGAGCAGCTGTAGCATGGCAATTTTGAATCCCAGTCACTGAAACCAAAGTGTAATACGATTTTTCCTATTACCCTGTGGTTGCACATCTTTCCATATCTCACACTGTCTATTGAACCCTGTTCTGCTTCAATACTTCCCTCCCTATCCTTTCCCTACACTTCTATTCAGCAATTTATACGTTTGATGAGGTTTTCAAACACTTTCCCTAGTGCCTGCAAATGTCTTTCCCTGCACTAAGTTCACTGTATGACAGAATCCAAAATGGCTGAGGGTATTTATAGGGCTGGGACATCACAAGGCTGGCTGGCTGCTGATTGGCTGCATGCATGGCATTGTGGGTGATCCCTCTCCCCCTCATGTACCTTTCTCCATGTCAAAACACGTGCAGCCGCCATTTTAGTGAAAAAAAAAAAACATTCATCACCACGAATCGTCAGGAAATTCTAAACTGGTGCGAATCGAATAATTCTTGAAATTCGGATCGAATTCCACTTCGTCAGCTTCGATTCGCTCATCTCTATTAATGATCTTCAGGAAGGGTGAGCCTAAAACATTCACAAGGCCAATTCAACTCATTCTTACAGGGGGGGTACATAGAAATCATGGGGCCCCAGGGCAAAGTTCAGAATTGGGCCCCCTCCCTCCCACAGTAAGGCCTCATTCACATGTTCGTGTCCATTTGATGTTAAAACAACCATCCACATTTCATTTGGGAAAATGTCTGTGAAGGATACGTGTTTAGTCCATGTTTTTTCATTTTTTTCCCTCTGTGTGTCATCTGTATTCCACACACAATGCTCAGCTGAAAATTAATTTCCCGAGTGTCTCCTATCAGTGAAAAATGGACCAAACATGGATGCCATCCATGTTGTGTCTGTGATTTTCACCGACCCATAGACTTCAATAGATATGTTAGCGAGACACATTAAAATCAATGGGTACGTGAAAACAATGTTCGTGAAAAATGGAAATGTGATTGAGGTCTGAAAAGTACAATTATTGTACTAACCTAATAAGAATGTCATGGATAAATTTTATGGGGCACATTTATGTAGACCAGCGTTTTAGGCGCCGGATCTTAATAAAGGCCCTGTGCTAGCGGTGGTTCCACTGAAGTTATGTACGGGAACAGGCCTCTCGATAATTTTGGCGCATTCAGTTTCAGTTCTAAACGTAAGGCAGCTATCAAGCTCCCTGACATTTAGAACATTTTCTATGCCCATCCCCTTAACCACTGCTCCGACATCTGTGCCTGAAATACGTCCAATTTAGGCGTATTTCAGTATAATAAATGACCCCCTATGTGCATAACTTTTGATACATCAGCATGCAGCATCTAAAAGGTTAAAATGGCACTTCCTCCAGTCCTGCCAGCTTAACCTATGTGTCTGACATTTAAGATTATATAGCTGACAATAACTACTCCTGAGCCTGCTCCATCACTGTGCTACACATCGAGGTAGCAGTCCGTGCCTCTGAGTGTCCTAACAGAAATAGGATATTACTAATAGGGCAATAAAGGGCAGGGACTGAACCTCTCAGAACTTTACCATATAAGGGGTTTATGGGGGGTGTTATGTATACTGTAAATGTGTGTGTCTATATATACTGTATATATATATATATATATATATATATATATATATATATATATATACACACTCTTAAAGTACAGTGTGTGACTCCACTAACAATCACTTACAGAATTAATGGCTGTCTGTGCTGGCTGAGGATGAGCTCCAGGAGTAGGACCTGTGCTTCTGATGGCATCTTTCTGCACTGTCTCCCGTCCAGTTTCCAGGCTACAGATCATAGGTCAGGACAGGAGTCAGTAGGAGGTCAGAGCACCGGAGCTCTGCTGGGTGTGACCTGGGTCTTTTATTTCTCCCTCTTACAAGGCTCTGCTGCAATGTATCTGTAATGATGACAGATATGGCGGCTAGGTGAAGCAGCAGAGCCCAGAGCGCGATCAGGAGGCAGTGTTTAAAAATCAGCTGGCCAATAAGCAGTGCAGAGAGTGAGCCATCTTCCTGCTTATTGGCCAGCTGTGTATCCCAGGCACCATGGAGGAACCCATAAAATTATAGATTAGTTGGCTTGCAGCACCAGAGGCAAGATGGAAAGGAGGCAACTACTCAAGTCAGAAAAGAGGCGGAGCTATTCATCCTCGCCGGGCCCCCAGATGCATGGGCCCCATGGCAAGTGCATGCTCTGCCTCTATGGGCGGTAGTGCATTCTGATACTACCCATTGAATCCTTTTTTTCTGTCTTTTCCATCAGACCAGTAGCTGAGAGGCTACTTACCTCTGACGTTATAAACACTAATTATAGCTCAGTTCTTATATTGCTGATAAGAATGTGGCTTAAATAAGTGTTTATGACATCTTAGTAGTTAAGAGATAAAGTTTATTAGATGTTCGCATAAAGTCAATTAGGAAGGCAGCTAAGAAAACAATAAACAGTAAACTTTTGTGACAGAATGGCTCAATATTTTTAATAACAGCTAATTTGAAAATGATTTTTAGCCAAAAATAAACAAAAAATGCCTCCAAAGGTGTACATAGCCCTTAACATCTGCAGCACGCGCACTACTTCATAAGGTGGTTACAAAAAAAATCCATGAAAGGTCCTCTTTACATTCTCAATTTAGATGAAGTGGTGAAATAATAATAAAAAAAATGGTTGCAAAGAAGTGTAAAGCCCCAGACAAGTGAAGCACAGACCACTTTATCTTAAAAGAGTAGAAATGTACGTACAACACTTCTCCAGTGGCTCTGCACTGAGGCATATTCGTTACTGCAATTTTTCAAGTTTTTTGCAAGTGAGATTGTAGTGAAAAGAATGCCATTCAAGGGGTACACAAGTTTTTACATGTGTGCCGCTGCATGTAAACTTAAAGAGGTTCTCCGGGGATTAGGAAAATTAAAATACTTAAATATTACTTTATTATAAATATATATCTAGTCCTAAATATTTGGAAAGGAGTAGTACTGCTCTAATTATATATATATATATATATATATATATATATATATATACACACACACACGGCATAGATACAGTACATAAAAACTGTAGTCGGCGTATGTAAAAGTACGCAACGCGTAAGCATTAGCGTACAAAAGTGCGTACGAATCCTTAACGTACAAATGACGCGCGCGTCATAACCACAAAGCTAGGCCGCGGCCTACAGTCTTTAGAGGAAGACTATATGAACTAGAAAAATAAGGTGCTTAGTGCTGTTAGCTTTCAATAAGTTAATAATTTACTAAAAACACTGTACAATAAGTGCATTAATAAGACACATTGCAGTACCAGAAAAAGAATACACACAATGGGGGGAATTTATCATTAGGAAAATATTTGAAGTCAGTTTTGCTTCAGTCTGTGTTGGAGTACTTTCTGCCACATTTATCAAACGTCACAGGTTGTTTGATAAATGTGTCTTGTCCTTAAACCTAACACTTCTGTCTAGAGAAGCTCCTCCACTTTTCCTACTCCACCCTCCTCCTGGAGTGAGATTG
>ONZH01015029.1:0-55942 GCA_900303285.1 Rhinella marina | reverse complement strand
CTTCCATAGTGGCCCGCCTAGTGCTCCTCCTCCATAGGGCCCCCATAGTGCCCACTGAGTGCAACTTGAATGAAAAAAAATTAACTTATACTTACTCCTTGCCTCTGTCAGCGACGCGATTGCAGGCCTCTTCTGGCCTGTGTCCCGCTCTGTACGGCTCAGGCGGCGCGATGACGTCGTCATCGCCGCGCCTGTGCCGGCCTCTGATAGGCTACAGGCCTAGTGCCTGCAGCCTATCAGAGGAATGGGGGAAGGAGACGCCCTTCCCTCCCTTGCCCCGCATTATCCATCTGTAATCGCCGTCCTACAGGACGGCGATACAGATGAATATAGAGAATGAGTGCTTCCAAAATGGAAGCGCTCATCTCTACCTGTCGCCTGCAAGAAAGGGGCCCCCCTCCCGGCCCTGGCCCCCTGTGCAGCCGAACCGGCTGCACCGCGGTATGTCGCCCCCTGGTGTACAGGCTCTAATCTGCTTGTGCACGACTATTAGGAAGAGCAGTGAGAGACGCTGATATCATAGGTTATGTGACCCTGAGTGAAATAGAGGAAACCAGCAGCTTTAGAAGCAGAAAGTGTATGGAAAGCTGTTTTGTATTTTGATTAGTTAGAAAACATAGAAAGGACAGAATAATAACTTGGACAACCCCTTTAAACACAAAAAAAAAGCTGTGAAGGCTCCTCTTTAACAAGGATCTGCTTTCATATAGTTATCTGTAAGGCTGTAATCAGCATTAGTCTTTCCGATCTCCTGCTCCTGTATAGAAACAGATCAATGTAAAGGACGGATTTGCCATGTAACAGAGCCTAAGCCATAATGTCATCATACCATCATATGAGTGGCTCACAAAAACGCAAAAAAAAAAGGGAAGATGAACAAAAAATTCAGAAACTCCCAAAAATAAGCAGCTATTTTTCACAGGCTGCTGGTAGTTCTGCAACTACTGAGACTATAAGTGGTCATTGTGAGGAGATAACTGAGAGGCCTTCTACTGCTACAGTTACTGAAAGCTCTGAGCCGTTGATGGAGGCGGTTAGTGCCCACAGTGAAACATGAAGCGTTAGTCCTATCATGGAAGAAGAGGAGCCACATACAAGTGCCAGCACATCTGAAGTACAAGAAACTTTAGAAAGTGAAGACACTGGCAATGTCTGTATAGAACATACTTTACTTGGAGAAATGTATGTTACAGATAGGGGACATTTTCCCATTACTATTACAGACCCTAACATAAAAATGTATTCTTCCAAATGGCCCCTGTGGACGCTAAAGGGCCCATTTTCCCAGAGATAATGATAATAGGTGTTTCTCCGAAAGTACTACGACAGAATTACAAAAGCTGGCCATAAGATTCCAGTCATGTGGTTATGCCTACTCACCAAAGCTAAATGTTGCTTATTGTGAGCCATGCGGTTTATTTGGTGATCGTAAAAATTAGGCTTGAACCAGCATGGGCTAAAAGGATACAAAAATGGCAAAGGCTTTCAGCCAAATACCAATTCATGAAGCTTCCCAAGCTCACATGGATGCTTTGTATTGGTGTATGATCAATGGAGAAGAAAAAAAAACAATAGATGAGAAGACTGAAAAACAAATTTTAGAAGAGAAAAACTTTTGGCGGCAAGTCCTTCATAGAATTACCAATGTGACCCTAACCATGGCAATGTCTAATCGAGCTTTCCGTGGTCATATAGAAAAAATAGGAGAGAGTAATAAAGGTAACTTTCTCTCAATTGTGGAAGCTGCTCGCAGAGTATAACCATGTTTTGAAGGAGCTACTCCAGTTACCTCAGGGGACAGCTAAATACCTAAGCCCCAAAATACAAAATGAAATAATAGATATTATAGTAACATAGTAACATAGTTTATAAGGCCAAAAAAAGACATCTGTCCATCCAGTTCGACCTGTTTTCCTACAAGTTGATCCAGAGGAAGGCAAAAAACCCCTGTGAGGTAGAAGCCAATTTTCCTCACTTTAGGGGAAAAAATTCCTTCCCGACTCCAATCAGAATAACTCCCTGGATCAACAACAACCCATATCTAGTAACTATAACCTGTAATATTATTACCTTCCAGAAATACATCCAGGCCCCTCTTGAACTCTTTTACTGAACTTACCATCACCACCTCCTCAGGCAGAGAGTTCCATAGTCTAACTGCTCTTACCGTAAAGAGTCCATAGTTCTCACTGCTCTTACAGTAAAGAGTCCATAGTCTCACTGGCTCTTACAGTAAAAGAATCCTCTTCTATTTTTGTGAACAAACCTTCTTTCCTCCAGGCGCAGAGGATGTCCCCTCGTCATGGTTACTGTCCTTGGGATAAATAGATGATGGGAGAGATCTCTGTACTGACCTCTGATATATTTATACATAGTTATTAGATCTCCCCTCAGTCGTCTTTTTTCTAAAGTGAATAACCCTAATTTTGATAATCTTTCTGGGTACTGTAGTCACCATTCCAGTTATTACTTTAGTTGCCCTCCTCTGACCCCTCTTCCAGCTCTGCTATGTCTGCCTTGTTCACAGGAGCCCAGAACTGTACACAGTACTCCATGTGTGGTCTGACTAGTGATTTGTAAAGTGGCAGGACTATGTTCTCATCACGGGCATCTATGCCTCTTTTGATGCAACCCATTATCTTATTGGCCTTGGCAGCAGCTGTCTGACACTGGTTTCTGCAGCTTAGTTTGCTGTTCACTAAAATTCCTAGGTCCTTTTCCATGTCAGAGTTACCCAATGCTTTTACCATTTAGTATGTACTGGTGACTTGCATTATTCCTTCCCATATGCATAACCTTACATTTGTCAGTGTTAAACCTCATCTGCCACTTCTCTGCCAAGCCTCCAGTCTATCAGATCCTGCTGTAGCAGTGTACTGTCCTCTGTTATTATATACGTATACTGTCCTGTAGTATATATATATATATATATTCAGTATACTGTCCTCTGTATATATATACAGTATACTGTCCTCTGTATTATATATACAGTATATGTCCTCTGTAGTATATATCAGTATACTGTCCTCCTCTGTTAAGTAACTGTCCTCTGTAGTATATATACAGTGTACTGTCCTCTGTAGTATATACACAGTGTACTGTCCTCTGTAGTATATATACAGTGTACTGTCCTCTGTAGTATATATACAGTATACTGTCCTCTTCTGTGTTAATTACTTTACACAGTTTAGTGTCATCTGCAAAAATTGATATTTTACTGTGCAAGTCTCTACAAGATCATTAATAAATATATTGAAGAGAATAGGGCCCAATACAGACCCCTGTGGTACCCCACTAGTGACAGTGACCCAATCTGAGTAATGTACAGGTTAATAACCACCCTCTGTTTCTATCACTGAGCCAGTTACTTACCCACATACAGACATTTTCTCCCAGGCCAAGCATTCTCATTTTATATACTAACCTTTTATGTGGTACAGTGTCAAATGCTTTGGAGAAGTCCAGATATACGACATCCATTGAGTCGCCGCGGTCCAGTCTAGAACTTACCTCCTCATAGAAACTGATTAAATTGGTTTGACATGACCGATCCCTCATGAAGCCATGCTGATATGGAGTTATTTGCTTATTTCATTGAGGTACTCCAAGATAGCATCTCTAGAAACCCTCAAACAGTTTACCCACGACAGATGTTAAACTTACCGGCCTATAGTTCCCGGGCTCTGTTTTTGGACCCTTTTTGAATATTGGCACCACATTTGCTATGCGCCAATCCTGTGGAACACTCCCCTGTCAGTATAGAGTCCTTAAATATCAGAAATAAGGGTCTGGCGATGACATTACTTAATTCTCTTAGGATACGGGGGTGTATGCCATCCGGTCCTGGCGATTTGTCTATTTTAATCTTTTTAAGACGCCCCAGTACTTCTTCCTGGGTCAGACAGGGCACTTTTAAAGGGGAATTTACTTTTATATTCTGCATTTCATCTGACAGTTTATTTTCCTCAGTGAATACAGTGGAGAAAAAAATATTTAAGAGTTTTGCTTTCTCCTCATCGCTCTCTGCAACTCCCCCCTCATTACTCTGTAAGGGGCCGACACCTTCAGATTTATACTTTTTAGTATTTATATAATTGAAGAACATTTTAGGGTTAGTTTTACTCTATTATTATTATTATTATTTACGATATTCTTGCAAAAAAAGTGGAAGAAGGCATTGTGAGTGAAATTAAAGCCTCCAATTTTTTTTTCCATAATTATGGACACAACACAAGATATTTCCAACTCGAATTAAAAAAAAGAGAGAAATGCCTTGTACGTTCACTGTGCAGCTCACAACCTTAATTTAGTTTTGCAAGATGCCGTGAGCCATGTACCTGAGGTGTCCAGATTTTTTGAGGTGATACAGAGTTTATATGTTTTTTGGGGAGAAAGTATCACCCGATGGTCTGTTCTTCAGTCACTAACCACTGAATCCTCTGTCACCCTAAAAAGATTGTGCCCTACACGATGGTCATCCCGTTCTGACTCACTGCTTGCCCTGCGCTTTCGCTTTGTTGATGTCCTTAAGGCACTGTCTAAATTAATACTGACTTCTACTAAAAGTAAAGAGAGGGAAGAGGCCAGAGTCCTTAGGAATAAAATTGAGTCGTTTGAGTTTGTCTTCCTACTTGTTCTACAGAGCAAAATACTTGACAAAATAAATTCAATATCAAAGGTTCTGCAGTCAGAACATATGGATCTGTGCAATGCTGCACATTTAATTCATAATGCCATTGAAGCTCTTTGCAGCTACAGAGACCAATGTGATGATGCTAAAACAACTGCCGTCACACTCGCAGAGAAATGGGGAATTCCTATAGTTTGTGAATAAAAGAGTGTCCAAAGTAAAGCGCCATAGTGATGAGCTATGTTTGGACGAAAGACTGCAAGACCCAGAGAAGAGATTTAAAACTGCTATTTTTTATGCTACTTTAGATGTAATAACATCCCAGTTGTCAAGCAGATTTGGTAGCATGAACACTGTAGTTGAAAGATTTCGGATCATTCAGCCACGTGTGCTGGCGACTGAATCAGACGATAATTTGTTTCAGTCCGCACTGCAATTTCAGCAGTTTTATCAAGATGACATATCTCCAGATTTTCCAGGGCAGTTGGTTAGTTTCCGTAACACACTACAAAATGAGATCTCTGAGCTCCAGACAGTTAAAGATTTGGCACACCTTCTTATAAGTGACAATGCTGCTGTGTCATCTACCCTACTGGATGTATATACAGCTTTACTACTTTTCCTCACATTACCAGTAACGGTGGCATCTGCAGAAAGATCATTTTCCAAATTATCCCTGATTAAAAATTACTTGAGAAACAGCATGTCACAACAACGGCTTTCTGGCCTCAAGAACAAAAAGAGCAAGAAAACTGGACATTCCAGCCATTGTTGACAAATTTGCTGAGCGTAAAGCAAGACGGCGCAACTTCTAGCATTATGTATTTTGCGTAAGTGAGCAGTTCGTTGGGTACAGGGAGTTGTACTATAAAAAAGTTCCTACTAACCCAGTTCAATTTGTTCAATTTGTTTTACTAAACAGTTAACTGCTTTGGTTTCACTATTATTTTAATTGCCTTCTTTTTGATAACGATGATAAAGAATTCTGATGTCCTTAGACTCAAACACAAAAAACTCCTTTGAACTATTTGAAAGTAGCACAAGAGCTTTATATCAAAAAGAAGGCAGATGTTACCAACATCAATATACTTAGTATAATTACTAAATGCTACCATTTCCTTTCCTACAGTGAAAAATTGGTTCCTTTATAGTTGACTGTATTACTGGGGGGGCACAATATATTACTGGGGGGCACAATGTGGGCATATTACAGGGCCCCAACATATTACTGGGGGGCACAATGTGGGCATATTACAGGGCCCCCAACATATTAGTGGGGGGCACAATGTGGGCATATTACAGGGCCCCAACATATTACTGGGGGGCACAATGTGGGCATATTACAGGGCCCCAACATATTACTGGGGGGCACAATGTGGGCATATTACAGGGCCCCAACATATTAGTGGGAGCACAATGTGGGCATATTACAGGGCCCCAACATATTACTGGGGGGCACAATGTGGGCATATTACAGGGCCCCAACATATTACTGGGGGGCACAATGTGGGCATGTTACTGAGGGCACAGCTGGGCATATTAATTGGGGCACATAACGGGAATAATTACTATGTGGGGCAGTAAGGGGACTGGGTGGGATCAGGTGTATAGTTATGTTTTGGGCGGAGTTAGAGGCGTGGCCTAGTGCTGAAAAAATTTTCTGCACAATGTGTCCCTCTTTGCTCATTTACAAAGTTGGGAGGTATGATTTAGACTCTGAAGGAAGGTGGTCCTACTCCAGTGAGGGGAGCGAGACCTTATTCTCCTGAAGTTTCCAAGTCTCTAGACTTAAGGTTCACTGACCTAATTTCAAGTCTCTTATAAAATGGCTAAGAATAGCTGTGCGGAGAAGAGGTCACGCTCCTGCAATTCACAGCTCTTTTTTCGGGATCTCCTCAGATACTAACACGTTTTGATAAGATAGTGTCCAGAGCTTCCAAGCATCCAGGCATAAAACACAGCTATCGACCTTGGTTGCTTTAACCATTTCTTCAGGAAGAAGAACTTCAGAATGGAGACACTCCGAGGCGAGGGAGACTCCATGGCCTCTCTGGATCTGAGAAGAGCTGTGCAGGAAAGATGCGGGATCTCATTCAGGATCTCTTTGGCTACTCACACCTTTAGATTGTGGTGTCCACTATAGCTGCTTCTTTAAGAACACAGAATATCTGTGATGTCACTCCTGGACGAATGTTAAAGAAGACCTCTCCCCGTTCCTGACATGCCTGTTTTAATAGCTTCATGCATTCCCCATGTAATAACAATTCTGGAACATCTATTCTTATGACTCTATGATGTGCCGTTCCTCTATTATTTCTACTAGAAGTTATGAATGAATTGCTAGCAGTCTGCAGTAAGGGTACAGAGGGGAGGCAACCAGTTGGGGGGGGTGTCCCTGAACAGTCTGACACCAGCAGCCCTGATTGGATAGAGTGAGTCTGTGCTGGTACACACCCCAACTGGTTACCTCCCCTCTGTACCCTTACTGCAGACTGCTAGCAATTCATTCATAACTTCTAGTAGAAATAATAGAGGAACGGCACATCATAGAGTCATAAGAATAGATGTTCCAAAATTGGTACTACATGGGGAATGTATGAAGCTATTAAAGCAGGCAACAGGACTGGTGAAAGGTCCTCTTTAAATAAGCAACATCTTCGAACTACTGTCCAGTTACTCCAACACTAAGCATCTTGGCAGCAGAGTGTCTTAAGTCTCATATCAGCAGAGGCAGCTCCTCGTTTATGTCCTCTATAGAGAGATCCTAAGCCTACAGAGATGTACGTCCTTTCAGGGACAACCCACTTAACCTTAAGATGGAGGCATCACCTCAGAGACGGGAGGTCTACAGTCTAACATCGCTGGTCCATGTTGACAACTGATGCATCCTTACAGAAACTACATCTTTTCACTCCATGACATCATTTATCCTCCCAAGATTACTCCACCCTCCCCCTCTATGACATCATCAGCCCTCAGATAAACCTGCCCGTTCACTCTTCCTGTGTCAGCCTTGTCTACAATCTGCCATTTGCTATAATCATTGTCAAGGCTGCTTATGAGCGATGAACAATTTTCTTAAAATTCGTTTCTAGTATAATTTGGACAAATCGGTCGTCAGGTTCAATTTGGGTCCAGATAAATTTAACCTGAATTGAAAGTGCCCTGATTGTCCTGTAAAGTCATGTCTGACCCCCTGAGGTCTCCTAGGACTTTATCCGACCCCTTTCAAGCTCTTCATTGCTAAGACAGCATTAGTAATGTCAGAGCGACGTCTATAGCTGTGGGTAAACGCAGGGCACGCGGCGGTAACAGCCTGGTAATAACACACTGAACCATTGGGTTTTTTATGCTTTTTAAAAAAATGTTACAACAAATGAATCCTTATTAAGGAGTAGGAACAGGTTTCGTGTTATTTTAAAGAAAAAAAAGATTTGTGTCGATGATTGTGAATGATGGGATGTACATGGGGCTGATTCACATTCACATCGATCAAACATTGAGTACTGTAGCTTTAAATGCTGCTCCAGTACTTACTGACAATGGCAGGCAGCCTGAATGTGTTACACACGGATACAATACAGCGATCCTGTCCCTAGCTATAGCCTATCCCTCTGTCATTGAATAAGATCTAACCAGCCTAGTGTCTGACACTAAACGAGCCGCGTTCTGCATTTAAATATATCAGGGGTCAGTACAGAGATCTCTCCCATCATCTATTTATCCCCAGGACTGTGACTGTGACGAGGGGACATCCTCTGCGTCTGGAGGAAAGAAGGTTTGTACACAAACATAGAAGAGGATTCTTTACGGTAAGAGCAGTGAGACTATGGACTCTTTACGGTAAGAGCAGTGAGACTATGGACTCTTTACTGTAAGAGCAGTGAGACTATGGACTCTTTACTGTAAGAGCAGTGAGAATATGGACTCTTTACTGTAAGAGCAGTGAGACTATGGACTGTATAATGTAAGAGCAGTGAGACTATGGACTATTTACTGTAAGAGCAGTGAGACTATGGACTCTTTACGGTAAGAGCAGTGAGACTATGGACTCTTTACCGTAAGAGCAGTGAGACTATGGACTCTTTACTGTAAGAACAGTGAGTCTATGGACTGTATAATGTAAGAGCAGTGAGACTATGGACTATTTACTGTAAGAGCAGTGAGACTATGGACTCTTTACTGTAAGAGCAGTGAGACTATGGACTCTTTACTGTAAGAGCAGTGAGACTATGGACTCTTTACTGTAAGAGCAGTGAGACTATGGACTCTTTACTGTAAGAGCAGTGAGACTATGGACTCTTTACTGTAAGAGCAGTGAGACTATGGACTCTTTAAAGTAAGAGCAGTGAGACTATGGACTCTTTACCGTAAGAGCAGTGAGACTATGGTCTCTTTACCGTAAGAGCAGTGAGACTATGGACTCTTTACTGTAAGAGCAGTGAGACTATGGACTATTTACTGTAAGAGCAGTGAGACTATGGACTCTTTACTGTAAGAGCAGTGAGACTATGGACTCTTTACTGTAAGAGCAGTGAGACTATGGACTCTTTACTGTAAGAGCAGTGAGACTATGGACTCTTTACTGTAAGAGCAGTGAGACTATGGACTCTTTACTGTAAGAGCAGTGAGACTATGGACTCTTTACTGTAAGAGCAGTGAGACTATAGACTCTTTACTGTAAGAGCAGTGAGACTATGGACTCTTTACTGTAAGAGCAGTGAGACTATGGACTCTTTAAAGTAAGAGCAGTGAGACTATGGACTCTTTAAAGTAAGAGCAGTGAGACTATGGACTCTTTACTGTAAGAGCAGTGAGACTATGGACTCTTTACCGTAAGAGCAGTGAGACTATGGACTCTTTACCGTAAGAGCAGTGAGACTATGGACTCTTTACCGTAAGAAACAGTGAGACTATGGACTGTATAATGTAAGAGCAGTGAGACTATGGACTATTTACTGTAAGAGCAGTGAGACTATGGACTCTTTACTGTAAGAGCAGTGAGACTATGGACTCTTTACTGTAAGAGCAGTGAGACTATGGACTATTTACTGTAAGAGCAGTGAGACTATAGACTCTTTACTGTAAGAGCAGTGAGACTATGGACTCTTTACTGTAAGAGCAGTGAGACTATGGACTCTTTACTGTAAGAGCAGTGAGACTATAGACTCTTTAAAGTAAGAGCAGTGAGACTATGGACTCTTTAAAGTAAGAGCAGTGAGACTATGGACTCTTTACTGTAAGAGCAGTGAGACTATGGACTCTTTACCGTAAGAGCAGTGAGACTATGGACTCTTTACCGTAAGAGCAGTGAGACTATGGACTCTTTACTGTAAGAACAGTGAGACTATGGACTGTATAATGTAAGAGCAGTGAGACTATGGACTATTTACTGTAAGAGCAGTGAGACTATGGACTCTTTACTGTAAGAGCAGTGAGACTATGGACTCTTTACTGTAAGAGCAGTAAGACTATGGACTCTTTATGGTAAGAGCAGTGAGACTATGGACTCTTTACTGTAAGAGCAGTGAGACTATGGACTCTTTATTGTAAGAGCAGTGAGACTATGGACTCTTTACTGTAAGAGCAGTGAGACTATGGACTCTTTACTGTAAGAGCAGTGAGACTATGGACTCTTTACTGTAAGAGCAGTGAGACTATGGACTCTTTACTGTAAGAGCAGTGAGACTATGGACTCTTTACTGTAAGAGCAGTGAGACTATGGACTCTTTACTGTAAGAGCAGTGAGACTATGGACTCTTTAAAGTAAGAGCAGTGAGACTATGGACTCTTTACGGTAAGAGCAGTGAGACTATGGACTCTTTACGGTAAGAGCAGTGAGACTATGGACTCTTTACCGTAAGAGCAGTGAGACTATGGACTCTTTACCGTAAGAGCAGTGAGACTATGGACTCTTTACTGTAAGAACAGTGAGACTATGGACTGTATAATGTAAGAGCAGTGAGACTATGGACTATTTACTGTAAGAGCAGTGAGACTATGGACTCTTTACTGTAAGAGCAGTGAGACTATGGACTCTTTACTGTAAGAGCAGTGAGACTATGGACTATTTACGGTAAGAGCAGTGAGACTATGGACTCTTTACTGTAAGAGCAGTGAGACTATGGACTCTTTACTGTAAGAGCAGTGAGACTATGGACTCTTTACTGTAAGAGCAGTGAGACTATGGACTATTTACTGTAAGAGCAGTGAGACTATGGACTCTTTACGGTAAGAGCAGTTAGACTATGGACTCTTTACTGTAAGAGCAGTGAGACTATGGACTCTTTACTGTAAGAGCAGTGAGACTATGGACTCTTTACTGTAAGAGCAGTGATACTATGGACTCTTTACTGTAAGAGCAATGAGACTATGGACTCTTTACGGTAAGAGCAGTGAGACTATGGACTCTTTACTGTAAGAGCAATGAGACTATGGAACTCTCTCCCTGAGGAGGTGGTGATGGTAAGTTCACTATAAGAGATCAGGATGGTCCTGGATGTATTTCTGGAGGTAATAATATTAAAGGTTATAGTTACTAGAGAGGGGTCATTGATCCAGGGAGTTATTCGGATTGGAGTCGGGAAGGAATTTTTCCCCCTAAAGTGAGGAAAATTGGCTTCTACCTCACAGAGGTTTTTTCCTCTGGATCAACTTGTAGGAAAACAGGAGAACTGGATGGATGGAGGGTTTTTTTTGGCCTTATAAACGACATTACTATGTATTTATTTCCTCAGAAGACCTGCATTTCCTGGTTGGGGTCTTATATAGTACCTATGACACACCTCAGTATAATTCCTTCTGATTGGCTGAGGCTGACTACAAGGCATTATGGGTATGCCCACTGGTCACCCAGGGTCATGTGATCCTCCTTCTTCTTCCCTGCCCTGCTGTCTTTTGATCTGTGAAATGGTGGATGCCATTTTTAGCGAGTTTGGGAAATTTGTGGAGAATTCAAATATCAGGATCAGGTGACACAAAAACAAGGCTTTTTAAGTTCCTTTTTGGATGATTTGCTCCTTACCCATCTGGAGTGACCGGTCACAGTGACATCTAGTGGTCACAGTGACAACTACAATATCTACTCACTCCTATTCCATGGCTGCAGAACCTGCAGACGCTGCGCCTTTAAATAGAGATGTTGATGGAGAACCTTGTCCTTTGTTCCTCTCTGTCCAGCTCATGAAGCCTCTAAGTTACATGAGGCGTCCGGTAAGAAGGATCCCTCACGTTGGGTCGGTGCAGTGATTACATTTAGTGTCTCTATATTGCAGGATTGACTCGTCCTGTAAGAAGATTGGAGGCTGTAGGCGTCTTACAGAGGATTATCCCGGGGCTGTAAACTGCTCAGTGCTGATGACAGAAATCCTTCACTTATCTTCTACTGATCTTCAGTTACATAATGTCATGTTCTCCAAACACATCCAAAGCTGCAAACATGCTCTTAAAGGGACCTTGCTGTCTTATAAAGTAATGGTGTTGCTGGGTTATGGATCACTTTATGATTGCTGAGGGTCTGACCTTGAGGCACCGCGCTGCGTCTCTTCACTGGTTTCCCTGCCTGACGTTACCTGAATCTGTGGGCCCTTACTCCATCCGGATAGTCAGGTCTTGGGCTGCCCATAGTAATTAGTCCTCAGGTGTGCTGGCCTTATTTAAGGTCAGGGGCCCGGTCACAGCCCTGGGTCGAGGATCCTGCTGTATAGTTAGAGCCGGGCCGGCAGGGGGGGTTTGTTTGTTATATTTTATGTTCTGTACCACAAACAGCTCAGTTGGACGAAATTCCCTTCGTTTGGAATGAAATTTCTATGGTGTGCCCGCTACATTGTGCCCAGGAGAGGATAACCGCACTACCTAACCCCTTACAATACTGGTCGTCTGATACTATTGCTCTGTAACTGTTATGTATTGTATTTCATGCACTGTGCCTGATTGGCCAGCGGGTGGCAGTGTATCTGGCAGAAGGAGATATTTAGATAGAATGCCACTTTCAATTCCATTCTCCCCTTTTGGGCAGACGTGGACGAGGCATGCTTCCTACCAAGGGAGGGGTTGCATGGAGCTATAGAGTTGGAAAGAGACAAGACATGGCGCAGCGAGGGGAGCATCCCCCCCTCCTGCAGCAGGAGTCTTCCAGGGGAAGCAGCTCCAAGAGCACCCCAGCTCCTTGCAGTTCATAGGCTGAGTACTACCAGGGGGTCAACAGTCAATGGCACCCCACTCAATGGTACCAGAACTGTCAGAAAGTCCAGCTACCAGACTGAAGCCTGAGTTTAGCACAGCAGCCTGCCAGTGCATCCTAAAAACCTGCTGGAGCCAGAGAAAGGTCCAATGTTGTCTGGATGCAAGTTTATTCAAGTAAAGCTGTTAAACTTTATAAACTTTATTCTCCTTTCCCCTTTGTTGCTGTGGAGGCTAACCCTAAGGAGCGATAGTATCCAGGTAGGAGCACTGTGACACAAACTATTAGAGCCACAACTCACCACTCTGCATTTCTAAAAACCTCAGCTGTAGATCTCTGCAGTTCATCCAGAGTGATCATGGGCCTCTTGGCTCCATCTCTGATCAGTCTTCTCCTTGTTTAGAAGGACGGCCGGGTCTTGGTAGATTTGCAGTGGTCTGATACTCCTTCCATTTCAATATGACGCTTGCACAGTGCTCCTTGGGATGTTTAAAGCTTGGGAAATCTTTTGGTCTCCAAATCCGGCTTTAAACTTCTCCACAACAGTATCAGGACCTGCCTGGTGTGTTCCTTGGTCTTCATGATGCAGAACCCTGAGACTATCACAGAGCAGGTGCATTTATACGGAGACTTGATTACACACAGGTGGATTCTATGTATCGTCATCAGTCATTTAGGACGACATTGGATCATTCAGAGATCAGAGATCAACTTCTGGACTGAAAGGAAATGGGAAGAATAATTTTGCACGCCCCACTTTTCAGTTTTATTATTACAAAAAAAGTTTAACCCCTTCCCGACCAGCGCCTTACATGTACGGCGCTGCGGGAAGGGACTTGCCGCCCAGCGCGCTGATCGGGCGGGTGCAGGAGTTGTGCCCGCCTGATGAGCTGCGGGGGAACGGCTGTGCCCAGTAGCCGGACCCCTGCTGCGTACGCCCGCATCGGTGTTTTCACCGATGCGGGCGTATTAACCCTCAATGTGCCGCGGTCAGCGCTGACCGCGGCACACGCGATGCGGGCAGGAGGAAGGGGAGTCCATCGGGTCCACGCGCTGCTGTGACGGGGACCCGATGGCTTGGATAGCAGCCCGATGTCTTCCCACATATGGGGTATTTCTGTAAACTGCAGAATCAGAGCAATGTATATTGAGGTTTAGTTTGCTGTTAACCCTTGCTGTGTTGCAAGAAAAAAATTATTAACAGGAATAATCTACCAAAAAATTGAAAATTTGAAATTTCAC
Organism: Rhinella marina; assembly: GCA_900303285.1. Lineage (NCBI taxonomy): Eukaryota > Metazoa > Chordata > Amphibia > Anura > Bufonidae > Rhinella > Rhinella marina. The sequence continues at coordinate 41,888 of ONZH01015029.1, read as the reverse complement.
CCCCATTTTCCATTAATTCTTGTGGAACACCTCAAGGGTTAACAAACTTTGTAACAGCAGTTTTTTATAATTTGAGGGGTGTAGTTTCTAAAATGGGGTCATTTATGGGGGGTTTCATTACATAAGCCCCTCAAAATCACTTTATATCTGAATTGGTGCTTAAAAAAATGGTTTTGGAAATTTTGTTGAAAATTTGAAAAAATGCATCTAAATTTCTAAGACTTCTAACGTCTGAAAAAAGTAAAATGACATTTATAAAATGATGGCAACATAAAGTAGACATATGGGGAATGTAAAATAATAACTATTTTTGGAGGTTTTTTCCTCCATGACACAGACACGTGACTGATATATACATACTGACAGGTTCCATCCTCCATGACACAGACACGTGACTGATATATACATACTGACAGGTTCCATCCTCCATGACACAGACACGTGACTGATATATACATACTGACAGGTTCCATCCTCCATGACACAGACACGTGACTGATATATACATACTGACAGGTTCCATCCTCCATGACACAGACACGTGACTGATATATACATACTGACAGGTTCCATCCTCCATGACACAGACACGTGACTGATATATACATACTGACAGGTTCCATCCTCCATGACAGACACGTGACTGATATATACATACTGACAGGTTCCATCCTCCATGACACAGACAAGTGACTGATATATACATACTGACAGGTTCCATCCTCCATGACACAGACACGTGACTGATATATACATACTGACGGGTTCCATCCTCCATGACACAGACACGTGACTGATATATACATACTGACGGGTTCCATCCTCCATGACACAGACACGTGACTGATATATACATACTGACGGGTTCCATCCTCCATGACACAGACACGTGACTGATATATACATACTGACAGGTTCCATCCTCCATGACACAGACACGTGACTGATATATACATACTGACAGGTTCCATCCTCCATGACACAGACACGTGACTGATATATACATACTGACAGGTTCCATCCTCCATGACACAGACACGTGACTGATATATACATACTGACAGGTTCCATCCTCCATGACACAGGCACGTGACTGATATATACATACTGACGGGTTCCATCCTCCATGACACAGACACGTGACTGATATATACATACTGACGGGTTCCATCCTCCATGACACAGACACGTGACTGATATATACATACTGACGGGTTCCATCCTCCATGACACAGACACGTGACTGATATATACATACTGACGGGTTCCATCCTCCATGACACAGACACGTGACTGATATATACATACTGACGGGTTCCATCCTCCATGACACAGACACGTGACTGATATATACTGTACATACTGACAGGTTCCATCCTCCATGACACAGGCACATGACTGATATATACATACTGACAGCCTGATCAGTCAGTCAGGGAGCAGTAAGCAGGTGGATACTAATGCTAAGAAGAAGGAACATCCATTCTGTTCTTAGCTAGGCTTGTGATAGGACGTGTTGTGGATTGTCGGCCAAGAATCACTTACAGACACAAGCCGGTTACTAGTTACACTGTAGGGAGAGAACTGGAGATATAATTGGTTAGATCTTAGAGTTTTAATCGGGGTTGAGGGTGAGGGAGGGTCTGGGTGTTGCAGTTCTTCCTTACAGCTTGCTGGCAAGTTCTAGATTGCAAAAATCTTGCAAGAAACTTCGTATGAACAGCCAGCCAGCTTTTTTTTTTTTGTAAAACTGTTTTTTACAGTTCATAGACTTATTGCCAGCACCCCAGTAGCACACATTCTGCTGCAGACACTGAGGAATTGTTCACATTTTCTCAGTATCTGATTTTACATTTTCTAAAAAACAGTTTCTATTTGAAATGAGTCATTTCAGTGCATTATACCTGTATTATTGAACGCGTATATTACTGCAAGATACTGTTCAGTGTTATACCATTACCATTACTGCAGCAACACCAATGTAAGTAAACATGTTGTATACCACTACAAGATACTGTTCAGTGTCATAGCAAACAGGGGCGTAAATAGAAATCATTGGGACCCATGGTAAGAATCTGAATTGGGCCCTCATGTCATGTTGTTAACTCTTCCCACAACTATCTATGGCTCCTCCCACTACCTGTTGGATGTTGTCACATCTGGCAGCAATTCCAGTAATTCTGCTCCTCTGCTGGAACAGAATAGCAGAACCTGATTGCAAATGTGCACCTAGCCTTACTCAATGAACTGTGCCTGCTGCTGCTTATTATATAGAGCACCACTGCTATACTCCCCCATACACTGTGCCTGCTACTGCTTATTATATAGTGTGCACCTAACCTTACACAATGAACTGCGTGCTCTGCTGCATATTACATAGTGCATCACTGCCATTCTCCCCCATGAACTGTACCAGCTTTTTATTATATAGAGCACCACTGCCTATCCCCCATGAACTGTGCCTGCTACTGCTGCCAGATTCTGCTTATTATATAGAGAACCACTGCCATAACCCCCATGAACTGTGCCAGCTGCTTATTATATAGAGCATCACTGCCAATCCCCCCATGAACTGTGTCTGCTGCTGCTTATTATATAGTGTGCACCTAGCCTTACACAATGAACTGCGTCCTCTGCTGCATATTACATAGAGCATCACTGCCATACTCCCCATGAACTGTGCCAGCTGCTTATTATATAGAGCACCACTGCCAATCTCCCCATGAACTGTGCCTGCTACTGCTGCCTGATTCTTCTTATTATATAGAGCACCACTGCCATACCCCCATGAACTGTGTCTGCTGCTGCTTATTATATAGTGTGCATCTAGCCTTACCTGAAAAATTGTGCCTACTGCTGCTTATTACATAGTGCACCACTGCCATAACCCCCATGAACTGTGCATGCTGCTGCTTATTATATAGAGAACCACTGCCAATCCCCCCATGAACTGTGCCTGTTACTGCTACCTGATTGTACTTATTATATAGAACACCACTGTCATACCCCCATGAACTGTGCATGCTGCTGCTTATAATATAGAGAACCACTGCCATACCCATGAACTGTGTCTGCTGCTGCTTATTATATAGTGTGCACTTAGCCTTACCTGAAAAATTGAGCCTACTGCTGCTTATTACATAGTGCACCACTGCCACACACCCCAATGAACAGTGCATGCTGCTGCTTAATATATAGTGCATCACTGCCATACTCCCCATGAACTGTGCCTGCTACTGCTGCCTGATTCTGCTTATTATACAGTGTGCCGCTGCCATACCCCCCATGAACTGTGCCTACTGCTGCTTATTATACAGTGCTCCACTGCCACACGCCCCATGAACTGTGCATGCTGCTGCTTATTATATAGTGCATCACTGCCATACCCCCATGAACTGTGCTTGCTACTGCTGCCTGATTCTGCTTATTATATAGTGTGCCGCTGCCATACCCCCCATGAACTGTGCCTGCTACTGCTGCCTGCTTTTGCTTATTATACAGTGCTCCATGGCCATACCCCCATGAACTGTGCATGCTGCTGCTTATTTTATAGATGACCACTGCCATACTCCCCATGAACTGTGCCTGCTACTGCTGCCTGATTCTGCTTATTATATAGAGCACCACTGCCATGCTTTCCCATGAATTGTGCCTACTGCTGCTTATTATACAGTGCTCCACTGCCACACGCCCCCATGAACTGTGCATGCTGCTTATTATATAGTGCATCACTGCCATATGCTGCCAGTGCATATTAAAAAATGGAAAAAATATGTAAATTTAAATCGCATCCTTTCTCCATATTAAAAATAATTAAACAATAGGAAAATGAAGATAATTAGTATCACCGCGCCCTAAAAATGCCTGAACTATTAAAATATAAAGGCATTTATCCCATTAGGTGAACTATGTAACGAAAAAAACCAAAGTGCCCAAATCACAATTTTTTGCTGCATCACCTCCCCAAAAAAATGGAATAAAAGTTTATCAAAAAGGTGTCAATAAAAACTACAGACGACCCTGAAAAAAAAATTAGCTCCCCCGAAACCCCCCCCTACCCCCCCCACACAGCTCTGTAGACATAAATATAAAGAAGTTACAAGGGTCGGAAAACAAAGAAGCAAAGAAAGAAATGCATTTTTTTTCAGGATGGCTATAATCTTACTGACCCAGAGAACCAGGTTACAGATCAGGTTTACCACACAGGGAACGCCGAAAAAACGAATCCTATAAAACGACGGTGAAACTATAGATTTTTTTTAATGCCACCTTGTTTGAAATTCTTCAATATTAAATGGAGCCATTAGAAATTACAAAAACAAGCCCTCGTGTGTCTATCTGAATGAAAAAAAAAAAAAGGTATGGCTCTGGGAAGGCAGGGAGGAAAAAACGCAAACACTGTACGTTACCGCCATCATACAGTGTAACATAGTAACATAGTTTAAAAGGCCGAAAAAAGACATCTGTCCATCCAGTTCGGCCTGTTATCCTACAAGTTGATCCAGAGGAAGGCAAAAAACCCCTGTGAGGTAGAAGCCAGTTTTCCTCACTTTAGGGAGAAAAATTCCTTCCCGACTCCAATCAGGCATCAGAATAACTCCCTGGATCAACGACCCCTCTCTAGTAACTATAACCTGTAATATTATTACCTCCAGAAATACATCCAGGCCCCTCCTGATCTCTTATAGTGAACTTACCATCACCACCTCCTCAGGGAGAGAGTTCTATAGTCTCACTGCTCTTACAGTAAAGAGTCCATAGTCTCACTGCTCTTACCGTAAAGAGTCCATAGTCTCACTGCTCTTACCGTAAAGAGTCCATAGTCTCACTGCTCTTACCGTAAAGAGTCCATAGTCTCACTGCTCTTACAGTAAAGAATCCATAGTCTCACTGCTCTTACAGTAAAGAGTCCATAGTCTCACTGCTCTTACAGTAAAGAGTCCATAGTCTCACTGCTCTTACCGTAAAGAGTCCATAGTCTCACTGCTCTTACAGTAAAGAGTCCATAGTCTCACTGCTCTTACCGTAAAGAATCCTCTTCTATGTTTGTGTACAAACCTTCTTTCCTCCAGACGCAGAGGATGTCCCCTCGTCACAGTCCTGGGGATAAATAGATCATGGGAGAGATCTCTGTACTGACCTCTGATATATTTATACATTGTTATTAGATCTCCCCTCAGTCGTCTTTTTTCTAAAGTGAATAAGCCTAATTTTGATAATCTTTCTGGGTCCTGTAGTCCACCCATTCCAGTTATTACTTTAGTTGCCCTCCTCTGAACCCTCTCCAGCTCTGCTATGTCTGTCTTGTTCACAGGAACCCAGAACTGTACACAGTCCTCCATGTGTGGTCTGACTAGTGATGTGTAAAGTGGCAGGACTATGTTCTCATCACCGCCATCTATGCCTCTTTTGATGCAACCCATTATCTTATTGGCCTTGGCAGCAGCTGTCTGACACTGGTTTCTGCAGCTTAGTTTGCTGTTCACTAAAATTCCTAGGTCCTTTTCCATGTCAGTGTTACCCAATATTTTACCATTTAGTATGTACTGGTGACTTGCATTATTCCTTCCCATATTCATAACCTTACATTTGTCAGTGTTAAACCTCATCTGCCACTTCTCTGCCCAAGCCTCCAGTCTATCCAGATCCATCTGTAGCAGTGTACTGTCCTCTGTAGTATATATACAGTGTACTGTCCTCTGTAGTATATACACAGTGTACTGTCCTCTGTAGTATATATACAGTGTACTGTCCTCTGTAGTATATATAGTATACTGTCCTCTGTAGTATATATACAGTATACTGTCCTCTGTAGTATATATATATATATACAGTATACTGTCCTCTGTAGTATATATATACAGTATACTGTCCTCTGTAGTATATATAGAGTATACTGTCCTCTGTAGTATATATAGTATACTGTCCTCTGTAGTATATATAGTATACTGTCCTCTGTAGTATATATAGTATACTGTCCTCTGTAGTATATATACAGTATACTGTCCTCTGTAGTATATATATACAGTATACTGTCCTCTGTAGTATATATATACAGTATACTGTCCTCTGTAGTATATATACAGTGTACTGTCCTCCTCTGTGTTAATTACTTTACACAGTTTAGTGTCATCTGCAAAAATTGATATTTTACCGTGCAAGCCTTCTACAAGATCATTAATAAATATATTGAAGAGAATAGGACCCAATACTGACCCCTGTGGTACTCCACTAGTGACAGTGACCCCTCCAATACTGACCCCTGTGGTACCCCACTAGTGACAGTGACCCCTCCAGTACTGACCCCTGTGGTACCCCACTAGTGACAGTGACCCAATCTGAGTGTGTACCGTTAATAACCACCCTCTGTTTTCTATCACTGAGCCAGTTACTTACCCACATACAGACATTTTCTCCCAGGCCAAGCATTCTCATTTTATATACTAACCTTTTATGTGGTACAGTGTCAAACGCTTTGGAGAAGTCCAGATATACGACAACCATTGATTCCCGCGGTCCAGTCTAGAACTTACCTCCTCATAGAAACTGATTAAATTGGTTTGACATGACCGATCCCTCATGAAGCCATGCTGATACGGAGTTATTTGCTTATTTTCATTGAGGTACTCCAAGATAGCATCTCTTAGAAAACCCTCAAACAGTTTACCCACTACAGATGTTAAACTTACCGGCCTATAGTTTCCAGGCTCTGTTTTTGGACCCTTTTTGAATATTGGCACCACATTTGCTATGTGCCAATCCTGTGGAACACTCCCCGTCAGTATAGAGTCCTTAAATATCAGAAATAAGGGTCTGGTGATGACATTACTTAATTCTCTTAGGATACGGGGGTGTGTGCGCTTCCCCACAGCGATGTATGTCAGCGTCACTCAGATGTCATTTACTATTGTGTCATTGCGTTCCAGAGCTCAGGAAGGCAGGAGGGGGGAAAGGAAAAATTCATTAAAAAATTTACAAAAATAGAAGACAAAAGAAATAAAAACCGAACTCCTAGGAGACCGGAGAGGGGGGTCGGGGGTTGGTCAAACCGTAATATCCGGGGCAATTGGAGCAACTTTTATTTGTGTAAGATCAGTTTGGACATGAATCAAATTTATTTTTATTTGACGAACAACAAATTTACACAGAACAGAGAAATCCGGGAGGAGCGTGCGTACAGCGCTGCCGAATATGTGAGCGCCAACGAAGGAAAACAGGAGCTACGAATAAATAACGCCAAGAACTCGTATGAGGGACAGAAAGCAATGTGACAGATGCATAATTGATACATTGTTACAGAGGTAACCTACACACGATGGACACATTGTTACAGAAGTGACTTATGATGGATACATTGTTACAGGTGATACATTGTTACAGATGATACATTGTTACAGGTGATACATTGTTACAGATGATACATTGTTACAGGTGATACATTGTTACAGATGATACATTGTTACAGGTGATACATTGTTACAGATTATACATTGTTACAGATGACACATTGTTACAGGTGATACATTGTTACAGATGACACACACACATTGTTACAGATGACACATTGTTACAGATGATACATTGTTACAGATGACACATTGTTACAGATGATACATTGTTACAGATGGTACATTGTTACAGATGATACATTGTTACAGATGACACATTGTTACAGATGACACTTTGTTACAGATGACAAATGGTTACAGATGACACATTGTTACAGATGACACATTGTTACAGATGATACATTGTTACAGATGACACATTGTTACAGATGACACATTGTTACAGATGATAAATTGTTACAGATGACACATTGTTACAGATGACACATTGTTACAGATGGCACATTTTTACTGATGACACATTGTTACAGATGGTACATTGTTACAGATGATACATTGTTACAGATGGTACATTGTTACAGATGACACATTGCTACAGATGATACATTGTTACAGATGACACATTGTTATAGATGACACATTTTTACTGATGACACATTGTTACAGATGATACATTGTTACAGATGACACATTGTTACAGGTGATACATTGTTACAGATGACACACACACATTGTTACAGATGACACATTGTTACAGATGATACATTGTTACAGATGACACATTGTTACAGATGACACATTGTTACAGATGATACATTGTTACAGATGATACATTGTTACAGATGACACACACATTGTTACAGATGACACATTGTTACAGATGATACATTGTTACAGATGACACATTGTTACAGATGACACATTGTTACAGATGGTACATTGTTACAGATGACACATTGTTACAGATGATACATTGTTACAGATGACACATTGTTACAGATGACACATTGTTACAGATGATACATTGTTACAGACAACACATTGTTACAGATGGTACATTGTTACAGATGATACATTGTTACAGATGACACATTGTTACAGATGACACATTGTTACAGATGGTACATTGTTACAGATGGTACATTGTTACAGATAATACATTGTTACAGATGACACATTGTTACAGATGATACATTGTTACAGATGACACATTGTTACAGATGATACATTGTTACAGATGACACATTGTTACAGATGACACACACATTGTTACAGATGACACATTGTTACAGATGACACACACATTGTTACAGATGACACATTGTTACAGATGACACATTGTTACAGATGGTACATTGTTACAGATGGTACATTGTTACAGATGATACATTGTTACAGATGATACATTGTTACAGATGACACATTGTTACAGATGATACATTGTTACAGATGAGACATTGTTACAGATGACACATTGTTACAGATGGTACATTGTTACAGATGATACATTGTTACAGATGACACATTGTTACAGATGATACATTGTTACAGATGAGACATTGTTACAGATGACACATTGTTACAGATGGTACATTGTTACAGATGATACATTGTTACAGATGACACATTGTTACAGATGATACATTGTTACAGATGACACATTGTTACAGATGATACATTGTTACAGATGACACATTGTTACAGATGGTACATTGTTACAGATGACACATTGTTACAGATGACACATTGTTACAGATGATACATTGTTACAGATGACACACACATTGTTACAGATGACACATTGTTACAGATGACACATTGTTACAGATGGTACATTGTTACAGATGATACATTGTTACAGATGACACATTGTTACAGATGATACATTGTTACAGATGGTACATTGTTACAGATGATACATTGTTACAGATGGTACATTGTTACAGATGATACATTGTTACAGATGACACACACATTGTTACAGATGGTACATTGTTACAGATGACACATTGTTACAGATGACACATTGTTACAGATGACACACACATTGTTACAGATGATACATTGTTACAGATGATACATTGTTACAGATGACACATTGTTACAGATGATACATTGTTACAGATGACACACACATTGTTACAGATGACACACACATTGTTACAGATGACACATTGTTACAGATGATACATTGTTACAGATGACACATTGTTACAGATGACACATTGTTACAGATGATACATTGTTACAGATGATACATTGTTTACAGATGACACATTGTTACAGATGATACATTGTTACAGATGACACACACATTGTTACAGATGACACACACATTGTTACAGATGACACATTGTTACAGATGATACATTGTTACACCTCTGTATGAGTACTGTGTGACCCCGCCCCCTCCCTCCATAGACCTCGCTCAGTCTTCTCCTAACCTGTACATTGTTACAGATGATACATTGTTACACCTCTGTATGAGTACTGTGTGACCCCGCCCCCTCCCTCCATAGACCGCGCTCAGTCTTCTCCTAACCTGTACATTGTTACAGATGATACATTGTTACACCTCTGTATGAGTACTGTGTGACCCCGCCCCCTCCCTCCATAGACCTCGCTCAGTCTTCTCCTAACCTGTACATTGTTACAGATGATACATTGTTACAGATGACACATTGTTACAGATGATACATTGTTACAGATGATACATTGTTACACCTCTGTATGAGTACTGTGTGACCCGCCCCCTCCCTCCATAGACCTCGCTCAGTCTTCTCCTAACCTCTGATATTTATTGGCCGATCCCCCACAGAAGTCTCCTTTTGAGGGGGGAGATTTTTCCAGGGTCTCTCCCTGACGGCCGCAGCCCCTGACAGATTTCCACTGTCTCCTGTGAAAGAAAAAAAGTTTGTGGCCGTTGAGCAGAACGGGACGTGGGCAGAGCTCCCAGAAATGGCGTGGAGGGCGCATAGTTGGCACGCCCTGAAGCAGCGCGGTTAAGAGACTTGGCAGCCGCTTCTCCGAGGACGGTGCTAATTCAGGTGAACGAAGCCGCTCAGGATCTAATCTCAATATTTAACCGGTGACCGCAGGAATCGAACCGGCAAGATTGAGGCTTGTAAATTAGAACTGGCAGCACTCGGCCCGGTAGTGCGCAGATGTAGCAGAGCCGGAGGGCTCGTTTAACCCTTTGCTGCCTCCGCCTAGAGTTCACACTGACTGTTTTATAGGTATATCTGGAAACCAATATGGCCGCCCTTCTGACCCTTGACGGTTAACTCATTAATTGTCATTCTGCTGGACGTCTATAGAGAACTGTACGTATCATCTGCCTCCAAAATGTATCCAGCGGAGCTCGCAGGACTCGCCACCCAGCTTTCCCGGACACAGAGAGAATTATTTATCCAGAATATTGATTTTTTTTTTTGTTTGTTTTTGCTTTTTTATTTTATTTTATTATAGTCTCTGGGGTCCGTTCACCAGTTGTGTCTGTCATGTGACGGCATTTCCGTTATTTCCATTGTCTTGCCCCTATAATGGACCAGAACTAGAACAATGTGAACGCGGCTTTAGGGCTCATGTGCGTTTAGTGCCCGTGCTGTAGACTGTAAATTGCGGTCCACAACACACGGGCACTGACATTGGGGCCGCCGTATTCGGATTGCGGACACATTCAGTGCTTCCGTGGTGTTCCGATCCGTTCCTCCGCTCCGCATCTCCCAGATTGTGGACTCATTGAAGTGAATAGGTCTGCGATCCGTGATGCGGGCTGCACAAGGCCGTGTATTGTGGACCCGGTGTATGCCCAGGCGTATGCGGGCCGGCACCGGTCGTGTGCATGAGCCCTTTTACACAGATACTTTTTGTTGCAGGTTTTGAAGATGTAAATGAGCCCTCGAGGGGAGGTGATGGAGCGTAATGAGCGTAATGAGTGCGTCCGCAAGGTCAGATTACAGCAGCACACTGCATTTTTTTTGGGGGGGGAAACGCCACCTACCAGAAATAACGCCAATAGCAAAACGCACTCGTGTTTCCTGCATCTCATATTCCAGCTAAGATCTGGAGCAAAGGTGCCGTGTGAACCCATCCGTAGGCCTCGTCCACATTTCCGTGTCAGTGACACGTCCGTGCAAAAAACGCATACGTGTTTCATCTGTGAAGATGTCCATTAAGGATCCGTGGATTTACCATCCGTCATCCGTGATTCACTGACCCATAGACTTCAGTGGGCGGATCAGAGTAGTGCACGTCTCAGGGATTTCTCCACCCACGGTCAGTAAAAAAATAGTGATAAATCAATGGATACACGATCCGTGAAAAATGGAAACGTGGACGAGGCCTTAGGGTGCTGACACATAGGTTTTTGGTGTGTTTTTTTTTTTTTTTAATCCAAAACCACCTGACTTGTGCTGCATTTTTTAAGCCATTTTATAGGCGTTAGTGTTTTTGTAGTGTTTTTGTAGTGTTTTTTTTTGCATTGCCTACAGGTTAAAAAAAAAGTTGTAAAAGACACAACACACGTTGCACTTGCATCTTTTTCAAGCAGAGCTTTCCCCTCAAAAACAGAAGTCTATGGACGAAAAACAACACCTTCCACCCGCCCCCCCCCCCCCCCCACAAGCCACTGACCCAAAAAACACAACTCAAGAAACCAAAAAAGTCACTGCTAAAAACCGCTTGTGTGCCGCAGTGAATATTCCCCACAGTCGCCTATGGAACAGTTTGGGCTAAAATTGCACAGAAAAAATGACCACGTGGGGGCTGCTCAGGGACAGGGTCTTTGAGGCACACAGTCTGCTCCCATCTTCAGCGCCTCGGCCTCCCTGTGTTGTGTACATCCGGGTGCGGCACGGCCGGGGTAGAGTTCTTTTTCCCAGGGATGGTTACTTTTTGGCCACATCTGATCCCCGACTTTGAGAGGTTCAGGTTTGGCACTTTGGTCAGTTTGGTCCAGTTTCCGCTTTTGAAGTATTTTCTCCATTCGAGCTTCAGCAATTTCCCATGCGTCTTCCAGACGTCGTCAATGTTCTCGAACCCTCTCTGAGGTTGGGGGTTTTCCGGCTGCATCAACGGCAGATCACAGACAGTTTTCCTTGACGGCCAAACATGAGATAGTAATGGTTATACCCGGTGGAGCTCTGGGTGGTGGAGCTGTGAAGGAATACCAGGTCTGGTAGGACAGTCACTTCTCCTTTGAGGCTTTCAGCAGGTCGATCAAGGTCTGGTTCAGCTTCACACATGATCCATTCTCTTGAGGGTGATAAGCACTAAGCAATTGTTCTCAGTTTTTGGCAACTATACGAGAAGCAAAGTTCTTGGAACAATTGTGATTCGAATGTTGAACCTTTATAGGTGAGAATTTTGCCTAGACACCGATAGGGTGAGAATAAGCTTTTCCACAAGGCTGCTGCAGCCGTCTCTGGTATAGTGAACGATGATGGCCATAGGTGTACCCAGACCAACCAGGTTAAAGCTTGACACCAATGATAGCCACAACTTCAAGTATTGGATTAGAGGGGCCCTATGGTCATGTTTTTCTCCTCTGCACACGGCACATGTTGGCCATTCTCGGCACCATGTTTCTATGTCTTGCCGCATTGCTAAAATGTCCTGATCTGTTGTGGTACATTTCCAAGACCCTTTTTTGCGTCTTTGTGAGGTACCACCACTTGATGTATTCACTCATTAGTGACAAGATCAAGGTTGTTTTTTGAGTTGCCGTCGATCAGCTCTCCCTGTTCGAATTCTCTCTGGCAATCTTCCACTTGTGAAATAATCTGGTAATTCTACAATGTTTTGGCACTCAGTCTGGAGCTGGATCCTAAGTCCTTTTTCCAATGGTGGTTCAGCATTGGACTGTTACCCGGAGGCCCACCCTTGCTCTAGGGCTATTTGTTGAGTGTTGTTTAGACGAGCACGAGGGTTGTTGTCTGTCCTGTGGATAGGTCATCAGTAGTACAATCCCAGAAAACCCCTTTACACTTCAGTTAGCACAGACCCTGGGCCCTTCTTGCTCACTTCTGTATACAGATGGTAGTAGTCCAGGTAGCCGAGGATAGGTGGTTCTTCAAGCTTCTTCTTGAGAAGCTGGAAGGCAGTCTGACATTCTTCACTCCACTCAGGTGTCTAGCCTTTCTGATAGGCCTTAGGATGGCCCTTCAGGAGTTCTTGAAGAAGCCTAGCAGTTTGTGATATGAATCTTCTGTAGTACAGCAGCTTGCAAACCTGAGGAAGCTTCTGACATCCTTGACAGTGGTTGGACTTAACCAGCTTTGGACTACTGCTACTGTTTCTGGGTCTGGTTTCCCACCTTCTGCATTGACAACATGTTCCAGATATTTTACTTGAGACTTAAACAGGTGACACTTGGACAGTTTGATTTTTGACCCATGCTTGATGAGGGTTTGGAAAACTTCTCCTAGGTGTTGTAGCTTCTCTTCATAAGATTTGGAAAAGACAATAATATCGCCAAGGGACAATAAAAGTAACAAAAAAAAAAAGTTTTTGTGACCAAAATATCATTCCATTAGCCCCTGGAAGGTACTTAGTGCATTGCAGAGTCCAAACAGCCCCATGGGAGTAGTGAATGAGGTCTCTTCTCTGTCTTCTGAAGCCATGGGTACTTGCCAGTAGCTGCTGGTCAAGTCTGGTGTGGAGAAGTAAGCATCAGATCCAACAGCTGTCAAAGATTCTTAATGTGTGGCAATGGATATGATTAGAGATGAGCGAATCGATTCGTCGATTCGTTTCGAATCTTGGGAATTTTTAGCTGCGAAGCGAATCCGAATATTAGGTGATTTGCTTTGGTTTTCTACGCATTCGCTACGTAGTTTGTCCTATAAGTTATACGCTATTGCTACGTATAAGTTACTCTTTACACTGTTGCGTACGAATTCAATTCATTAGCGATGCAGACTCCTCCCTGGTAGCTCCGCCCCCCTCTCCAGTGCGCGAGGAAGACGAGGCAACTTGGGCAATTAAGATGGCGACACAGTGAGGTCCTGACTGGGGAGGTATGGTGTGGGGCACCGACCCCTATGAGGAGAAGGAACCAGAGGAGATCTACGTCTCTCAATATGTCCGGCAGCCTAAGAAGTCGTTTGAGGTGCCCGCTGAGGTGTTCACTCTGCTGGCTGACACGGCGGAGGCGGCAGGAGTTCCCGCTCCACCGCGGAAGGACTACTCCTTTCGGCAAAATTCAATGGTCCCTGAGGCTGTCACCAGGAACGCCCTGACCCTCTGGGAATACAAAAAGTTGGTAGAGGAGTGGGTTGTGCAGGTTTTGGAGCACCCACGGTCCGGTGACCCTAAGCTGGAGCGCCAAAGGGGTACCGTTAAGTGGTTCAGTGTGGAACGGGGAGTAGGTTTTATCGCCGTTGAGGAGACGGCGGAAGAATTATACGTAAACCGCTGTTCGGTAAAGCGGCTGTATCTTCCGCCCATCTGCCACAATCTCCACGCAGGGGATTACGTGGCATATACCCACATGAAGAGCCTCCAAGGCCCCTTTGCTACTGGGGTGAAACTCCTTAAGTGACCAGCTACTCCTGCAGAGCCCCCGGAAGACTGGACTGAGGAGGCCCAGGCCGCAGAGGAGGCTCGGTGTTCCCATGAGACCAATGATGGGACTCTGCGATCTGAGGAGAAATCCCAAGCTCAGCTGGAACCCCTGATACCAGATTTGCCTCCGCCGCCGATCCTTCATGTTGGACAGATGACCACCAACAGTTTTGTGTACCAGCCATCGGTGGTACAATACCAACTGCCATGGCAGGTGCAGGCCGCACAGTCCGCCGCTCGCGGAAGACCGTTACCAGAGCCCTTAGAGCCGGAGATTCCGTCACCTTGTATGCCGGCGGGAGGATCTGGCCACTACAAGGTAATGGGCAAGGCCCAAGTTGCCATGGCCCTTGCCAGTGTGACCGCCTGGTCACTACCAAGACCATCCCTGAGAGGTCGGTGGAGCTCTGCTGCCGCAGCCAGTGTAGCTTTCATGAGGCAGGAGCGCCCTCTCATGTCTTTTAGCTCCAGCAGCAGTGAAGAGGACCTGCTGGCCTAAGGATCCTGCAGCTTTTATGGGAGCCACGACGTGGACTTAACCTGAAGGGTGAGCACTAGTTGGCGTTTGTTTTTATTTTTTGTTGCCCTGCGTTTGTCCTCACCCAGATGGGCATGGATTGTCAGTACTCCCCCCATCAAAAAAAAAAAACAAATTGCGCATTCGTGCGCCTCATCCCTTTTTCCCTCTTTTCAGGTTATTTGGGGAGCCGCTTGAAAGAGGGTTTTTTTAAGAAACCTTTGCTGCTTTTTTTTACCCATTTGGATTACAATTTTACCTATGTGGATTACAAATTGCAACTGAGTTTGGGACTCTGTTCCAGTTCTATGACAAGCGTCAGAAGAAAAGAGACTTAAACGTGTCCGTGAGCAGACTAGGTAGGTGATATTGTCCTGTTTCCCTCTTTAACTGGAGGAGGTGAGATAGTTAGGATGGTGTGTTGGATCTATGTCATATGTTTGGCTTTGTCAAAGTCCATTGGATATTTGCTGAAGGCTCGATGATGTTGCTTCACCACATTGAGCAAACCATCAATTTGTTCTGCTGATGCAGTCAGGTCACCTACAGTACATGGAGTGCTGCCCACCACGGTATAGTTGACATTCCTGCTGTAGTACTTGGTGTCTGAGTAGACTGCTGAACAGTCAATGATATCTAGAAATGTAACATGGAGCTGAGTGGCTGGATAGTGTTTCTTGAGTTTTACCTGCTGATCACTCAGGTTGGGTATAAGAATGAGTACTCTCTAGAGATGAGCGAATCTATTCGTCGATTCGTTGATTCATATCGAATCTTGGAAATTTTTAGCTGTGGAGCGAATCCGAATATTAGGTGATTTGCTCCGTTAAGATTCGAAAATGTTCCTAAGGCTTTCTACGCATTCGCTACGTACTTGTCCGATAAATTGTACGCTAATGCTACGTATAAGGTTCTCTATAAGAAGATACGTACTAATTCAGTTAATTAGCGAACTTTTACTGTTAGTTCGTTATTCGTGCGCAAAAGCCCGGGAAGAAAGCGGTCACCTGACCTAGTGGGCAGGGCTTGCTCTGATTGGCTCAGGCTCGGTAAGCCAGTGACGCATCACTTCTGCTGCGACTGCTGAGACGAGCAGAAGCACTGTGTGTGAAGTTCTGAGAGACTGAGACCTGTGTTGTTAAAATCGGGGTGTAATTGTTCTGGGAATCCATATTACACATCAGGAATACTGCAGGGCAAGTGCAGTAGGAGCTTCTACTTGTAGTATTCGCAATACTTGGCCGTTGTTCCACCAGGCTAACCCACCAAGGCGCACAATTGTAGTGGAGGAGAAAGTGGATGAGGTAGTGGAGTGGATGGCACGCTCATCTCAGTCTCAGCCGGATGATCTGCTGTCATCTGCTGATACAGTATCCATATGTAGCCAGGGGTCAGACTCAGAGCGTTCCTCCTGCTCCACCATTCCTCTCCAGCAAAGCCCGGCATTTTCGTACGCACTTTGTACGCTTATGTGTACGTGTTCAAAGAAGTTGCGTACCTTTTAAAACCGAACTTTCGTTATTAGTGCGCAAATGTTCAATAAACGCCACATAATAACGTATACTTTGTTCCAGGATCTTCTGGACCTACAGTTCTTCCCCCCGAAGGGCGGTGTTTGGCCCACAGGGATTCACTTTTGACTGCCAGCATGTCCTCTCAGACATCTGACTCTTAGTCTACTTTTCGGTAGGAAGCCTACGGCTCTCCGGTGTAGCATAGGAGCCATGGCATACTCAGTGGCATTATGCATGGAGTGGCAGCAGTAGTTGCAGGGTTATTCTCATGGTCAGACATTGCTAATGGGGTGTTCTCCAGATTGCTTATGTCATCAGGAGGCAATTGTGCAATTTTGTGGCTTATTGCTATGGGCAACAGCAGTACATAAGGAATGTAGTGGTGCACAGTGATACTGGAGATGGCCCGCGACAGTGTCTTTATGATGATCAGCCCCAGCGGTACTGGCACTTGATTCTTGGATCCCGTTCTGCAGGATCAATGCAGCGGTTCTGCGCGCTTGTTTCCTGGACCTTCCTTTTTGTGTCCCTCAGAGAACTAGTGGACACTTTGGTTTCGCTTGCTGGGGGTTCAGGCTCCTCTCCTGTAAACCCAGTTGGACAGCAGGACGCTGCCTGATTCTGGAGAGTTCTTGGGTGTCCTGCTTTCAAATTCAGAAGACATGTTTCTGGTTAGTCCTACTGTGCAGTCTACTTCAGCTCTGCTACATCACTGCATACACTATACTAAATCACTGCATCAACCCTGTAATGCTACAGCATCAACTCTACTACATCATTCCATCAACTCTGCTACACCACAACCAAGGCTCTGCTACATCACAGCATCAACACTACTGCACTAGGTCTATAGTCGTCCACACTTGTTCTCCGGTCTCTCTGCACCCCTTAAGAGGCTCAAGGATCTGCTATTCTAGACAAATGGTTTTGAGGAGGCGCCTCTCCAGGTGAGAATGTAACGCCGTGCTTGGAAAACTGGTGGACAAATCCCAACAAAAAATACTAACCAAAGAAATGATCTGCGGACCCTAATACAGTCCTGCTGCCAGATACAAACCAGTCCACAAACTTGTCCCTGACTGGATTCCAGACGTCCCAGATCTTACAGTTGGGGGGGGTGCAGGTTCCTCAACATGATCTATGGTGGCATCAGAGATCCTGGAGATTCTGCACTTTGATGGGACTTGTCTGGATAGGCCTCAAAGAAACGCTCCATTTGGAAGTGAGTATCCCAAAGGTGCATTCATCATATAGAAGTGCTCTGCAGGTGTCCAAGCCAGTCACAAGAACCGAAGAAGCTGTGGGACCAGGAGATCAGCGAGGTTGGACTGGTTCATGGAGAACCAACAGCCCCAGGAAGACTGCTTGAGACAGAAGATCCAGGGCCCTGGGTGCAGCAGCTTCTTCACACAGAGGCGTTTCCTATCCATGGGCCCCATGCAGTTGGGAATCTCCTCAGCATCCCGAGAACCTTGTGTAGTGTCCATCATGGAGGTCTTCAGGTGGTTCCAGATAATGCCAAAGGTTTCCCTGACTGTCCCCGCAATGGTGGATGTTCCAAGAAACTCAAAATTCAGGGATGCAAAAGAACTCAGTGGAATAAATATATAAAATCAGCATCTGATGTCGTCCTCCAGACTGAAAGATGAGGCAGACGAGTGCACGATGGTCCAGGGGAATGGTGGACATGACGGCAAACACACCAAGCAACAAAACAGCGCAATAAATGTTACCAACCAGTGCAAGATGCAATAGAGCAATCACCGGGGCTCTTGAGACCTGCCTCTTACGTGATGTCAGTGGGCCGGTCACAAATGGACCTCTTCCTGTAGGTTTTCATGTCTGGGACAAATGGATGACATAATGATGGTCAGAAAGAGAACCCCCGACCAAAAACAGAAATGTGAAGGAAACCAAGGGTGAAAAATGGAGAGTGGAGTGTGAATGAAGCCCAATGCTAAGACACTGAATGTGGAGACACCAGAGCTGGAGCGTGGCCAGCAGGACGTGGTCTAGAACGTCATCAAGGGTCATCCCCAAGACATCAGAACCAAATACAATGACCAAAGGACAAGTCAGGACATAGTCATGGACAGCCAGTAGTACCACAAATACCCGGAACATGGCGGCTGGAGGCACAGTCCATAAGAGCAAAGGACCAGAGGGCTCTATCCTGGAATGCCTTTATGAAATGTGCATAGAACATAATATCCTGATGGTTCAGTGGGTATAATAATATCCCTGATAGTACAGTGGGTATAATACAAATCCAAGATTGTCCAGTGTTTAAAATATTATACCTCATAGTCCAGTAGGTAAAATAATATCCCTGATGATCCAGTGGGTATAATAAACATCCAAGAGGGTCCAGTGGTTAAAATATTATGCCTGAAAATCCAGTGGGTATAATAATATCTCTGATGGTTCAGTGGGTATAATAATATCTCTGATGGTTCAGTGAGTATAATAATATCTCTGATGGTCCAGTGGGAATAATAATATCTCTGATGGTTCAGTGGGTATAATAATATCTCTGATGGTCCAGTGGGTATAATAATATCTCTGATGGTTCAGTGGGTATAATAATATCTCTGATGGCTCAGTGGGTATAATGATATCTCTGATGGCTCAGTGGGTATAATAATATCTCTGATGGTTCAGTGGGTATAATAATATCTCTGATGGTCCAGTGAGTATAATAATATCTCTGATGGTTCAGTGAGTATAATAATATCTCTGATGGTCCAGTGGGTATAATAATATCTCTGATGGTTCAGTGAGTATAATAATATCTCTGATGGTCCAGTGGGTATAATAATATCTCTGATGGTCCAGTGAGTATAATAATATCTCTGATGGTTCAGTGAATATAATAATATCTCTGATGGTCCAGTGGGTATAATAATATCTCTGATGGTTCAGTGAGTATAATAATATCTCTGATGGTCCAGTGGGTATAATAATATCTCTGATGGTTCAGTGGGTATAATAATATCTCTGATGGCTCAGTGGGTATAATAATATCTCTGATGGTCCAGTGGGTATAATAATATCTCTGATGGTCCAGTGGGTATAATAATATCTCTGATGGTCCAGTGAGTATAATAATATCTCTGAAGGTTCAGTGAGTATAATAATATCTCTGATGGTCCAGTGAGTATAATAATATCTCTGATGGTTCAGTGAATATAATAATATCTCTGAGGGTCCAGTGAGTATAATAATATCTCTGATGGTTCAGTGAGTATAATAATATCTCTGAAGGTCCAGTGGGTATAATAATATCTCTGATGGTCCAGTGGGTATAATAATATCTCTGATGGTTCAGTGAGTATAATAATATCTATGATGGTCAAGTGGGTATAATAATATCTCTGATGGTTCAGTGAGTATAATAATATATCTGATGGTCCAGTGAGTATAATAATATCTCTGATGGTTCAGTGAGTATAATAATATCTCTGATGGTCCAGTGGGTATAATAATATCTCTGATGGTTCAGTGAGTATAATAATATCTCTGATGGTCCAGTGGGTATAATAATATCTCTGATGGTCCAGTGGGTATAATAATATCTCTGATGGTTCAGTGAGTATAATAATATCTCTGATGGTCCAGTGGGTATAATAATATCTCTGATGGTTCAGTGAGTATAATAATATCTCTGATGGTCCAGTGAGTATAATAATATCTCTGATGGTTCAGTGAGTATAAAAATATCTCTGATGGTCCAGTGGGTATAATAATATCTCTGATGGTTCAGTGAGTATAATAATATCTCTGATGGTCCAGTGGGTATAATAATATCTCTGATGGTTCAGTGGGTATAATAATATCTCTGATGGTTCAGTGAGTATAATAATATCTCTGATGGTCCAGTGGGTATAATAATATCTCTGATGGTTCAGTGAGTATAATAATATCTCTGATGGTCCAGTGGGTATAATAATATCTCTGATGGTTCAGTGAGTATAATAATATCTCTGATGGTCCAGTGGGTATAATAATATCTCTGATGGTTCAGTGAGTATAATAATATCTCTGATGGTCCAGTGGGTATGATAATATTTCTGATGGTCCAGTGGGTATAATAATATCTCTGATGGTCCAGTGGGTATAATAATATCTCTGATAATCCAGTGGGTATGATAATATTTCTGATGGTCCAGTGGGTATAATAATATATCTGATGGTTCAGTGAGTATAATAATATCTCTGATGGTTCAGTGAGTATAATAATATCTCTGATGGTCCAGTGGGTATAATAATATCTCTGATGGTCCAGTGGGTATAATAATATCTCTGATGGTTCAGTGAGTATAATAATATCTCTGATGGTCCAGTGAGTATAATAATATCTCTGATGGTTCAGTGAATATAATAATATCTCTGATGGTCCAGTGGGTATAATAATTTCTCTGATGGTCCAGTGAGTATAATAATATCTCTGATGGTTCAGTGAGTATAATAATATCTCTGATGGTCCAGTGGGTATAATAATATCTCTGATGGCTCAGTGGGTATAATAATATCTCTGATGGTCCAGTGGGTATAATAATATCTCTGATGGTCCAGTGGGTATAATAATATCTCTGATGGTCCAGTGAGTATAATAATATCTCTGATGGTTCAGTGAGTATAATAATATCTCTGATGGTCCAGTGAGTATAATAATATCTCTGATGGTCCAGTGAATATAATAATATCTCTGATGGTCCAGTGGGTATAATAATTTCTCTGATGGTTCAGTGAGTATAATAATATCTCTGATGGTCCAGTGGGTATAATAATATCTCTGATGGTTCAGTGGGTATAATAATATCTCTCATGGTCCAGTGGGTATAATAATATCTCTGATGGTTCAGTGAGTATAATAATATCTCTGATGGTCCAGTGGGTATAATAATATCTCTGATGGTTCAGTGAGTATAATAATATCTCTGATGGTCCAGTGAGTATAATAATATCTCTGATGGTTCAGTGAGTATAATAATATCTCTGATGGTTCAGTGAGTATAATAATATCTCTGATGGTTCAGTGAGTATAATAATATCTCTGATGGTCCAGTGGGTATAATAATATCTCTGATGGTCCAGTGGGTATAATAATATCTCTGATGGTTCAGTAAGTATAATAATATCTCTGATGGTCCAGTGGGTATAATAATATCTCTGATGGTTCAGTGAGTATAATAATATCTCTGATGGTCCAGTGGGTATGATAATATTTCTGATGGTCCAGTGGGTATGATAATATTTCTGATGGTCCAGTGGGTATAATAATATATCTGATGGTTCAGTGAGTATAATAATATCTCTGATGGTCAGTGAGTATAATAATATCTCTGATGGTCCAGTGGTATAATAATATCTCTGATGGTCCAGTGGGTATAATAATATCTCTGATGGTTCAGTGGGTATAATAATATCTCTGATGGTGGTATAATAATATCTCTGATGGTCCAGTGGGTATAATAATATCTCTGATGGTCCAGTGGGTATAATAATATCTCTGATGGTTCAGTGAGTATAATAATATCTCTGATGGTTCAGTGAGTATGATATATAATATCTCTGATGGTCCATGAGTATAATAATATCTCTGATGGTTCAGTGAATATAATAATATCTCTCTGATGGTCCAGTGGGTGGGTAGTATAATAATATCTCTGATGGTTCAGTGAGTATAATAATATCTCTGATGGTCCAGTGGGTATATAATAATATCTCTGATGGTTCAGTGGTATAATAATATCTCTGATGGTCAGTGGTATAATAATATCTCTGATGGTCCAGTGGGTATAATAATATCTCTTGATGGTCCAGTGGGTATAATAATATCTCTGATGGTTCAGTGAGTATAATAATATCTCTGATGGTCCAGTGGTATAATAATATCTCTGAAGTCCAGTGGGTATAATAATATCTCTGATGGTCCAGTGGGTATAATAATATCTCTGATGGTTCAGTGAGTATAATAATATCTCTGATGGTCCAGTGAGTATAATAATATCTCTGATGGTTCAGTGAGTATAAAAATATCTCTGATGGTCCAGTGGGTATAATAATATCTCTGATGGTTCAGTGAGTATAATAATATCTCTGATGGTCCAGTGGGTATAATAATATCTCTGATGGTTCAGTGGGTATAATAATATCTCTGATGGTTCAGTGAGTATAATAATATCTCTGATGGTCCAGTGGGTATAATAATATCTCTGATGGTTCAGTGAGTATAATAATATCTCTGATGGTCCAGTGGGTATAATAATATCTCTGATGGTTCAGTGAGTATAATAATATCTCTGATGGTCCAGTGGGTATAATAATATCTCTGATGGTTCAGTGAGTATAATAATATCTCTGATGGTCCAGTGGGTATGATAATATTTCTGATGGTCCAGTGGGTATAATAATATCTCTGATGGTCCAGTGGGTATAATAATATCTCTGATAATCCAGTGGGTATGATAATATTTCTGATGGTCCAGTGGGTATAATAATATATCTGATGGTTCAGTGAGTATAATAATATCTCTGATGGTTCAGTGAGTATAATAATATCTCTGATGGTCCAGTGGGTATAATAATATCTCTGATGGTCCAGTGGGTATAATAATATCTCTGATGGTTCAGTGAGTATAATAATATCTCTGATGGTCCAGTGAGTATAATAATATCTCTGATGGTTCAGTGAATATAATAATATCTCTGATGGTCCAGTGGGTATAATAATTTCTCTGATGGTCCAGTGAGTATAATAATATCTCTGATGGTTCAGTGAGTATAATAATATCTCTGATGGTCCAGTGGGTATAATAATATCTCTGATGGTTCAGTGGGTATAATAATATCTCTGATGGCTCAGTGGGTATAATAATATCTCTGATGGTCCAGTGGGTATAATAATATCTCTGATGGTCCAGTGGGTATAATAATATCTCTGATGGTTCAGTGAGTATAATAATATCTCTGATGGTCCAGTGGGTATAATAATATCTCTGAAGGTCCAGTGGGTATAATAATATCTCTGATGGTCCAGTGGGTATAATAATATCTCTGATGGTCCAGTGGGTATGATAATATTTCTGATGGTCCAGTGGGTATAATAATATATCTGATGGTTCAGTGAGTATAATAATATCTCTGATGGTTCAGTGAGTATAATAATATCTCTGATGGTCCAGTGGGTATAATAATATCTCTGATGGTCCAGTGGGTGTAATAATATCTCTGATGGTCCAGTGGGTGTAATAATATATCTGATGGTCCAGTGGGTATAATAATATCTCTGATGGTCCAGTGAGTATAATAATATCTCTGATGGTCCAGTGGGTATAATAATATCTCTGATGGTCCAGTGGGTGTAATAATATCTCTGATGGTCCAGTGGGTATAATAATATCTCTGATGGTCCAGTGGGTGTAATAATATCTCTGATGGTCCAGTGGGTATAATAATATCTCTGATGGTCCAGTGAGTATAATAATATCTCTGATGGTCCATTGGGTATATTGTTATATTGTATTTTATAGTATTATATATTGGTAGATTATGTGTTATAGTTATACATTGTATAATGTAATACCATCATATTATGTTACATCATGTTATATTATACAGTGTTTATTGCTTTATATCTCATCATATTGCGGTGTTATTCTGTGTTATAATTCTACATTTTATTATATTGCACCATGTAATACTATATAGTGTTACATTGTTATTGATTAGTATGTCACATTGTATATTGTTAGATGATGTTATATTAGATGTATTACTACGTCTTTAATCTTCTATGTGGTTGCAGGAATTTCTCAGATCTTCAGAATTGAGGTCAGTTACTCCATGTGTGATCTCTCGCTGATCTTATCTGCGCTGAGCCATGGAGCGGGTGTGTATTGATCCCAATTACTGCATCATCTCATCCTACAGTCATCAAAGAGAGATGCACAGAATTTACCTCACTATGTAGATACTGCCTTTACTACTCTGCTTTGTTAGCTGTTATTATGGAGTCAGATCTGTATATATCTGTTGTTGGGGTCCACGTCCCCTGATTATCTGTTAGAGTCATAGTTACATGGTAAAATAATTTCTACTTACAAAGACCACTAGGGGAGCTTCCTGCAAGGACAATAATTCAGCCACCACTAAGGAGCTCACTGAATACAGATTACACTTGGAGGAGCTTAATGTATACAGATTTATATTGCCACCACTAGAGGGAGTTCAGGAGATTACTACATACAGATATATACAGCCACCACTAGAGGGAGTTCAGGAGATTACTACATACATATTATACAGCCACCACTAGATGGAGCTCAGGAGATTACTGCATAAAGATATATACAGTCACCACTAGAGGGAGCTCAGGAGATTACTACATACAGATATATACAGCCACCACTAGAGGGAGCTCAGGAGATTAATACATACAGATATATATCGCCACCACTAGAGGGAGCTCAGGAGATTACTACATACAGATATATACAGCCACCACTAGTGGGAGCTCAGGAGATTACTGCATACAGATATATACAGCCACCACTAGAGGGAGCTCAGGAGATTACTACATACAGATATATACAGTCACCACTAGAGGGAGCTCAGGAGATTACTACATACAGATATATACAGCCACCACTAGAAGGAGCTCAGAAGATTACTACATACAGATATATACAGCCACCACTAGAGGGAGCTCAGGAGATTACTACATACAGATATATACAGCCACCACTAGAAGGAGCTCAGAAGATTACTACATACAGATATATACATCCACCACTAGAGGGAGCTCAGGAGATTACTACATACAGATATATACAGCCACCACTAGAGGGAGCTCAGTAGATTACTATATACAGATATATACAGTCACCACTAGAGGGAGCTCAGGAGATTACTACATACAGATATATACTGCCACCACTAGAGGGAGCTCAGGAGATTACTGCATACAGATATATATAGCTACCACTAGAGGGAGCTCTGGAGATTACTACATACAGATACATACAGCCACCAGTAGAGGGAGCTCAGGAGATTACCACATACAGATATATACAGCCACCACTAGAGGGAACTCAGGAGATTACTACATACAGATATATACAACCACCACTAGAGAGAGCTCAGGAGATTACTACATACATATTATACAGCCACCACTAGATGGAGCTCAGGAGATTACTGCATAAAGATATATACAGTCACCACTAGAGGGAGCTCAGGAGATTACTACATACAGATATATACAGCCACCACTAGAGGGAGCTCAGGAGATTAATACATACAGATATATATAGCCACCACTAGAGGGAGTTCAGGAGATTACTGCATACAGATATATACAGCCACCACTAGAGGGAGCTCAGGAGATTACTACATACAGATATATACAGTCACCACTAGAGGGAGCTCAGGAGATTACTACATACAGATATATACAGCCACCACTAGAAGGAGCTCAGAAGATTACTACATACAGATATATACAGCCACCACTAGAGGGAGCTCAGGAGATTACTACATACAGATATATACAGCCACCACTAGAAGGAGCTCAGAAGATTACTACATACAGATATATACATCCACCACTAGAGGGAGCTCAGGAGATTACTACATACAGATATATACAGCCACCACTAGAGGGAGCTCAGTAGATTACTATATACAGATATATACAGTCACCACTAGAGGGAGCTCAGGAGATTACTACATACAGATATATACTGCCACCACTAGAGGGAGCTCAGGAGATTACTGCATACAGATATATATAGCTACCACTAGAGGGAGCTCTGGAGATTACTACATACAGATACATACAGCCACCAGTAGAGGGAGCTCAGGAGATTACCACATACAGATATATACAGCCACCACTAGAGGGAACTCAGGAGATTACTACATACAGATATATACAACCACCACTAGAGGGAGCTCTGGAGATTACTACATACAGAGATATACAGTCACCACTAGAGGGAGCTCAGAAGATTACTACATACAGATATATACAGTCACCACTAGAGGGAGCTTAGGAGATTACTACATACAGATATATACTGCCACCACTAGAGGGAGCTCAGGAGATTACTACATACAGATATATACAGCCACCACTAGAGGGAGCTCAGGAGATTACTACATACAGATATATACAGCCACCACTAGAGTGAGCTCAGGAGATTACTACATACAGATATATACAGCCACCACTAGAGAGAGCTCAGGAGATTACTACATAAAGATATATACAGCCACCACTAGAGGGAGCTCAGGAGATTACTACATACAGATATATACAGCCACCACTAGAGGGAGCTCAGGAGATTACTACATACATATATATACAGCCACCACTAGAGGGAGCTCAAGGAGCTTACAACATACAGATCATACAGCCACCACTAGAGGGAGCTCACTACATGCATATTATACAGCCACCACTGGAGGGAGCTCACCCCGGCCCCCTCATTCTGAGATGCATATTTATCAATATATTTACACCACAAAAGTGAAATAAATACATTTATAGATCAGCTTCTCTTCTATTACAAAGCTGTTTGCCTGCAGCCACCACTAGGGGGAGCTCAGTGCATAGAAATTCATATACTTACAATTGAGCTCCACCTAGTGGCCACTACATGAAAGAACATTGTTTTCTTGCCCAGAAAAGAAGAAGGAGTTCAGCCAGGCTTTTTAATAAAATTTTTACAAACTGGATATCCCCTTGAGTATGTTCACACATCCATCATAGGGACCGGCCCTAACCCCGTCATCGGCCTCACATGTCTCACATTAGACACACATCTGGAGCGCTGCGGCTTCTGGACGCTCCCACAACGCCAGAGGGAACATCAGGGGTAGAGTTTGCTTTTGGAGATTGGTTGGATCCACAGATGTTGGTTCTGGGGGATTATAGGGTCAGGTTCACCGATATCAGTGTAAGCGAACGCTAATGCTATAATAAGGGGCTTTATAACAGGTAACGGGGTGATTGGGGCGCACAGAATCCGCAGCAGCTGCACAGAGATCTGCAGTGTGTTACAATGTATCAGTCTGGAGTCCGGGCTGTTTATATCACAGAGCATTGTCCAGACTGATACATTGTATCCACTTCACTGTGTACAGGATAACTGCCTCTAGGAGTGGTCTCATTCACTGACAGCAAGCAGAGTTCTTGAAAATAAAGTAGAATTCAAATACAAAATCTATTAGATGGTTAAGTTTTAGGTATTTGCTTGAAGAGAAGATGATCACAAGATGGTGAAGGATCTAATGCTAGAACGGAATGCTACAAGTTTTTTGGGGGTCAGAGAGAAAAAAAAACAGAATGATTATTCTGAGAACGGGTGGGACCAGCGTGCAGATCCTCCTCACCACTGTCATCTTTGGACTCTATGGAGATAACTTGAGGTGGGGTCCCCCTTTACTGTGGGAACAATTTTCCAAACCAACTTTAACTCTATAAACAATTGCAGAAGCAGCAGAGGAACAAGACGTCTCATCATCAGCATCTCATAGGAAATCTTCAAGTTAACCCCTTCTGTCACATTAATCAGTAAATACACAACTGGGGGCCAAGCGCCATGTGTTCCCCATCATCATCATCACAGGTTCATGGAATTAATTATTCAAGCCTCAGAGGGGTTGTGTCACTTCAGTAAATAACATTTATTATGTAGACAAACTTAATACAAGGCACTTCCTAATGTATTGTTATTATTTATATTGTCTCCTTTGCTGGCTCGATTCCTCTTTCCATTGCATTATACACTGCTCGTTTCCATGGTTACTTGCTTGCACAATATAGAAAAAAAGGGCCGGCCTCTCTGGTGACTGGGGCCGTGGGAGCGCACATAGACCATTGTTTTATTCCTATACTGTGTGAGCACGACCACTGCTGCTGGATTACAGGGTGGTCATAACCGTGGAGACGAGCAGTGTATAATATGATGGAAAAATGTATCCAGCCAGCAAAGGAAGCAACATGGAGAATCACAATACATTAGTAAGTGCCTTGTATTAACTATATCTACATGAGAAATGACATTAGATGAAGGGACACAACCTAGAGATGAGCGAACCGGGTTCGTTATGAACTTTGCAAAATTTTATCCAGTAGATGGACCTGAATTTTTTATCAGGTTTGTTTCGGAAGAATCCCGTAAAACGGTGCACAGTGACATTTTACTGCACATGTCAATGGGGAAAAAGCTTTAGAGAGGCAGAAGAAGGGTTCTCACATGACACTCAGAGGAAGTAGGGGGAGGAGGAGGGCCTATCCTGATTGGCTAACAGGCCGTCAGACAGACTAGATGAGCCAATCAGTGCTGCAGCAGCAGGGAGATGTCTGAGCCTAACGAGCGGAACGTCATTCTGTGCTGGGATGTGAATGTGGGTGGATGGGTCTTATAGTGTCTGCCAGGAAAACCATCTTAGAGAGTCAGGGAGAGTGAGAAATCAATCAGGGAGAGTGAGAAATCAATCAGGGAGAGTGAGAAATCAGTCAGGGAGAGTGAGAAATCAATCAGAGAGAGTCAGAAATCAATCAGGGAGAGAGAGAAATCAATCAGGTAGAGTGAGAAATCAATCAGAGAGAGTCAGAAATCAATCAGGAAGAGTGAGAAATCAATCAGAGAGAGTCAGAAATCAGTCAGGGAGAGTGAGAAATCAATCAGGAAGAGTGAGAAATCAATCAGAGAGAGTCAGAAATCAATCAGAGAGAGTCAGAAATCAATCAGGGAGAGTCAGAAATCAATCAGGGAGAGTCAGAAATCAATCAGGGAGAGTGAGAAATCAATCAGAGAGAGTCAGAAATCAATCAGAGAGAGTCAGAAATCAATCAGGGAGAGTGAGAAATCAATCAGGGAGAGTCAGAAATCAATCAGGAAGAGTGAGAAATCAATCAGGGAGAGTCAGAAATCAGTCAGGGAGAGTGAGAAATCAATCAGGAAGAGTGAGAAATCAATCAGAGAGAGTCAGAAATCAATCAGAGAGAGTCAGAAATCAATCAGGGAGAGTGAGAAATCAATCAGGGAGAGTCAGAAATCAGTAAGGGAGAGTCAGAAATCAGTCAGGGAGAGTCAGAAATCAGTCAGGGAGAGTCAGAAATCAATCGGGAAGAGTGAAAAATCGATCAGGGAGAGTCAGAAATCAATCAAGCTTGTATTCTACTGCCAGGGAGAGGCTAAAATCACAAAGAAGAAGAATGGTGTGTGTAGAATAGGGAAACTATCTTAGGGAGTACGGGAGAGTGATAAATCAGGAAGAGTCAGAAATCCATCAGGAAGAGTCAGGAATCAATCAGGGACAGTTGCATTCTATTCTACTACCATGGAGAGTGAAGGGAAAGGCTAGGATTGCAAAGAAGAAGAATTGTGTGTGTAGAATAGGGACAGGCAGGGAAAGCTGTCAGCCAGGGAGTGAGAAGTGAGAAGATGAGGCTGGCAATACATTCTGGCTGCAATTACTGCCTTATAACACAGTAAATAAAGTATATAAAGCAGTTACCTACAAGGACATTTTTTCATTATTTGCCATTTTAACAGAAATACTTTTTTTTGGGAGGGGAGGGGTAAATAAACTCAAAACTATATAACATGTGTTTTAACATCCAGACCAGAGGAGAGATGGCAATAAAGATCTCAGTAAAAACATGAATTACTAGTCCAAAATCCCTGTCAGGGCATCTCCAGACAGTTCTTTTTTAGGAAACTTGCATATTAGTGTGTCTTACAATACAGAGGGTAACAGAGGGTAACAGACATTATATGATGTGAAATACTAGTCCAAAATCTATGCTGGTGCATCAACATGCAGTTCCAATTTATCTTTTTATGGTTTTCAGTTTGGGAATATTGCATATAGTTGTGTCTCATAATACACAGGGTAGCGGCCTAAAGGTTCGTATTTATCCCAGTCTGAGTGATAATGTGAAATACTAGGCAGAAATCCATGTCGGTGCATCTAAACACACATCAAATTTATTTTTTTGGTTGAAGTTTGGGGAAACAGCATACATGTTTCTTACAAGACAAAAGGATGGTTTACATCTCTGAGTGATAGCATAAAATACTAGGCTGAAATCTGTGTCAATGCAATGGGGCTGTGGGGGGAATTAATTGCTTAGTAGCTTTGCCAACTTGTGTATTACACTTGAGAAAGCTTTATTCTGAATCTGCATATTTTAATGCCCAAAAGATGTTAGGCCCAAATCCGTTTGTGGCGCTGATACTGCAGTATTACTAAAGTCATCTGCAAGTAGCAGTGAAATGGACGGACATCATATTCTGCCTCCATGTCTTTAAGTTCCAGAAAACTGGTTCACAAACTGTTCCAGACTTTGTGTGACTGTCCACATTTAGGCCCAAAATGTCAGCAATACAGAAGGGTTCCAAATGAAAGACCCAGAGCCAGAATGTGGGTACTAACAGCGCTAGCTCTCCCGCTACAAGTAGAAGTCGTAGTAGTAGTGGTAGTATCAGTGGAAGTAGTAGTGGTAGTAGTGGTAGTAGTAGTAGTAGTGGTAGTATCAGTGGTAGTAGTAGTGGTGGTAGTAGTAGTAGTGGTAGTAGTAGTAGTAGTAGTAGTGGTAGTAGTAGTAGTAGTGGTAGTAGTAGTAGTAGTAGTAGAAGTAGTCGTAGTAGTAGTAGTGGTACTAGTAGTAGTAGTGGTAGTAGTAGTAGTAGTGGTAGTAGTAGTAGTAGTAGTAGTAGTATTAGTAGTGGTAGTAGTAGTAGAAGTAGTGGTAGTAGTAGTAGTGGTACTAGTAGTAGTAGTAGTGGTAGTAGTAGTAGTATAGTAGTGGTAGTAGTGGTGGTAATAATAGTCGTGGTAATAGTGGTAGTAGTAGTAGTAGTGGTAGTACTAGTAGTAGTAGTGGTAGTAGTAGTAGTGGTGGTAGTAGTGGTGGTAGTAGTAGTCGTGGTAATAGTGGTAGTAGTAGTAGTAGTAGTAGTGGTAGTAGTGGTGGTAGTAGTGGTGGTAGTAGTAGTGGTAGTAGTAGTATTAGTACTCTGCAGATGTCCCTAGCTTCGAAAAGGTGCAGCATTATAGTTGAGGAGAAAGAGGATGAAATTGTGGATTGGAAGGCTTACTCCTCCTCCCAGTCACAGCAGGAAGATATGGAGGTGACTTCGGAGTCAGACACTGTGCTGTGGAGCCAGAGATCACAGCGTTCCTCCAGCTGGTGTTACATAGGACTGCAGGTGACATCTACTACATTATCTGTACTCAGGGAGTTATCACTGTGTTATCTGTGGTGTTACATAGGACTGCAGGTGACATCTACTACATTATCTGTACTCAGGGAGTTATCACTGTGTTATCTGTGGTGTTACATAGGACTGCAGGTGACATCTACTACATTATCTGTACTCAGGGAGTTATCACTGTGTTATCTGTGGTGTTCCATAGGACTGCAGGTGACATCTACTACATTATCTGTACTCAGAGAGTTATCACTGTGTTATCTGTGGTGTTACATAGGGCTGCAGGTGACATCTACTACATTATCTGTACTCAGGGAGTTATCACTGTGTTATCTGTGGTGTTACATAGGACTGCAGGTGACATCTACTACATTATCTGTACTCAGAGAGTTATCACTGTGTTATCTGTGGTGTTACATAGGGCTGCAGGTGACATCTACTACATTATCTGTACTCAGGGAGTTATCACTGTGTTATCTGTGGTGTTACATAGGACTGCAGGTGACATCTACTACATTATCTGTACTCAGAGAGTTATCACTGTGTTATCTGTGGTGTTACATAGGACTGCAAGTGACAACTACTACATTATCTGTACTCAGAGAGTTATCACTGTGTTATCTGTGGTGTTACATAGGGCTGCAGCTGACATCTACTACATTATCTGTACTCAGAGAGATATCACTGTGCTATCTGTGGTGTTACATAGGACTGCAGGTGACATCTACTACATTATCTGTACTCAGAGAGTTATCACTGTGTTATTTGTGGTGTTACATAGGACTGCAGGTGACATCTACTACATTATCTGTACTCAGAGAGTTATCACTGTGTTATCTGTGGTGTTACATAGGACTGCAGGTGACATCTACTACATTATCTGTACTCAGACAGTTATCACTGTGTTATCTGTGGTGTTACATAGGACTGCAGGTGACATCTACTACATTATCTGTACTCAGAGAGTTATCACTGTTATCTGTGGTGTTACATAGGACTGCAGGTGACATCTATTACATTATCTGTACTCAGAGAGTTATCACTGTTATCTGTGGTGTTACATAGGACTGCAGGTGACATCTATTACATTATCTGTACTCAGAGAGTTATCACTGTGTTATCTGTGGTGTTACATAGGACTGCAGGTGACATCTATTACATTATCTGTACTCAGAGAGTTATCACTGTGTTATCTGTGGTGTTACATAGGACTGCAGGTGACATCTACTACATTATCTGTACTCAGAGAGTTATCACTGTGTTAATCTGTGGTGTTACATAGGACTGCAGGTGACATCTACTACATTATCTGTACTCAGAGAGTTATCACTGTGTTATCTTGGTGTTACATAGGACTGCAGGTGACATCTACTACATTATCTGTACTCAGAGAGTTATCACTGTGTTATCTGTGGTGTTACATAGGACTGCAGGTGACATCTACTACATATCTGTACTCAGAGAGTTATCACTGTGTTATCTGTGGTGTTACATAGGACTGCAGGTGACATCTACTACATTATCTGTACTCAGAGAGTTATCACTGTGTTATCTGTGGTGTTACATAGGACTGCAGGTGACATCTACTACATTATCTGTACTCAGAGGAGTTATCACTGTGTTATCTGTGGTGTTACATAGGACTGCAGTGACATCTACAATTATCTGTACTCAGAGAGTTATCAACTGTGTTATCTGTGGTGTTACATAGGACTGCAGTGACATCTACTACATTATCTGTACTCAGAGAGTATCACTGTGTTAATCTGTGGTGTTTACATAGGACTGCAGGTGACATCTACTACATTATCTGTACTCAGAGAGTTATCACTGTGTTATCTGTGTGTTACATAGGACTGCAGTGACATCTACTACATTATCTGTACTCAGAGAGTTATCACTGTGTTATCTGTGGTGTACATAGGACTGCAGGTGACATCTACTACATTATCTGTACTCAGAGAGTTATCACTGTGTTATCTGTGGTGTTACATAGGACTGCAGGTGACATCTACTACATTATCTGTACTCAGAGAGTTATCACTGTTATCTGTGGTGTTACATAGACTGCAGGTGACATCTATTACATTATCTGTACTCAGAGAGTTTATCACTGTGTTATCTGTGGTGTTACATAGGACTGCAGGTGACATCTACTACATTATCTGTACTCAGAGAGTTATCACTGTGTTATCTGTGGTGTTACATAGGACTGCAGGTGACATCTACTACATTATCTGTACTCAGAGAGTTATCACTGTGTTATCTGTGGTGTTACATAGGACTGCAGGTGACATCTACTACATTATCTGTACTCAGAGAGTTATCACTGTGTTATCTGTGGTGTTACATAGGACTGCAGGTGACATCTACTACATTATCTGTACTCAGAGAGTTTATCACTGTGTTATCTGTGGTGTTACATAGGACTGCAGGTGACATCTACTACATTATCTGTACTCAGAGAGTTATCACTGTGTTATCTGTGGTGTTACATAGGACTGCAGGTGACATCTACTACATTATCTGTACTCAGAGAGTTATCACTGTGTTATCTGTGGTGTTTACATAGGACTGCAGGTGACATCTACTACATTATCTGTACTCAGAGAGTTATCACTGTGTTATCTGTGGTGTTACATAGGACTGCAGGTGACATCTACTACATTATCTGTACTCAGAGAGTTATCACTGTGTTATCTGTGGTGTTACATAGGACTGCAGGTGACATCTACTACATTATCTGTATCAGAGAGTTATCACTGTGTTATCTGTGGTGTTACACTGCAGTACTACATTATCTGTACTCACTGTGTTATCTGTTACATGACTGTGAGTGTTACTGTGTTATACTGTGGTGTTACATAGGACTGCAGGTGACATACTACATTATCTGTACTCAGAGAGTTATCTGTATACTGTACTATCTGTTATCTGTACTGTTATCAGAGTTATAGTGTTATCACTGGTGTTATCTGTAGGTGGTACTCTACATAGGACTGCAGTGTGTGTTATACACATCTGTACTCAGAGAGTTATCACTGTGTTATCTGTGGTGTTACATAGGACTGCAGGTGACATCTACTACATTATCTGTACTCAGAGAGTTATCACTGTGTTATCTGTGGTGTTACATAGGACTGCAGGTGACATCTACTACATTATCTGTACTCAGAGAGTTATCACTGTGTTATCTGTGGTGTTACATAGGACTGCAGGTGACATCTACTACATTATCTGTACTCAGAGAGTTATCACTGTGTTATCTGTGGTGTTACATAGGACTGCAGGTGACATCTACTACATTATCTGTACTCAGAGAGTTATCACTGTGTTATCTGTGGTGTTACATAGGACTGCAGGTGACATTACTACATTATCTTACTCAGAGAGTTATCACTGTGTTATCTGTGGTGTTACATAGGACTGCAGGTGACATCTACTACATTATCTGTACTCAGAGAGTTATCACTGTGTTATCTGTGGTGTTACATAGGACTGCAGGTGACATCTACTACATTATCTGTACTCAGAGAGTTATCACTGTGTTATCTGTGGTGTTACATAGGACTGCAGGTGACATCTACTACATTATCTGTACTCAGAGAGTTATCACTGTGTTATCTGTGGTGTTACATAGGACTGCAGGTGACATCTACTACATTATCTGTACTCAGAGAGTTATCACTGTGTTATCTGTGGTGTTACATAGGACTGCAGGTGACATCTACTACATTATCTGTACTCAGAGAGTTATCACTGTGTTATCTGTGGTGTTACATAGGACTGCAGGTGACATCTACTACATTATCTGTACTCAGAGAGTTATCACTGTGTTATCTGTGGTGTTACATAGGACTGCAGGTGACATCTACTACATTATCTGTACTCAGAGAGTTATCACTGTGTTATCTGTGGTGTTACATAGGGACTGCAGGTGACATCTACTACATTATCTGTACTCAGAGAGTTATCACTGTGTTATCTGTGGTGTTACATAGGACTGCAGTGACATCTACTACATTATCTGTACTCAGAGAGTTATCACTGTGTTATCTGTGGTGTTACATAGGACTGCAGGTGACATCTACTACATTATCTGTACTCAGAGAGTTATCACTGTGTTATCTGTGGTGTTACATAGGACTGCAGGTGACATCTACTACATTATCTGTACTCAGAGAGTTATCACTGTGTTATCTGTGGTGTTACATAGGACTGCAGGTGACATCTACTACATTATCTGTACTCAGAGAGTTATCACTGTGTTATCTGTGGTGTTACATAGGACTGCAGGTGACATCTACTACATTATCTGTACTCAGAGAGTTATCACTGTGTTATCTGTGGTGTTACATAGGACTGCAGGTGACATCTATTACATTATCTGTACTCAGAGAGTTATCACTGTGTTATCTGTGGTGTTACATAGGACTGCAGTGAATCTTACTACATTATCTGTACTCAGAGAGTTATCACTGTGTTATCTGTGGTGTACATAGGACTGCAGGTGACATCTACTACATTATCTGTACTCAGAGAGTTATCATGTTATCTGTGGTGTTACATAGGACTGCAGGTGACATTCTACTACATTATCTGTACTCAGAGAGTTATCACTGTGTTTATCTGTGGTGTTACATAGGACTGCAGGTGACATCTACTACATTATCTGTACTCAGAGAGTTATCACTGTGTTATCTGTGGTGTTACATAGGACTGCAGGTGACATCTACTACATTATCTGTACTCAGAGAGTTATCACTGTGTTATCTGTGGTGTTACATAGGACTGCAGGTGACATCTACTACATTATCTGTACTCAGAGAGTTATCACTGTGTTATCTGTGGTGTTACATAGGACTGCAGGTGACATCTACTACATTATCTGTACTCAGAGAGTTATCACTGTGTTATCTGTGGTGTTACATAGGACTGCAGGTGACATCTACTACATTATCTGTACTCAGAGAGTTATCACTGTGTTATCTGTGGTGTTACATAGGACTGCAGGTGACATCTACTACATTATCTGTACTCAGAGAGTTATCACTGTTGTTATCTGTGGTGTTACATAGGACTGCAGGTGACATCTACTACATTATCTGTACTCAGAGAGTTATCACTGTGTTATCTGTGGTGTTACATAGGACTGCAGGTGACATCTACTACATTATCTGTACTCCAGAGAGTTATCACTGTGTTATCTGTGTGTTACATAGGACTGCAGGTGACATCTACTCATTATCTGTACTCAGAGAGTTATCACTGTGTTATCTGTGGTGTTACATAGGACTGCAGGTGACATCTACTACATTATCTGTACTCAGAGAGTTATCACTGTGTTATCTGTGGGTGTTACATAGGACTGCAGGTGACATCTACTACATTATCTGTACTCAGAGAGTTATCACTGTGTTATCTGTGGTGTTACATAGGACTGCCAGGTGACATCTACTACATTATCTGTACTCAGAGAGTTATCAACTGTGTTATCTGTGGTGTTACATAGGACTGCAGGTGACATCTACTACATTATCTGTACTCAGAGAGTTATCACTGTGTTATCTGTGGTGTTACATAGGACTGCAGGTGACATCTACTACATTATCTGTACTCAGAGAGTTATCACTGTGTTATCTGTGGTGTTACATAGGACTGCAGGTGACATCTACTACATTATCTGTACTCAGAGAGTTATCACTGTGTTATCTGTGGTGTTACAATAGGACTGCAGGTGACATCTATTACATTATCTGTACTCAGAGAGTTATCACTGTGTTATCTGGGTGTTACATAGGACTGCAGGTGACAATCTACTACATTATCTGTACTCAGAGAGTTATCACTGTGTTATCTGTGGTGTTACATAGGACTGCAGGTGACATCTATACGATTATCTGTACTCAGAGAGTTATCACTGTGTTATCTGTGGTGTTACATAGGACTGCAGGTGACATCTACTACATTATTCTGTACTCAGAGAGTTATCACTGTTATCTGTGGTGTTACATAGGACTGCAGGTGACATCTACTATACATTATCTGTACTCAGAGAGTTATCACTGTGTTATCTGTGGTGTTACATAGGACTGCAGGTGACATCTAATTATCTGTACTCAGAGAGTTATCACTGTGTTATCTGTGGTGTTACATAGGACTGCAGTAGACATCTACTACATTATCTGTACTCAGAGAGTTATCACTGTGTTATCTGTGGTGTTACATAGGACTGCAGGTGACATCTACTACATTATCTGTACTCAGAGAGTTATCACTGTTATCTGTGGTGTTACAATAGACTTGCAGGTGACATCTACTACATTAATCTGTAGCTCAGAGAGGTTATTCACTGTGTTATCTGTGGTGTTACATAGGACTGCAGGTGACATCTACTACATTATCTGTACTCAGAGAGTTATCACTGTGTTATCTGTGGCTGTTTACATAGGACTGCAGGTGACATCTACTACATTATCTGTACTCAGAGAGTTATCACTGTGTTATCTGTGGTGTTACATAGGACTGCAGGTGACATCTACTACATTATCCTGTATCAGAGAGTTATCACTGTGTTATCTTGGTGTTACATAGGACTGCAGGTGACATCTACTACATTATCTGTACTCAGAGAGTTATCACTGTGTTATCTGTGGTGTTACATAGGACTGCAGGTGACATCTACTACATTATCTGTACTCAGAAGTTATCACTGTGTATCTGTGGTGTTACTTAGGACTGCAGGTGACACTACTACATTATCTGTATTCAGAGAGTTATTCCACTGGTGTGTATCTGCTGTTGTCACATTAGGAGCTGCAGGTGAAAAGCTACTACATTATCATGTACTCAGAGGAGTTTATTCACTGTGTTTATCTGTTGGTGTTACAATAGGACTGCAGGTGAACATCTACTACATTATCTGTACTCGGAGAGTTGATCACTGTCGTTATCTGTGGTGTTACATAGGACTCGCAGGTGACATCTACTTACATTATCTGTACTTCAAGAGAGTTATCACCTGTATATCTGTTGGTGTTACAATAGGACCTGCAGGTGACACTCTATTACATTATCTGTACTGAGAGAGGTATCCACTTGTGTTATCTGTGGTGTTACATAAGGAACCTGCAGGTGACCATTCTCATTACTATCGTGACTCAGAGAGTTATCACTGGTCTAATCTGTGGTTTATCATAGTGATGTTATCTGTGTGTTACATAGGACTGCAGGTGACATCTACTACATTATCTGTACTCAGAGAGTTATCACTGTGTTATCTGTGGTGTTACATAGGACTGCAGGTGACATCTACTACATTATCTGTACTCAGAGAGTTATCACTGTGTTATCTGTGGTGTTACATAGGACTGCAGGTGACATCTACTACATTATCTGTACTCAGAGAGTTATCACTGTGTTATCTGTGGTGTTACATAGGACTGCAGGTGACATCTACTACATTATCTGTACTCAGAGAGTTATCACTGTGTTATCTGTGGTGTTACATAGGACTGCAGGTGACATCTACTACATTATCTGTACTCAGAGAGTTATCACTGTGTTATCTGTGGTGTTACATAGGACTGCAGGTGACATCTACTACATTATCTGTACTCAGAGAGTTATCACTGTGTTATCTGTGGTGTTACATAGGACTGCAGGTGACATCTACTACATTATCTGTACTCAGAGAGTTATCACTGTGTTATCTGTGGTGTTACATAGGACTGCAGGTGACATCTACTACATTATCTGTACTCAGAGAGTTATCACTGTGTTATCTGTGGTGTTACATAGGACTGCAGGTGACATCTACTACATTATCTGTACTCAGAGAGTTATCACTGTGTTATCTGTGGTGTTACATAGGACTGCAGGTGACATCTACTACATTATCTGTACTCAGAGAGTTATCACTGTGTTATCTGTGGTGTTACATAGGACTGCAGGTGACATCTACTACATTATCTGTACTCAGAGAGTTATCACTGTGTTATCTGTGGTGTTACATAGGACTGCAGGTGACATCTACTACTACATTATCTGTACTCAGAGAGTTATCACTGTGTTATCTGTGGTGTTACATAGGACTGCAGGTGACATCTACTACATTATCTGTACTCAGAGAGTTATCACTGTGTTATCTGTGGTGTTACATAGGACTGCAGGTGACATCTACTACATTATCTGTACTCAGAGAGTTATCACTGTGTTATCTGTGATGTTACATAGGACTGCAGGTGACATCTACTACATTATCTGTACTCAGAGAGTTATCACTGTGTTATCTGTTGGTGTTACATAGGGACTGCAGTGACATCTACTACATTATCTGTACTCAGAGAGTTATCACTGTGTTATCTGTGGTGTTACATAGGACTGCAGGTGACATCTACTACATTATCTGTACTCAGAGAGTTATCAACTGTGTTATCTGTGGTGTTACATAGGACTGCAGGTGACATCTACTACATTATCTGTACTCAGAGAGTTATCACTGTGTTATCTGTGGTGTTACATAGGACTGCAGGTGACATCTACTACATTATCTGTACTCAGAGAGTTATCACTGTGTTATCTGTGTGTTACATAGGACTGCAGGTGACATCTACTACATTATCTGTACTCAGAGAGTTATCACTGTGTTATCTGTGGTGTTACATAGGACTGCAGGTGACATCTACTACATTATCTGTACTCAGAGAGTTATCACTGTGTTATCTGTGGTGTTACATAGGACTGCAGGTGACATCTACTACATTATCTGTACTCAGAGAGTTATCACTGTGTTATCTGTGGTGTTACATAGGACTGCAGGTGACATCTACTACATTATCTGTACTCAGAGAGTTATCACTGTGTTATCTGTGGTGTTACATAGGACTGCAGGTGACATCTACTACATTATCTGTACTCAGAGAGTTATCACTGTGTTATCTGTGGTGTTACATAGGACTGCAGGTGACATCTACTACATTATCTGTACTCAGAGAGTTATCACTGTGTTATCTGTGGTGTTACATAGGACTGCAGGTGACATCTACTACATTATCTGTACTCAGAGAGTTATCACTGTGTTATCTGTGGTGTTACATAGGACTGCAGGTGACATCTACTACATTATCTGTACTCAGAGAGTTATCACTGTGTTATCTGTGGTGTTACATAGGACTGCAGGTGACATCTACTACATTATCTGTACTCAGAGAGTTATCACTGTGTTATCTGTGGTGTTACATAGGACTGCAGGTGACATCTACTACATTATCTGTACTCAGAGAGTTATCACTGTGTTATCTGTGGTGTTACATAGGACTGCAGGTGACATCTACTACATTATCTGTACTCAGAGAGTTATCACTGTGTTATCTGTGGTGTTACATAGGACTGC
Source organism: Rhinella marina (assembly GCA_900303285.1). Classification (NCBI taxonomy): domain Eukaryota; kingdom Metazoa; phylum Chordata; class Amphibia; order Anura; family Bufonidae; genus Rhinella; species Rhinella marina. Next base: position 315 of record ONZH01015029.1, on the reverse strand, counting down.
AGGTGACATCTACTACATTATCTGTACTCAGAGAGTTATCACTGTGTTATCTGTGGTGTTACATAGGACTGCAGGTGACATCTACTACATTATCTGTACTCAGAGAGTTATCACTGTGTTTATCTGTGGTGTTACATAGGACTGCAGGTGACATCTACTACATTATCTGTACTCAGAGAGTTATCACTGTGTTATCTGTGGTGTTACATAGGACTGCAGGTGACATCTACTACATTATCTGTACTCAGAGAGTTATCACTGTGTTATCTGTGGTGTTACATAGGACTGCAGGTGACATCTACTACATTATCTGTA